>PYUH01000138.1:2198319-2225396 GCA_016808085.1 Suaeda aralocaspica
GGATGAATACACCCTTTTTCATAAATTAATCCACCTAAAGCGAGAGCTATTGTTGGCCGGTTGCATTGAACTTATGATTGGTTTTCTTCACAACTAAACAAGAGATTATCATAGGAGAAATATACATAAATATTAGATAATCATAGCAAGAACTCAAATAGTTCAAAAGTTCAACCTTAATACTAGAGTTACATAAGATCGCAGACCAAGTACAAGTCACTCAATCTCAAATCCAACTATTTCAAACAAGGCATTCATGTAAAAATCTTGGTTGCTTATGGCCTCACTAGCTATTCCAAATATTAGTCTTTCTAAACTTGCACAAATTAACACAAAAGAAGAACAAAGCATCACAAGTTTTTCCTCAAATTTTTTAGCAATCACTATAAAGTCTTCCATCGCTCTCCTTCTCAATTGCACTCCTCTTTACCTTGTGTGATTAAACTAAACCTATCATCTCATTCCAAACTAGGACGGGAGATCATGTCATTAAAAATACTCCGTAAAAAAATCTAACAAAAGAATAAAAAAATATCTCACATATCTCAAACTTTATCCAAGTGACCTAAACTTAAAAACAACAGTTTCGCATCGTTGAAATTTTTTTTTTTTTTTTTTTTGCCTTTTTAAATTCCTTTTGCAATAACAAGAAGCCTCTCCTAACTCAAGACATTGATCATAAGCGATTTCAAGATATTCGAGCAAAATTGTGGCAACCATTATTTTCCACATTATGACTATAAAATATACATGATTCTAAAGTCCGACGCCTACTCTTACCATACGGCAGCAATTCTAATATGTAAACAACATTTCCCTATCCATATAATCCGTAACTAAATTGAACTGATTTCTTTCAATTCAAATTCATCATCCTCCTAAGTGTACGATCTAATCCGCCATATTCAACAACTAAACCCTCGCTTTTCTTACATCAAACAAACTATTTAAACAAAATAATAACAAAAAAAATCGAAAATAAATCAGAGAATCTAATTAATCGTATGATCATATATTTGAACAAAATTATTCTATGCTAGGGCTAATCAAATCAAAAGAAACTCAATCAAATAAAATAGTTCAATCTCAAAGAAATCAGTTGTAGATAAATCATTCAAATAATAAAATTATTCCAATCAATGTAGAAAAACAAAGGTATGAAATTATATACCTGAAAAACAGCTGAGAAAGATCGAAAATAAGAAGAAAACGAAAGTCGAAAACCTAGAATTCATCGAACATAACATCAATCAATTTTATTGATGAAAATTGAGATCAATTTAGGGGTGAAATTCAAATGGAATGATGATTTGGTATATGTATGAGACTTCATTAGGTGAGAGAAGTATGAAATAACAATGGCGATGTTAGTTTGGTCTTTCTGTTGACCGTTTGTTAAAAAATAAATTAAAAAGATAGAAACTATTAGAACGTGGTGGTAGTCATGGAATATACTCCGTTCGTATTTAATTACTTCAATTGAATTGGACTGAATTGATTTGGCAAATATTATGCTTGTATTATATTAATTGGAACCATTTGATATAAAGTATGACAGGAAAATATTAAATTGTTGCAACTAAAATGATATAGAGGTAGTGGATTAAAATGAAAATAGTTGAAATGAATTGTTTGTGAAAGAAAAAAATTAACAAGTGAACTTATTGCAGCTAAGCTGAACTAATTGGAGTTGAATTGAAATGAAAATAATTTAAATGAATGGTTTATGAAAGAAATAAATTAAGAACTGAACTAAAATGATTAGAGCTAAAATGAACCCAACTGAACTGCACTGCATGTAAGCGGAAAATTTATTGATAAATAAAATCCGTAGCAATTACATCATCCAACTCTCTAGGACAACTGTGGTACCATACCCGAGTGAAAGAGACAAGAGTTTGCAAGTGAGCCATCCGAGCGGCTATGTTAGCCTCCCTATTAACATAAACAAAACAAAAAACTTCAAAACTACTAGCTAGCAATCAATAAAATCTCTCTAATCGCAACACCTAAATAAGAGCCATCAACTCTTAGACCTCAAAATGGGTTCTGAGGTGCAAACTTGCAATAATTAGTATTGTAAAATAGCTTCTTTTTTTTTTTTTTTTTAAATTTGTGATATACTCATAAAATTAACTATTGATGACATATAATTATTTAGTGATATACTCCATAATTAATTTTTAGGTGATATAACTACCTTAATAATGATACAATTGTAAATTAAGGCTCTGTTCTCCTCGTCTTATTTTTACTTATTTTCATCAAAAATAAGTTTAGTGAAAGGGACAGTCGTATACCTATCAAAAATAAACCTACACTCTAACTAATGTAGATAGCGAAGTAGGGATCGAATCCACAGGTAATCAACAAAAATCTATTAACACTAAAAAGTTATTTTGCCGTAAGGGGCCTTTGAATTGGGTTTTAACTAATAGACTAATTACTACTAAAGAAGAAATAAAGCACGATAATAACCAATAATTAAACCTAAGACATCAGTTCACCATAAACCAACAATGAACTGATTAATAATCAATGGACAATTAAATGAAGCTCTGAACTAAGGCACACTAATTCTCTCAAATCTAGACTTCTTCAAAACTCCTCTAACGGCTCTCGCTCGCTTAGTCTCGTTTTGCCTATTATCCATGTGATCTAATTGTGATAATCTTATCTCTCGGCATCAATTTCGACAATTATCAGACTAGAAACTAGGCCACAATTTAATTGCAAGCAATATAAGTTGAAATTAGGAATTCAGAAACGACATAAATTACATCAATCAATCAACCATCAAATCCATTAGGATGGCTCATGGATCCCCTAGCCCTAGAAATTAAACTAGTCACACATACCGAAAATCGCAAGAATCAAATTAATATTAAAAATTAAAACTAAAACTAAAGACATGATCAAATTAACAAAACCAAACAACATAAAAATTAGGGCATAAAATAAATCTACCAATACTAAAAACAAAAGGTAAAAGCATAAACTAAGTAAAACAATCAACTAAATAAACAAGAATAAAGAAGAATTGAATAAAACCTGAAGTGTATTGATTGAGTGAATGAATAAATTGCATAAAAGTATCTTTTCTAGAGAGAAAATTAAGTGAAAACTAGGCTCTAATAATACTAATAAGTCGTACATAAGCCTAGGATAGAAATGCGTATTTATACAAAGCCAAAACAAATTGGAAAATCTCGAAAAACATGAAATAATCAATCTGCCCGGGCACAATGCACTCGATCCGGGCGAAATGCACATAACCCGGGCACATTGCACTTTGGCCCCCAGGTCTTTGGTACTTGCTCGTTTGCTTTAAAACTCGACTTCTTTGCTTCCCAAAGGCTTCTAACTCACATCTTAGCCCTCTTGTGGCTTCTTAAAGTGGCCAATACTTCTACTAACTTGTCAAATTCCCAAAATAATGAGAAAATGTATACGAGTGCACCAATTCCTACAATACATAACAAACCGGAAAACAAAGCACTAGAAGAAAACAAATTAGTAGAATTAGGCTCAAAAGAGCCTTGTTAGAGCTAATAACCAATATAAAATGAGGGTAATTAATGAACTTAAAATGAACTTATCATTTAGTTCAGCAAAAATAAGTTTAGATCAGCAAAAATAAGTTCAGTTCAGTAAAAATAAGTTCAGTTCAGCAAAAAGAAGTTCAGTTCAGCAAAAATCAGTTTCAATTCTTAATAAATCTATAACATGTATAAAAGTGTGTAGGGGAAATTACTATTCTTTTAACAGTAATGCACTTTCAATGGTCCACGTCAGCAAGTGTACAGTGGAAGTATTTAAGGCCAAAGATTTTGAAAAAAAAAAGGAAAAAAAAAACTTCTCCCTCAAATTTGGTTGTAGATCTGAAAAAAGCTCAACTCTTCTTCTCTAACCTCCCATTTTCTCTGTGACCCTTGCATGTCTAAAATTCAATGGCTGGAGGAGCATTTGGTTTCCATTTCGTTGCGACCCTTTCACGGTTAAGAAGGGTTGGTTGTCGAGGTAGATTTTACCCGGTTCATTACAGGCCCTGCAAAGTTGAGCTCTTCTTCTCTACCATTTCCTTGCGACCCTTACATGTCCAAAGTTCTATGGCTGGAGAGGCATTTTGTTGCCATTTCCTTGCTACCCTTGCATGTCCAAAGTTCTATGGCTGGAGAGGCATTTTGTTGCCATTTCCTTGCGACCCTTGCACGGTTAAGAAGGATTTATTGTCAAGCATAAAAATATCAAATAATGTTTTGCTTGAGGTAAAATCATAATAAGTGGAGTGATGATGAGGTGACCATTTTCCTTGCGACCCTTGCACCTCCAAGAAGCCATGGCTTCTGAGGCAGGTCCCAACCAACCCCTTGTGACCCTTGCACCACCATGAATTAAGGGCTTGCAGTGCGAACTCCACCCTTCATATGGTGTGCGATGATAGCTGAAATTTGCAAAATTAGGAAATCAAACATTTGGTTGATTTTAGGGTATATCTCAGATTTCGTGATTCCAGGTTTGTTTTGGTTGATTAAATTCATTTAAGGTCTCAAATTTTTTGGCAATTTTTAAGATTTAGGGGTTTTAGGCTTTCTATTTTTTAGGGGCTTCCATTTTGTTTTCCATTTTGTTTTCATGGCTTCCTGTCTTCAATTGTAGCTGCTTAATTTTGTTTCTTTTTCTTTTAGAATTTTTTCAACCCTTAATTGCTATAACATCCGAGTAATTAACTGCAATTCAATTTCAATTTGTAGAAAGTGAAAGAAGAAGAAAGTAATAGCGAAGTGAATGTACAAATTATACGTTTTCTAAGGCGGTTTTCTAATTTTTCTTCTTTACATTAATTTGATTAAGCTTAAATTAATTTGAGTATCTGGTAGACTTGGAAATGATTTTGCATTAGATGAAAAATTTTCAGTTTAGATTGAATTGGGCAGTGGTGATTTTTAGTATATAAGATGAATTATTTGAAGTTTTACTGTTTAATTTTATTTGCTTATTTTGAAAGTGCGCTCCATTTTTTAGTTATTTAATTTGTTGGGTATATTACATTATGTTAATTAATTGTGTATTGAGTTTTAATTTGTTTGATTGGTTTAAAACTGGTATTCGTGATTCATAAATAGTAGTAGTTTGTGTGCTGAGCTGATTACTGAGTGGTTTGGTGTGAGAGAGAAAGATTGGTGTGGATGAGGTGCACTATAAGGGGTGTTAGTGGAGTGTTCTAATTCAGTGTGTGGGGGATGAGCAGTCAACCAAGTGATGCATTGAGGGCTAAATGTAATATATTGGTTTAAGTCTATGTGTAGGAAGCGTTCTTGCCTGCATAATTGATACAATTCGAAAATTTATTCAGGCCTTGCAAAAGTATATGTAAAAGGTAACAATCATTTCAAGACACGAGTATTATTTGAAGAACACAATTATATATCTCAGGCCAAAATAGCACTAGTAGAGTGTAAGTGGAAAAGAAGAGAAGTCCCAGAAGATCAAGTAGTATCATTTCAACGACCTGTATTGGATAAAATCATATTACATTATGTAAACTGATAAATGTTTCATATCTACAGAACAATAATAATAAGAAATCCAACACTTATCGAGAGGAAATGTACACGTGGCCTAATCTGAATCACTTTTCTGTACACTCCAAGAAGAATGGCTCTTCACTGTCCAAACAAGATTTAGTTAACGAATTAGAAAAATCATACAAAATCAATAAATTGAAATCATGCAAATGATATATAGAGAGAAGCTAAAATGATGCAGAAAGTAACATAATGCTTACACCCATTTACGATTAAATTCATCAAGTGGGAGGCCTTTTCCATTATCCATCCATATTCAGGCACTCTCATTTATATGCGGATAATTTGCACCTATAAGGGTCTGAGATTACTGGTTTTATTGTCTGTGATTACTAATGATTTTGTGTTGTTAGAACATTGTAATGATTTTTAAAAGTGATTATTTGAGATTAGTGTTGAGAAAGTGATTATTTCAGTCATTTGAGAGAAGGCTCAAGCACACTACCTATTTGTGCCTTGGTGCACCTCTAGCCTTTTAAAGCTAAAGGGAGGAGGGAGGAGTAGTGTGAATACATGGAGGAGCGGTGATGGAGGAGGGAGAAGTGGTTTGAGTCCATGGAGGAGCAATATAATGGAGGATTGGTAGGACTCCAAGGGAGGAGCGGTGTAGGAGGAGGGAGGGATAAGTGGAGGTCGAGGGAAGAGTGGAGAGGGGAGGGTAAGAGGGAAGGAGTGTTGGACGCCATTGGTGGGGGTGAGATTTGGAGAGAGTTAGTTGAGGAAGGGTAAAGCTTGTAGTGATGGAATGATCAAAGTTTATAAATTCGGAGCTGAACTAAATTTTAAACCTTACCACTTTTAGTATAGACGTTATTTGAGATCGATGTGCTGCAGTCTTTGTGTGAAAATCACTTCATATGTGTCTAGACTCTGATACTAGACCAAAAGAAGGTCCATTTTTATGCTTCAAATTAATCCATTTTGTAAGTGCTTTTAGAACTGAATGTAATTCTTATTTCCTAAACTTGTGTGCAGGTTTTACAGCCTTTTACTATAGCTTTTTTGTGTGTTATAATAATGAATGGTGCATTGATTCTCTTTGATGGATGGATATGTTCTTATAAGTCACACCCCTTTACTTTCAAAAGAGCCAAGCATATTTGTTGTAGGTTTTTTTTTTTTTTTTTTTTTTTTTTTTTTTTTTTGCTGTTGCCAATGCTTTTTCAGCTGTTATGTGGTCTGTTTTGGTTGTTGTAATTGCTTTTTTTGCTGCTTCAATTCAAGGTGAGAAGGTGGAAGCATTGTGATTCTTCTTCAAGTTGTTAGAAGGTAACAAACTGAGGTTTTTTTTTAATTTATTTTTTGTTCTCTTATTGATTGCCTTTTGCTCTTTAATTCTTGTAAGGTATCGCATTTGAAAATTATAGAAAGGGAAGGTGTGTCTTTTACTATTTACAATTAGATTTGGTGAATTGTTATAAATTTTTAAATTAAAATTAGAAGCTCTTTACAATTGATTTTAGAGTTAACTCCATATGAGTGATTTAATTTTTGATTTATTTGTTTCTTAATTTTTGCAATGGTTGTTGGCTTCTTGTCTGTGAATCGGAAATAATGGCATCATATGCTTTTAGGTTTTAATTTCTTGCTTGTGAGACTTCTTGCTCATCAGTCCTAATTTATGTTTCTTGTGGTTCATGATATGGTATTCCATATTTTGAAAATTGTCACCTTATATATCTTGTCATTGGTTTTTGAAGCACCTTGGACATTATACTCATAGTGGGTGTCAGCTACTTTGATAACGACGATAGTATCACTAAAAGTTTTTGTTCCGAGGATACAGTGTATAACAATAGTGTTCTTCTAGAGACAATTAAACATTCTATAACAAGGAAGTGATAAAAGGCAATGTACTTTGTTCCCTTCCAAACAAACTAACCTTAACTGAATTGTGATTTGTGCTTTTTGTTTGCCAGCACTTTCAGATATGAATGTGGTTATGTACAATATTTGTAGGCAAAATATCTGATTTGAAGGATGCAAAAGAAGTGTAAATGGCCGAAGGTCTTCACAAATCTGCTTTCCTTGATTGAAATTTTGCGTTATTTGCACTTAAATGAGCAAAGTGGTAATTACTGATTATCATACTAGTAACCTACTAATTAGTGCATTCATCTAGCTTCTTTTATTACTTGTCAAAAATGGGTGACATGGTGTTTACTGATTACTTTAGCTAATAGCTGAAATTTATAATAGGTGATCACTACAGCTAATATCTAGCTTTTTTAATTTGTTATGGGCAAGTAAATGTACTTCGTATCACTACAGTCTTATAAAATGTACCTTCAAACAAATAGCCACTCCTTCATATTATTAGTAGTTTGGCGGAATAAAGGAAACTCTTTCATAATTTTATTTCTCCGCCTACTATATTTTGCTGATTTTAAACACCTTACTACGCTAATATGCTCATATCTAACAATTATTCATGATTATGAATTATGGTATGGTTAATATGCTCATATACTATAGAGGTTTGGTAGTCTGGCTAACGCACTTTTTAAATCTTCTAAGGTAAAATTCCATTGGTCAACTTTGGTGTAATTATATTAATTGTGCTGCTATTAAGGTATTAAGTGTAATTATAGGAACATAATAATTATAAATGATTCAATCCAATGAACATGTGTAGTAAGTAGTAACTGCATCAATTCAACCAACGGGTTCTTAAGAAGCAACTCAGCTCAAAAAGAATAAAAAAGAAGCAACTCACCAACCACCAAAACCAGCACCTCCTCATAAGCAACTACTTTCCGCATATGGTACATGAACATATAAAGAACCGAGACATTATAATCTTAAGCATTGAGATTCTAAAATGCTATGCAAAATATGAATCAAATCATACCATGTAATTCGGGCCTCTTTACTTCAACTTAAAATCAGTCCAATTCAGTTCAACTCAGCTCTTCTTTTATTTTGCTATTCATTAATCCTTCATAAAAAACTTTCAATTCAGCTCAGCTCCATTCAATTCAATTCAATTCAGTTCAGCTGTTTTCAATTGAAGTAAACAGGTCCTTCTTTGAAACCAATGTAATACACTCATAACAACAGATTATATTGAAAAGCATTGACTATGGTACCTAAAACTCTATCATTATAATCGCAAGCATAAGCATATTGGGACACTGTGCGCGTTGCGTGCGTCATAACTAGTTATTAATGATTTCAGCAAAAATAAGTTCAATTTAGCAAAAATAAGTTCAGACAAGGAAAAATAAGTTCAGTTCAGCAAAAATAAGTTCATATTAGTAAAAATAAATACAGATAATAAGTTGACGAGAAGAGGGCCTAAATGGCATAATTATAGCTTTTAGGTGATATAAATATATAACTAACTTTGGTCCCCGAGCGTTAGCTCGAACCATTTGATAAATTTCATGTAAATATTTGTCATTTATTTTGCCTTTTTCATCAAAATTTAAAATATTGTAAATATATATTAATTAAATTCAATTTTGTAACAAACTAAAATGCTTAGTGAACAAATAGCTAGGAGTATTATCATGAGATATTTACAATAGTTAACCATTGATAAGTTGTTATTTGACATAAATTTTACCCCCGATTCTGATTGATTTTTAGCTCTAAGACGGCTCTTTTGAGCCATTTCTACTAACTTTTGCTATTTCGAGTGTTTGTTGTGCTTTTCAATAGAATTTACAGGAATAGATGATTTATCGTTGTTTTCCGAGCCTTTTGAAGCACTTGAAGAAGTTAGTTAAGAGTTGAAGTCATTTAGGAAGCTTTACTGAAGATTTGAAGTGCTAAATGAAGAATTAAAGAAGTAATTAAGGAAGAACGAGCAAGCTTTCTATCTAACTTAGATTCAATGATCTCAATCTATAATTTATCATTTATTCGATGATGCAAAAATTCCTTCAAATCATGGAGCAACCGAGAAACGAAGCCAAGCAAGCTGCCCGCCCGGACCGAAGCTGTGCGCCCAGGTGAGGGCTGCACGCTCAGACCCCTCCGAGCGGGTGGCTTCGAGGATGTTTTTCGCGTGTTTTTGTGTGTAATTAGGCTTAGTACTTAAGGGTTTAGTCTCCTAATTTGTCATTTACGCTTTTTACACTTTTGAAACTCTAGTTTACTCTTAAATTCTCTCTAAGTGTGGAATTCTTGTCAATCTTTCAATCAATAATATTCAGGTTTTATTCCAATCTCAATTCTTGTTCTTAATTAATGTTTATTATTAGTTTTGATTTATGCTCTTAGTTTTATTAGTTTTATGTTTAGATTTAAATTCTTGATTATTGTTGGGTTGTTTAGTTTAATCATGTTTAGGATTTTAATTTCTTTCATTGATTTAGTTTTTGTTCTTTCAATTATGAGTGAGTAGTTCTTTTCTAGGACTAGGGGATCCATGGATTAATTGGTGATGTTTTGCTCATAAATATTAGTTTAACTATTAATGTACTTGAATTCCTGTTGTCAATTGTTATTGCTTTCAGTTAAATACTGGCCAGGTTTAATTGTTAGTTTGATATTGTTGAAATCGATGCCGAGAGGTAAGATTACCACAATTAGATCATAAGGACAACATGCAAAACGAGTCTAAGTGAGCGAGTGCCATTAGAAGAGTTTTGAAGGGGACTAGATTCGAGAGAATTAGTGGATCTTAATTCAAGGAAATTGATAATCTAATTAATCAATTTAGCTCTAATTCTAATTAATTTTTTGATCACAATTGTCACTCAAAGGCCCTTTACACAGTCTAAACTTTTTAGAACTAATAGGTTTAATTGCTTCCCTGTGGATTCGATCCCTACTTCCTTAGCTATAATAGTTAGAGTGGTTAGGTTTATTTTTGATAGGTGTGCGATAGCCTCATCAACCATGAAATATTTTGTAATTGCGATATAAAAGTTTCAAATAATTGCAAATATAATGTGAGTTTAATATGTTTATTAATAAAAAGACTGAATATATGTGTTACATTTGAACTGTTGAACACATGATTTCAAAAGAAACTTAATGGGTCCAAATAAAAGATTTATTGTGATATTGACAAAGAGATAAAATAAACATGAAATTATCATAAAAAAATATATTTATTATTATCCATTTTTCACATATTTTATTTATCATACGTAGAAAAGGAATTAATAATTTTACAGAGTTATTACTTCTTTATGATATACATGTTATAATATATTGTTTTGGAAAAATAGACAATAGTGATATATAACTTAATGGTAAATAATGTGTCTCATATAATAAAGGTCATGAGTGATTCTTCGCCTTGCGCTTTGATATATAGTATTTGATTACCTCAATAAATGAAATAATATTTCTTACATGACATAAGTACTTTTGAAGGATATACTCATATTTTGTACAGTATAATGATATTTTTAATGACATAATCATATTTAAAAAGAAGTAATTACCTTTCAAATAATATACTTACATTATGGATTATAAAATTCATATATTTATTTTTTGTTGATATAATTATCTTTTGTATGATATAATCCCTTTCAGGATGATATAATTATCTTTAGATGCATGATATGAATATCTTTAAAATAATATAATGATATAATGAGATTTTAAATGATATAATCAATTTAGTTGATATAATTAGCTTATATGTGACCTAGTGACAAACTAGCTAGTATAATGCCCGTGTAATGCACGGCTTAATTACAAGACTAATAATAAATTATTAATAAAATTATAATAAATAAATTGTATAGCATAATAATTAAAGCAAAATGTTTTTGTTGTATTACAAAAATGAATATCTATTAAAATCATCAAATTCCCGTGCAATAGTAGCCAACTTTTAAATATTGAGATCCTGTGCAATAATTTATATTTGAACTATCAAAATCTCGTGCAATAGTAGCCACTTTAAATATTGGTATCCCGTGCAATAGTGCACTTTGTATACTGAGATCCCGTATAATGGTAATAAAATTGAACTATTGAGGTCTCGTGCAATAGTAATAAATTTGGATAAAACATGAAACTACTTTACTACAATAATCTAAAATATCAATATTAATAAAAAAATTAAATCTGAATTAACAAAACACCAAAATCATGTGCAATAGTAGTCAATTTTAAAATATAAGAATCTCATGTAATAGTTTATATTTGAACTATATCAAAATCCCATGCAATATTAGCAAACTTTAAAATATTGATATCCCGTGCAATAATTGTACGCTTAAAATATTGAGATCCCATATAATGGTAATAAAATTGAATTGTTAAGATCTTGTACAATAATAATTTAATAAATTTAGAAAAATTAACATGAAACTACTTTACTAAAATAATCTAAAAAATTAATACCAATAAAATAATACAATCATGAATTACTTGTTTTTTAATTTTTGCATGGGATACCAAAAATAATTAAATTAACAAATTTTATTAAAAATTAATAATTTGTTTCTTATTATAATGGAACCTTATCTAAAAATTAATAATTGATCAAATTAATAATTATTTATTTTGTTTATTAATATTAAATATTAATAATTTTATTCTGTTTAGTATAGTATATTGATTTTATTTATTACTCCGTATATTGGAACCTTATTTACATGTCCACCACTCGTAAAATCCTCATTTATCTAATTGATCAAGATCTCTCCAATGTCATCTTGAGGAATGTCTGATGACCTTATCATAACTACAAAAATTAGGTCACTTAAATCTTTGATAATTTTTTTTCCTTAAGTATATTTTGTAATAGTATTACGTACTATACATAATTTGAGCTCAATGACACAAAATCAGTCTTTGTTACTTCATAAAAAATGAATATACAAAATAATAGTTTTACTTCGTACATTAATTCAAATGTAATTGTAGATAAAAAAAATAATTATATTTTAGATATTTAAAATTTCAAATAATAAAAAAGGAGTAAAATAGGAAAGTAAATCAAAATATTTAAATATATATAACCATATAATTAAATTTTAAATATTTTTTAAATTTTGATGAAAAATACTAAAACACAAGTCAATGAGAGAGTGACAAATGTCAACTCCACATTAAGTGGCTTCTGTTTTAGTATAGTATATTATTGAATTGATATAAGTTGGGTGCACAACAAATTAGTGTGCACCGGGTTCATATTAGTGTGTGTGTGTATATATATATATATATGTATATATATATATATATATATATATATTTCTTCAATTATTATTATGTTGTTTTAATAAAACTAAAAAAAAATATGAATTTGTATATATAACATAAAAATAAATAAGAAATAAGAAAAAAAGAAAAAATTAAAAATTAAAATAAAAATTAAAACAAAAAAATAAAATACAAAATACAAACATCGATAAAGTAAAATCTTATTAAAACAAAAATTAAAAAAAAGTTAAGATCAGTTTAGTCCAGTGCCTTTCAATTCAATTCAATTTAGTTTAGTACAGTTCAATTTAGTGCCTTTCAATTTAATTCAGTCAGAATAAACTCAAAAGAACATAGTCTAATTGTGGATTATGCTTTCTACTCGCACACCTAACTTATGGTGGGTGAGTTTCTGAACTTTTTGCATTCTGTTAACTCGAATTTGGGATCTCCCTTAAGAGATATCAAACTAATATTGGGGTGTAAATTTTTATTAACATAATTCCAATTTTCTTTTAATAGTTCGGTTCAATTTAATTCATTTTGGCTATGTTTCGCTTTTATTTATTTAATATAAATTTAGTTACAAATTAGTTCAATATCATAACTAGACAGTTGATAAAACACAGTTACGTTTAGACCCTCCCCAAACCTGCCCCAAGGACCCATTTAATATTTTAAAAAAAAATTGACAAAAAACAAAAGAAACTCACTTTTGTCTCATCCACTTTTAACATACACACCTTTACTATGCATTTGCCTCAAAGATACCCGATGACTAGCAACCTAATGTTTACGTTAAACAGTAATTTAATTCCCTTATTATTTGGTTGTCATAATTTTTTCATTCCTTACCTTATTTTTAGGATTTCCTATGTCCTCTTTCCCTCTTCTCTTTCCATCCTCTTTACCCCTTTCTTTGATTTAATTATTATTTCATAAAATTGATTTTTTAATTAAAAAATATGTTGGTAACCTGCAATAACAGGTTTTAAGTGTGTAGAGTATGTTTTGAACAGATGCATATTAAAAGACGGTTTGTTATAAGTTAATTAAAAGGTGGGTATGTTGGAAGCGGATAAGACAAAGTTGGATATTATTTTATTTTTGTCAATTTATCCTAAAATAAATAATTTATATCAATATATAACTTATGTTAGGGCATATAAGTTGTAGAATGGAATTAAATTATGTGGTAAAATAACTCAAATATAACTGAATTGGAATTAAAATTATTTATTGTATAATTGAATGCGACATTTCAATGCATAATTAACTACTATATCTTAATGTCATTATATACTGATGATTTATTAAATTTGTTTCCCTTTGTGTTTGTTATTTTGTTAAGTTATTTATGAAATTATCATATATTTATAACCTTTTGGACTTTCACTCATTTTGGTCCCACCTTTGGATTATCTAGTTATAATCCCACCTTTGCAACCTTCCTTCTCATTTTGGTCCCACTTTAAAAATGACCGGCTGTTTAAGGTTTTAGCAGGTAAACATTTTTGCCCGTTGTAATTTGACCTTGGTTAACGTGTTTTGACCGTTGCTTCCTATTTATTATTGGCAACTACCTCTTATTTAACTCTTTGTTCCTCACATTTACCCCTCTCTTAATTCATCACCTTTCACTCTCTTTGTTCTGTGTCTCAATTCCTCACATCACTTCATCTTCAATTTTTTTTAAGTTTGACATTCAACCAGCTACCATGGCTTCCCCTAGTTCAAGTCACTCTGCTTCTTCCTCTAGGTCAAGGTCAGTGTCTGACATTCAACCAGCTCCATCGAAGTGCCATCACAATGAGCCAGCTCCATTGAGGGCGATCAAGTACAATGGGCCAATTTATGGAAAGCGATTTTATGGTTGTGCGTATTGGCCAGTAAGTTGTTAATTCTTTTCAAATTTGTTAAGTTTTAATCCAATTTTTTGAAGTATTTTTTCCAATTTAGTTAGGGATTTGTGAATTACTGTTTTAATTAGGGCTTTTTGTGTGTCAGAAGCATTGCGGTTTTTTCAAGTGGGCAGATGAGGTGGATGAGCTACTTTACTTGCAGCAACAATTGTTTGAGAAGGATGTCACCATTGCTAAGCTAGAAATGGAGAAAGAGATGCCGATAAGTAGGGTGAAGCAACTTGAATCAACCAAAAAAATGCTTGAGGATGATGTGGCTGAACTTGCCATTGAAAACCATGAAACTATACAGATAATTAGCTCTGCAAGGGCAGACAAGAAGTGGGTGGTGTGCTTGGTGTTGTCTTGGATGTTTTTCTGCTTTTATCAGATGTTGAAGAAGTAGTTAGTTAGTGCACTAACTAAAAAAAAAATTCTTACTTTTTGCTCCGGAGCAAAAAATAAAAAACCCGGAGCATATAACCTTTTGCTCCGGTTCCCATATTGACCGGAGCAAAAAAGCCAGCTTGTCTTGCTCTTAATAGACTTAATGCTCCGATTTTTTATTTTACCCCAAAACCGAAGCAAATATAATGTAGCATATATCGATTTTTCCACTAGTGGTGGTTGTTAGTCTTGATTGAAAGGTGGGTTTTTTTTGGTTATTTTGTATAGTCCACTCATTGGGGTGGATCATGAAGGATGAGTGCCTTAGTATTATGTATTGTATGATGTAAAAACATGATGAATGCAATTGAAACATGGTTAGCTTTATTTGATGTTGCACAGTTGTTTTGTGTTGTGACAAAACCACATATTATGTGGAACAAATCATAGAATTAACAACTTCACACACAAGGAATATTTGACATCTAAACATTAAGGCACCATAAATGGTTTGCAATTGAGTCATAAAACATCACAATTCATTAAACATAAACATACATGATTTTGTCCACCATTACAATTAAACAACCATAACCAACCAAAAATGTGGTTCTAACCACATTTTCAAAAACTAACACATAGGCTAACATTTGCCTTCATAACAGCATCAACTTATCACTGAAGGTTGGCTTCCTGGAGGGAAAGTTGAGGCAGAATTAGGGTCTCCAGTCATGCTTGTGGTATGTTGACTTGTAACAGCAGAATGAACCTGCAATTACAACTTTCAGAAGTTCAGAAAATGTATTCCTAAATATGTAAAACAGAACTAGCAAAATACAAAGGTTCTTACCTTGCCTCTTCCCCTACCACCTCTTCCCCTAGCACCTGTTCCACCTCCACCCTTTGTTGTTGTTGCTGAATCAGTGTGACTAATGATTCCCCCTCCCCTGGAACCTCTTCCACCCCTTATTGCTCTGTTTCCCCTCCCCATCATGGTTGGTTGTGCTGCTCTTGATGCAACCTCCATGTTAACAAGTTCATTAGAAGCTCTAGGTCTCCCTCTACCCCTTTTTTGTGGTGGCTCATCAGGTTGTACATTGTCCTTATTGCTGCATCTCCTTTTGTTATGTCCCTTTTTCTTACACAAGGTGTAAGTCATCTCTATCCCATACCTGGACAATTTCCCTGAGTTCTTTGGCTTCTCTTGGGGAGCTTTCCTCCTGTTTTTTTTTTGCCTTCCAGGTCCTACCTTAATTGGGGGAGGGTCCAATGGCAAGTTTACAGATGGCCAATGCATTTCTCCTTCAATGGGAGGGATGGTGTTGTTGTATGCTACCATGTAAGTGTCTTTTGTGAAGGAGGTATCAACATAGTCTTCCACATTTTCATGGAGGAAGAAAATGCAAGCAGCAGCATGACCACAAGGGACTCCAGTCATGTCCCACCTCCTGCATGTGCATGTCTTCTCTTGCAAGTCAACAGTCAAGCTATCCATGTTGTTGTTGACTTGAAACAATGTGGTGGATGATGGGATCACTTCACAGTATGCAGCAATTTTTTTGCTCTTCTCCACTTTCACTTGGACCCTTGGGCATATCACTGTCTTCCACTTCTACATCTCCTCCCTTTTCACTACTAATCTTTGCATCAACATTGCTCTAATGTCTTCCATCATTGAGATCAAATGCTTAGTCCTTGCATTGATGATGTAGCCATTGAAAGTCTCTGCCATGTTGTTTGTGATTACATCTGACTTCACCCTAGTGCTCAAAAAAGCTCTACAAAAACACTTAGGATTGTAAGAGTTGAAGGCAGTTACAACAGCTTCATCCAACTGTCTCAACTCTTCTATCCCTTCATTATAATCAGCAATGTTGTAAGCCTTAGCTATCTTCCAAAAGGCTAACTTCATCTCATCACCTTTGAATTTATTGTGCCACAAAGAAAATATCTGCCTTGCAGAATGCCTATGCTCAGCCATTGGGAGTACAGTTGCCACATTAGAGAGTATTGACTACAATGAGTAACAACAATGCATGCATGTAAGAGGTGTGAAAATGTAACAACAACATTGTCTAAAACAACAGATTCATGCATGTAACAAGTGTGAATTACCTGATTTTCATCACTTATAATTATTGTGGCTGATCCATCACCCAGATTTAAGGATGTTTGCAATGCTTTTATAAACCACTCCCATGAAGAGTTGTTCTCAGCCTCCACAACTGCCCAAGCAATTGGATACATCTGTTCATTTGCATCCCTCCCCACAGCTACTAGCAACTGACCTCCTAGGAAAGTCTTAAGAAAGCATGCATCTATACAAATGATTTTTCTACAACCCTCTATCCATCCCTTCCTTAACCCCTCAAATGACATTAACAATCTTTGGAAAATAGGTGGGTGTACTTTTTTGGGTTCAACTATAAGCTCTATTACACTGTCTGGGCTGGATTTGTTGATGGCTTCAATGTAGTTCCCAACTTTACTGTAATGTGATTTCATTGAGCCATGTAGTTGTTCATGTGCACAATACTTTACCTTATAAGCAAACCCCTTGTTCACAACACATCTATAAGCTCTTCTAATCATTTCTTGTATTTCTTTTGCTGGAATGTGTGGCCTTGTTTTGAAAAGTTCCAAAAACTGACTTGCAACCCATGAAGACTTCAGTTGTTTGTTCCTTTCCATGTTTCTGGTACAAGTGTGCTCATCAACAATACTTTTCACTACATAAGTTTTCCTTCTACTGTCCCATGACCCATACACTTTGAAGGGACAACTTTTAATGCACTTAGCACCCACTCTCTTGCCCCTATTCTTATTGCTCACCACAAAACTCAAGTTCCTCGATTGGTGCACAGCATACTTGATCACAGCTTCCTTAAACAGCTCCTTATTTGGGAATCTTTGACCAACTTTCTATTGAAAAGTTCTGAAATATGTATCACAACTAACTAAATCACCTCTCCTCTCTCTTATACTCTGTAAGGTGTTTTCATCATCACTAGTTGGTGGTGTATGAATGTCATCCTCTGAGTCTTCATACTCACTCACACCCCCACCATCCTCAGCTCTATTTTCAGTCTCAGGTTCAAATTCACCATGTTTGTTAATGCACTTCCCCTCCTCTGCTTCTGTTCGCAATTGTTGTGCAATCTCAGCTAAATGAGCCTTACATCCCCTCACTCTTTCCTTAGCAGTTTGGAACTCTTCATCTGATGACTCTCCACCATCATCTTGCTCCAACTCATCTTCCTATTACACTTCTGCAAACTCATCAACATCTACATACTTCTCATACTCACTGTTCTCATCCTCTTCCTCACTATCATAATTCACTTCATCAACATAGTCTGGATCAAATTCATCCTCAGAAACTTCAACTCCCTCATTCACTAACTCCTCAACTCATAAAGGACTTTCTGGTCTATTATCCTCCCACTCGTAATCATGTGGAACTGGTTTGGAAGTATTGTGTGGTGGATGTGGTTTTTTGAGTGATTTTGCAGTTTGTGAGGCTTGGGTAGGAATGAAAGAATTAGGGTTTTCTGTGGACTTTAATGGAGAAGAGGAAATTATGCTTTTTGTGATGATGGAGATTCTACAGGTTGTTTATTCCTTGGACTTTTCCTAAGTGGTTGTGGGGCCCTCTTTGGAGTTAGTTTTTTCCTGTTACTGTTTCTAGGCGAGTTTTTTTTTTTACTTACTGGTGTGCTTGGGAGTTCACTTTGCTGAGTAGGAATTGGGACAAATTCAGGCTCATTAACCCCATGGACCACATACACATTCAACACCCTTTTTTCATAAGCTAATGCAACCATTTCCCTCACCTCACTATCACTAAAGACATTCCTCAACCCTTGTTCTAATGATTTGTTAGGAATGTGGTATTGTATACTCTCAACCTTATCATAATGACCACAACTTTTAGCAAGATCAGGTAACTCAAACCAAGACAATTGGTCACCATCAACAACAAAAGTTCTACACTCACTACCCATATATCTCAGCACCCGAAACTCATCTCTGTTGAGCAAACCCCCATGCCAGAATTTCAGATTCACAATCATGTCCATTACTACAACTGCATCAAAAAATACAACTGAAATTAACTACACAAAATTTAACAACAAAAATTCGAATTAAACCCCAATTAACCCAACAAGTTCAGCAACACAATTACTCAATTTGTAATTCAATGAATTCAATTACAGACAAAATTAAAGAACACTACTTACAAATTAAAATTAACTTACAAATAAAAATCAAAATTAGAACATTCATAAACCTAATTTTATACAATACACATCAAAATCAATTGAACTCTAACCTTAAGCAGCCTTCACCTCTGGAAAACAGTCCAACTTCAACACGTTTCAACCATAATGCGCAAATGAGAGAGAATTCAATTGGAGAATTGAATGAAGTTAATGGGGAATGAGGAGCTTAGTAGAAGGGCGAATGTAGATGATGAAGAGCGTTGAAGAAGAAGTTTGGTGGGAAATTAAATGAAAATTCAGTTATAAAAAACAAAACAAAAAAGAAAAATAAAAGGAAGCCTTTAACCTTTTCACCTAGTCATAGGTAAATGGGACCAAAATGAGAAGGAAGGTTGCAAAGGTGGGATTATAACTAGATAATCCAAAGGTGGGACCAAAATGAGCGAATGTCCAAAAGGTGGGATTATTCCCATAAATTTTTCCTAAATTAAATGGGTTAGACAATTAGAACCATTTATGGACCATCAGACCCGCCGGACCCACTAGTCCCAAAGAGTCTGGATAAGGGTTTTGATTTCTTACACCAAATGGCTCTAGGGCAGACGTGGATCCACCACCAAAATTAAGGATTTGGATCTGGATCAAGCAAGACCCTACCCAAACCCGCCTCATGACTATCCCTATGCATGCACTTAAAGCTTAACTACTTATTACATTTATATTATTACATAACTACCTGTTATAACCATTTTGTATAGAATTCACTATATATTGACGGATTTTGCTTGTTTTTCCAGCATGTGGTCCCTACTCTTACTTCTTTCACTCCGAAACCCAATTAATAATTATGTATTTTCCTTCATACATTGAGCTAACCTTTCTATATTATCTATTATCGGTTTTTCAACTCCATCATTCTTTACTTTACTTTACTAGTTTAATACAACAAATAGGAGTTCCGAATTGCATCAACTCTCTCTATCATGCTCTCTTTGTAAAAATTTCAATTTAAACCTTGACTTTCATAGTATTACTTGAATGCATTTTTTCATAGTTGTCTGTTTTGTATTTTGCCTGGGTTCGGGATCTGAGTTTTCTGTTTTTGTTGCTTTTTTTTTATGGAAGTTTAGATAATTTGGTTTATTATGCAAAACTGTTTAAGTGGGTATGTTAATTTTTTTTTTTTGTTTTTTTTTGGTTTAGTTGATGTAATTGTAGGGCAAGCTAAGGTATTTTAATTTTAAGGAAATTTGTTTATGTTATGTTGTTATTGTCCTTGATTTGATGGGAGTGTGGAATTTATGTTGTTGTTGTCGTTAAGTGTTATCAATTACATACAATTGAAAAAAAAAATGAGGATAGAGTAGATGCTTATGAAATGGTGGATCCATGGATGAGATGAAGTAATTAAGTTACAATAAAAAAAAGAAAAGAGAGAGTGAAAAATTGAAGAAGTGTGTAAGGATAGTTAGAAAAGGGCATTCAAGTTATTACAATAGGGTTTTAGAGGGAAGATAGTAGAAGTGAGGACCATAGCTAGAAAAGGAAGCAAGATTCGTTGATAGGTAGTGAATTCTAAAAGTGGTTATAATAGGTAATTATGTAACAATAAAAATATACTACATACCTCAGTTTTTTTTTTAGTTGCAACAATTGGATAGTTTTTGTGAGAGATAAAATATTCAACTGTTACAACTAAAAGGGAGTAATATATAGTTAAATGCAAGTTTTGGGTTTTAATAGGTAGTTATTGAAAATTGTGGCTAATATATAGTATCTTCAACATCTAAGAAAATATTCTCTCCGTTTTTTAGATGCAACAATTTCTGAATTTTGTAGTTTGGAATTAGTTGCAACAATTCCATTTTGGATAAATAATAGGGGGTAAAATGACTATAATAGCCTTGATTACTAAATTCGTAAATGATATTTATAAGTTGAATAACTCTTTTGATTAAAAAATTAGAATTGTCTCTACTTAATGAAACCCACCTCGAAATATCTATTTCTTCACTCATTCATCATCAAAATTTAAAACACAAAAAACCCTAACTGCTATGTCTTATCCTTTCCTCTACCCTTAAACATTTGACATCTATCTTCTTCATTCATAAGATATCATGCCTCTACCTCTTCATCTGTGAATTTTTTTCTCTTTCTATTGTCGTTTCTCTCTTCTTTCTCTATCTTCAATTTGTTCATCATGCGTCAAATTAATCCTTTTCTTGATGCTTTTTCCACTTATGGTGTGTTGGAGCTCGAGTCTAAATATACCTACAATATGTCTGAGTTTATTGAAGTTGTGTCACCTTGGGTGAAAGATGAATTTCAATCTTAAAACACAACCTGGTATCTTGGTCCTTTTTCTCTCAGGTGATGTCTTGAAACTATTGTGAAGACCCTTAAAGACCTAGAGTTGAGGTTGGAGAAAATATAGGCACGGAGGGTACTCTTTTAAGCCAAAAAGCTTGAGTCTTCGACCTCCCATGGTGATTCTCAGAACGAAGGCTTTAACAATCTAAATCTAGGTTTTATCAAACTAAATGGGGGGGGGGTATTAGTGAATCCTCTTAAAATTAACGATGGTTGCGATGACTTACATAATTCCAATGTTGTTGATGAGGAAGTGGGAAAGGGTAAGAAGGTTTATAGAGTTGAGACTGATTTAATGGTGGCCAAATTGCCACCTAAGTTTCTTAAATCTCTCTTGATTTGTGATTACTGATTGTGTGTTGAGTCTCATATGTTTTTTTGTGTCACGTTCTTGTGATGTGAAATTAGTGTTGTGTTTGATCGATGCGAAATTAGTCTTGTGATTGTTTTGTTTGTTTGATGATAAGTTATTGGATGACATCATATTTAATGCGAAAATAGTATTCTGTTCTTTGTAAAGCCGGATGCGAAGATATTGCTTTGTTTCTTGTGTTTGAATGGAAATGGAACAAGTATTGTTCTTGTGAGTCCTATACGAGTCTTAATTGTGGTATAGTTGATGATTGGGATTGTTGGTGACTACTGTTTAGTATTGTTGGCTGATTTTTTGTTGACGTTATTGCTGTTGAATATACTTTGCAGTTCATTGTTGTTAAGTCAATAGTGAAGTCCCTTTTAGTGGGTCATTGTTGATAGTTGACTGATTTTTGGTGTTGTTTATCGATCTCTAGCTATTGTTGTCGAGATTGTTTATGTTAATTATTGGGACCGATGCGTTATTTAATTTATTGCTCATTTGTTGTTGTTGCTTATGTTTATTGTTCAGTGATGATTAATGATTATTGATCAGTAATGATTCATGATTATTGATCAACAATGGCTAATCATTATTGATTAATGAGTCACATATGATTCTTGAGATTCTTTTATTTGATTGGAAATTATTCCATGTTTCTTGTGATGTCTCTTAAAGCTAGAGATATAATCATAAACTTGTGTTATTCTTCCTCCAAATGTTGAAGGGACTCAAGTTAGAACAACATTGTTGCTTTGTGTGCTAAAGGATCAACCTTGTTGAGTACCAAAACGACATTGTGTTTGTGCATTAACACTCTTTTTGATGGAGGTGTTACAAAGTGATGTAAATTGATGCAAAAAAGCGTTTTATTATTTATTTCTTTTTACTCAGTGCTTCTATTATGTTTAGATGGCATAATATTCCTCGCTCCTAACTCAACCCACAAACTTGTGATATGGTCCGAAACTAAGCTCACAAAAGTTGCCACCACACACATATATTGCAAAAGTCAAAGGTGTTATATTCCATAGCAAACATTGCCATGTGCTCAATGGTAGTGTACAATTAATTACCGTAAACCGACGGTAAGTACAATCATATTCTTCTAATCATAGTTTTGTTAGTTGTGTCTTGTTTAGATTATGTCATGCTATATTGTTCATTACTTCACTCTCTTTCTATTTTCATATTTTCTTCCATTGGTGCTACATATGCAAAACACACACACACACACACACATGCACCCACACGTACACACACAGGGGTGTGCACAGGTCCAGGACCGGATCGAAACCAGTTGGATCAAAAAACCGGAATCCGGGTTTTCTACGGACCGGAGACCGGACCAAAAAAATCAGGTCTAGACCGCCTGAAAAATCAGGTCCGGTCTGGTCTTGGACCTGTTGGACCTGATTTTTTAGTTTGATAGTTTTTATCTGTAAAAATGCAATTAAAGACCTGTTGGACATGTTACTTGGACCTGTCTCTGGACCTGTTTGACCTGATTTTGGACCGGTTGGTCCTGATTCAGGATCTGTTGGACCTGTTTCTGGACCTGTTTTTGGACCTGATTGTGGACCTGTCGGACCTATTTCTTGCAAAATTGCTTTTAAATATATCAATATTCAGGTCCAAGAACGGACCGGTCCGGAAACCCGGACTTAGTATTTTTTATGGACCGAAGACCGGACCGGAATCTCAAGTCCGGTCCGGTCCAGATTCAGGTCCGGTCTAGGTCCAATTACGGTCTTGACCGGATTTTGCACACCCCTACACACACGCGTGCACACACACACATGCACATACGCGCATACACACATGCACATACACATGTACGCACATGCACACACACAACACTTACTATCACACACACGGGTACGCACGTACACATACACACGACACTTACTATCACACACACACACACACAACACTTATAGTCTTTCTATTTATTGATTTTATTATTGTTCAGTCTATGTCAGCATCATCAAAGTTAACCTTATCAATACTAGGTTCACCGACAATTCTTATATTAAAATGCTTCATAGCTTTATCAATCAAAATTTGTTTAACCTCCAAATCCTTTGGTAGTAGGCCAAGACTCTCCAACTTAGACTTATAGTTGTGGGACAGTGTGAATTTATTTTCACCCAATTTCTCTAGTATAATAGCATCATATTTTAATTTTCAATTACATCCGCCCAAAGTTAACAAGCACTAGGTCATAAAAAAATATAAGCTTCTTCCAATTTTTCTACCAACTCCATCACATTATTTGGGAAACTTTGATGTTGCAAAGCTTGTATAGCTCTAAAGAATCAAAGTTCCAACACATTTAAGTCAGTTGACTGTGTTGGTTGGCAAACAAGTCTTATATTGGAACATAAGTGGAAATGTGATGTTGTGCACCATCTTGTTCAATGATAATTTCTTTGGACATAAGTGGAAGCATTGTCTCCTAATTGTTAGCACTCAAATAACATGGACCTGATGACATCCTTTGTAACAAAAAGAATACTTTTTGTTTCAAGTATTCTTCTTTCTCTATTTTTACTTGATCTCATTGCTGGTTCGTCATATATGAAAGGAGAAACTCTTATTTTCCCATTCCATAACACTTCTCGTTTTCATCATAAACCAATCTTGTTATGACAGCCAAAACATGACTTTCATTGAATACTTTTTGGATTGAGCACACATGTATGTGTCTTCTTGCTTAGGTACCAAATAAATTTCATTTTTTCAAGTTTTAGAATAAACAATTTATCATCTATGTGATCTTGTTTTTTCATGTCATCAACCACAACTAGTTCAATCCAACCTTTTGCTATAATTTGGGATAAAACCTATGTTAGTCTTGAAGTCTTGTGTTTTTAATAAGCGTAGGGTGTGTTGCGTTTAAATATGACTTAAATTGCTTCTTAAGAAGGTGTAAGTTTGGTAGATGACACATCCAAATCCCTTGCAAAACTCGTAATTATTTTCCTTTTATGGAGAAGAAAATTTAGAGCCAATCCTCACTCCATTGCGTCTCTTATCCTCCACAATTTTTGATTTTTCTTTAATGAGCATCCACAAAATCTTGTAGCTTTCTTTGTCAACATACATATGCATAATTTCTGCTAAATATTGCCTTTTCAACACCAACACCAAGTTCTTTTGCAAGCTTGGTTTAAACACCCTAAGGAAGTTTCTCATCCTTATTGGACATAGAAAGCAATTTATCTTAAGAGTTTGGCCCATGGGTGTAATGGTAACTCACAATTTTCCCTCTTGTTATTGTTTTTGTTACAACTGTTGCCTTGTTGAGTTTGTGTTTTTGGCATGTTAACACTTTCAAATTTTGGTTTTAATTCTTGAAATAACAAATTCTAACGTACATTTCTTCCAGGAAATCGCACCCTCTTCTTCAAAGTTGTTGTCCATATTTTTCGTCTGACCTTTTTTCTTTTTTCTTTTCTTTATATATTTTTGAATTTGGAAGTCTGGTAGTAAGTTGATGTTTTATATTGAATTATATGTTTTGGAACTTTGTATGTTGTTTCACTAAATCTGGTAATGAATGTTGTTTGGTTTTTATCTTAGGAACAAATGGTATGAAAATTTGAAACAAGTAGCTGAATATATTGGAAGAAAATTAACTAAAGTTTCAATGTTTTTTATTCCCTCTCAAATTTTAATGGGAAGTGTATTGTTGCTCTGTTCACATGGGTCCAGCCACCCCAAAATCTGTCTCTTTTTCTCCCCTCACAAAATAACTTTTTCTTAGTTACTCTTTAATCACATGACCCAACTAAGGGAATTACTCACAAAAAAAAAAAGTTTGCATACATCTCCAAGAGACAATCAATTATTGCATCTAAAAGGAGAGAGAGAGAGAGAGAGAGTACAGAGAAAAGGTATTATATGTGAGCCAAGAATTGAAAACAAAAGTAAAATTACAAAATATCATTAAAAAAACAAATACCTATAATTTAAGGAGTAAGCTGGATGATGGAGAGGAGTAATGTTCATTCTTCAACCATCAAGCCACTAAGATATTTAGCATTACTTAAAAACAATGTTATAGTCTTCTATTGAATGACCTTCTTTCTCCACTACAAGAAATACTCCGATTTGCGACGGAATTCTTGCGACGGACAATAAATTCCGTCGCAAAATATAAGATTTTCCGATGGAAAAAAAATCCATCGGAATTTTGCGACGGATTTTATATGTTTCCAACAAAATTTTAAAAAAATTAAAAAAAGAATGTAATTGAAATTTCCGACTAAAAATTCCAGCGGAATATTTATCCCTCGCAAATTTCTGACGGAATTTTCCGTCGCAAATAACTATTTAACAAAAAAAAAAAACCCTCCAAACCCTACTATATAAGCTAACTCACCCTCCCAACTTCCCTTACTCTTGCCCGCCTAACTCACCCTCTCTTTCTTTCTCACTTATTCTCTTTCACTCATTCTCACTTCACACATTCTCTTTTTTTTCTCAGTTCACTCTTTCTCTTATGGTTTTTCTTCTGATTTCTTCATCCTTCTACTGTTTTTGTTTTTCTTTCTCACTTCACACTTTCTCTTCCTCTTCTGGTTTTCTTCTTCTTTTTTCCCTTTTCTTCGTCTTTCTCCCTCTACTGTTTTATCTTCATTTTCTTCTGTTTTTGTGAGAGCATTCTAGATCGTGTTTTCTTTTTTTTGTCTAACTTGACCATGAAAACCCTAGATCTAGGGTTTTCATGGTCAAATTAGACCAAAAAAATGTTAGATGACCCTGATTTTATGGTATCTAGTGAGTTATTTTTTTTTGTTTACTTTGATTTTTTCGCTTTTTTTTGGGTTTTGGCCTTGATTTTTTATGCCTTCTTGGTTTGAATTATTGGCGTTTTTGTGGCAAGATTTTTTGTTGTTTTTAGTATGAATTATTGGGGGTTTGTGGCAGAAGAATAATTGAGGCTGTTGGTTTAAATTTATAGGTTTTTGGGAGAAGAATAATTGAGATTTTGAGTTTGAATTTCTGGGTTTAATATGGTTTATTGGTTTTTTGGGGTTGCGGTGGCTGTTTATCTGGTTGGGTGGGGCAAATCGTGGGTGAGTAGGGTGTGAAAGTGCAAGTGACACACAAGAAGAGGGGGGGGGGG
>PYUH01000138.1:2225419-2356449 GCA_016808085.1 Suaeda aralocaspica
GGGGGGGGGGGTGAATTGAGTGTTGTAAAATTTTCGATTAATTATACGAACAATTTAGAACCAGTTGTCAAGCAGCGGAAATAATAAAGCAATAAAATAAACAACACCAAGATTTAACGAGATTTGACTTCTAATAAGTCTACGTCCTCCACTCACTCACTCTTTTATTAATCAACTCAGAATAACAAAAGAATTACACTCAATCAATTATGCACCTATGTACAATATGATTTGCCAACTTCCACCTATGGAAGTTCGACTCAACCCTCAACTATGAAGTTTCAAATGAAGATGATCCCCAATCAACTTCCCCAGCAAACTGAACTATCAGAATGCTCAAATTACAATCCTTTGTCTCTCAAGAACAATTAGTCTAAATGCTTACAGAAGAGAGAAAATTAAACCTTAATGTGGTTATGAGGTTTATGCGAGATTGAGACTTAAAGAGGACTTTTGCAAATCGTGTTTTTCTGTTTTTTGTTCGTGAAAAAGTTATCCTTGGATGTCTGCTGGCCAATCTCCTTAAATAAGCCTTTGACTTAGTATGTTATGTAATATTTGAAAGAGAATATTTTCCTTGGAATTATGGAAATAATCCCGGGAAAATATTCTCACTGACTATATTTGAAATCAAATATAATCAGCATAATATTACATAACATACCTTCCATACTTAAGGATATTTGCCTTGCATACCAACCCAAGCATCCGTGTTTGTTTTTTGAAAAAAAATTTTGCGCGGAAAGAAACTTTCCTAAAATACGAATGTGTGAAGTAAACTCTAGGGGACTGGTTCAGCACTGTTCCTAGACTGTTCCAGTCAGCCAAGTTTACCTGTAACCTCAATCTTTATATTACACATGTAAACCTTCGTACCACTTACATTGCATATAAGACCTAAGAGTTAGACTCTACAGGCTTGATCTTCATGCAAACTTCAAGACTTGGCTGCTCGAGCTTTATCTTGTCGTCATTGAACTTGTTTCTTTAGTACCTGCACATGCAAACAGAAACTTGCATACAATGTGATACTTCAATGTGGTTTGTCATCATTTAAAAAAAAAGCTAGGAACTTAACAAATTCACCCTTTTTGATGATGACAAACTATGAAGTTCCCCCTGCAAATAGTATCTTTTAACTTTTGGAACTTTTCAGAAATTCTAAATTCTTTAGAATTTAAAGAACTGGTCTCAGACTGTTCCTGCAGATTAAGCATCATTTACAAGTAAACTAGTTCACAACTAACTAACAACAGTTTAAGAAAGAGTTTGCTAAGTACTCAGGGCAAATACTAATTAGACATAGAGCTCTTAGACTTAAACATGTAATCGCAATAAGAACATCAGTAAGTTCATCAGACATGTAAACAAGCCGTTGGGATGATAAGAAGTAAAATGTTTTGAATAAATTTCCTTCCAGACCTTATAGGTCTATCATCACTAGCAAGTTTATCAAACTTGCTTCTAGTTGCTGCAACACACACAGGTTAGTAATATTCATTTAACCTGCTTCCCCCTGAATTAGGTAGAAGAGATCAGAACTTCACCCTGCTTCCCCCTTTTGGCATCATCAATACAGTCAAAGCATAAAAGCAGTGAAAACAAAAACTAAACACAACCAGTAGTCAAACTACTAATCATATAAAGTTGTAGCTAAATAGGTATTTCAAACAGCATTCTCGGGATGCTGATTCTGCCAACTGTTTCTGCAAAAGTGCCAAACCTACTTGTCTAGAAAGTTATTACAAACTAGTAGCAGACCAAATTAAAGAATGTTTTTAAAAGGAAAGGGGGGAAACCAGAATAAGAAGTTCAATAAAGGAGGGGATTAGCAGCAATAGGATAAAGTAAGAGGAAAGCAAAGAGATCAATCAGCTCCAGAGTCTTGTTCAGTCTCATCATCATCTTCTTCTTCTGAAGCACTGGCAGCATTCTCTTCACCAGCTTCTTCCTCATCCTGCTCAGATCCAAGTTCAGCATCCTCATCATCAGCATCACCAGCAGCATCTGATGCATCGTCCTTGTCTTCAGAATCCTCTCCACCAAGTATTCCTGCTTTGTCAAGACGAACCTAAATTCGTCTATAGGATTCCTGAAGTGCAGCACACAATGTAGTGACCCCATTTACCATATTTTGCATTAGTTCATTCTGTTCACTCAGCTGCTTAACCAAGGCGTAGGTGGCTTAAACTGTTTTTGTACTGATCCCAGCAAGACCAGCATCACTTTTCCCTTCGTCCTTCATTTTCAAAACACCTCCTGCATATGTCATGCCTTTCTGACCTATAATCTGATTTGTGAGATGTGACATTGTGCCGTAGTCTCCCACCATTGGTATCTTCCAGTGCCCAACCACTAAGGTTAGCCATCCTCCATATGGCAGAGCATGATTAGCTTTCTCCACACAGCTAATCATATGTCCTAACATCATAGCAGGGAGGTTGACAGGAATGTGTTCAATGAGGCAGTAAATGAGAACACTATCCATCAACCGTACACTCATACGGCCTTGTGCTCTAGGACACACAATCTTAGAGGCTATAGTGTGCTCTAGGTCTGGATCTGTTCTGCTGTGAGTCCCTTTACAGAAGGCCAATTTTCTCTAGAGTAAGCATCAAGTCCCTTTGTAGGAACTTTGAGAATCTCAGCCAATTTCTTTTTAGACAAATATATGGGAGTATCTTTAACAAAGGATAAATAGGATCTATCATCTTTAGTATGCAGGTGTGAATAAAATTCTTGAACTAGGGGCATGAACACATCTAAATCATTTGCATACAACACAAACCATTCTGAAAATCTAAGGCCTCCTTAACCTCTAACAAGAATTTTTGTGCAACCCAACTCTTTACAACAGAAAATCCTACCAGAATTTGTCTATCCTTCAGATTATATAGAGGTTTAGGAGTGGTAGACTTACTTTTCTTAGATTTCATGCTTGAAGAAATCACAACATCAGATTGCTTTCTCTTTTGACCTGTTGTGGTTTGGTCTGGTTATGGTTCCTTCATAACCGCCTTCCCCTTAGATGCTTCTGCACCCTTTCTAGCAACCGTTTTTACACGAGTACCCTTGCTTGCTATATTCTTTGTGTTTTCTTTCTCAGTGGTTAGCTCAACTTCCTCTTCTTCCTCAGTAACTTCCTTGCTCTTTGATTTTTCAACTGGTTCGGGAGTGGTTTTAGGTGTGGGTGATTTAGATTTTGTAGTTGGTGGTTTTGTAGCCTTCTTCTCCACTTTCTTAACCGTTTTTTAAGACAGTTTCTTAGTGCTGCCTTTCTTTTCCTTCACTTCTTCAGTAACAACATCCTTCATTTGTTCAATTTCCCTTTTTTCTGATTCAACTTCTTCCTCCTCAACTTCTTCATCCGACTTGGATTTGGATTCAGATTCCTTCTCATGTTCAGATTCTTCAACAATCTCTGGTTCTTTGGATTTTGATGTTTCGATTGGTACAGGAGTTCATTCTTTGGATTTTGCTGTGGATGGCTTTTTGGCAGTGGTTGATTTTGTGGAAGTAGGAGTGGAAGATTTGGTGGTTTTGGTGCTTAATTTTGGTGTAACCGCCTTTGTGGTTGTTTTGTGGTGGATTTTGGTGTGGGGGGGTCTTATAGTAAGAGCTTTTGAAGTTGCAGCCTTGGTGTTCTTTCTGATCAAAGGCACTTCATCCTCTTTGTTCACATCTACTTCCTCCATCACATCTTCTATCACAGACTCAATGACCTTATCAACCATCTTCTTTGTTTTCTTCGTTTCAATTTCAGGAGATTCACTAACTTCTTTCTCAACCAATTTCGTGCTTCTTCTTTTCGACATGATGAGACTGAATATTTCCTCTGATTTGAGCACAAAAAGAAACACTTTGAACAATGTGAGAGAAAGTAAGAAGAAGAATTTAGATGAATTAGGTTTTTGTGTGAGAGAAAAGAAATCGAGAGAATATATAGAAGATATAGAAAATAAGCAAATGATATGAAGAAGGAAAGTATAATCAGAAGCATATATTTGTAGGAGATTTAAATCAAAACGGTTATCTTCAGAACATTTGAAAGATATTTGTCCGTTCAACCAAAAAGGCAGTTGCCATAAATACAACCGTCAATATATTTATTTCCAAAAATTTGAATTTTTGAAAATAAACTGATTGACAAAAAAAATAACCGCCTCAAGGATCTTGTTCCCTACTGATTTGCAACTAGCCTGTCTCAACTTACCTTTTACAAGATTATGCTAAGGCACTTGAGTACTAAATTAATCAGCTCAGCATCGCATAAGAACTTTGTGAGACCTAGAAAGCATAAAGAAAAAAAAAACAGAACCGAATATGTACATATTGACATCATTTGACTAGCCAAAGGGACAAGTCAAGACATAAGTGCTCATTCTCTAAGTTTAATTATACCTAACAAAGTACGAAGCTTGATGAATGTTTCTCTGCTCAAAGGTTTTGTAAAGATGTAAGCCAATTGATCTTATGACCTGCAAAACTCCAATTCTAAATTACCTTTTTCAACATTGTCCCTTAAAAAATGATGCCTAATCTCAACATGCTTGGTTTTAGAATGTTGGACAGGATTTTTCGAAATATTGATTGCACTTTTGTTATCACATAAGATGGGAACACTTCTGAAACAGATCCAAAAATCCTTCAATTGTGACTATATCCACAAGAGATGAGCACAACATAAAGTTGCTACAATATACTCAAACTCTGTTGTGGATAAGGCCACAGAATTTTGTTTCTTAGATCCGAATGAGATAAGACAGGAACCTAAGAAGTGAGTCATTCTAGAATTACTCTTCTTGTCCATAATAAAACCAGCAAAATCAGCATCTGTGTATCTAAACAGGCTATCGCGCACCTCTCAAAAATAACCGAACAACTCTAACTAATATAACTAGCTAGGGAAGTAGGGATCGAATCCTCAGGGAAGCTATTAAACTCTAATAATTCTAAAAATCTTAAAGTGTGTAAGGGGCCTTGGTGGAAATTTTGGTAAATGATTGCTAAAACTAAGAAGACTAAAAATGAAACTAAAGAAATAACAGGAAATTATTAATTAAACTCTATTAATAGAAACCTAGGGCTATCAGTTCACTATGATCAATCAACAAACTCAATTAACGCTCACTAATCAATTCATTGGCATTCATTGAACTAGGGCTCACTAATTCTCTCGAACTTAGACTCCCTCAAAACTCCTTTACCGGCTCTCGCTCGCATAAATTTGTTTTTGCCTATTATTCAGTGGTCTAATTGTGGTAATCTTACCTGTCAGCTCGATTTCGACAATAACCTAACTTACAACTAAATCTGGCCACAATTTAATTGCAATCGATAGAATTCAATAATAGGAATTCAAGTAAAAGCCAAGAACTAATTAGAGAACAAAAAATAAATTCATACCATGATCATAGATCCCCTAACCCTAGAGAAAAAGACTACTCACACATAATTAAGGGAAAAACAACAAAATCAAAATTTAATAACATGATCATGAACAAAGAATTAATTAAAACTAGAATTGAAACTAAATTAATTACTAATAAAACTAAATTAAGAATCAAAATAGCAAAAATAATTAATCTAAATTAAAAACTAAGAAACTAAAGAGATTCATGAAATTAAAGGAATTGAAAAGTATAAGGAAAGAAATTACCAAAATAATGATGAAATTGCATTAATTGAAAGCTTGAATTGTTGAACAAAGTAATCAATACTAAAATTCTAGAGAGAATAATGGATTTTGGATTCCTAGGTCTAAAAATATGATAAAAACTAGTTTTAGGTCGTGCCCCCATTACATAGAGTATATATAGGAATTGAGTTTTTAATTAATTAAAACCCACGAAGAAAGATCCAACGGACCAAGAAACCCTTCACCTGCGCCCGCATAGAAGAAACTGTGTTTCTTCCCTGCGCATGCAGGTTCTTTTTTTAGACTTCTGATTTCTCTGATCTATGTTGCGCCCACATAGATCAAATGATGATTAAGGGTTGTGCCCGCATAAAGCTTATACAACTAAATTTTGACGATCTTCCTTAATTCTTCGCTCGATTCTTCGAATCTCGTTCGTGACTTTTCATGACTTAGCACGCATCCCGAGGCAAGTGCTTTTTGAATACGGGTCAAACAAAACCAACCAAGCAAGTTTAATGAATCTATGACTAGAGTAGCTCACTGGTTGTCACTCCACACAATCAATTATGAGCTTATAACAATGAAGCTCTAACCATCACCTCCCAACCAAATATGGAATGCAATGCAAAATGTGTTTAAATGCAATTTTAAGAACCCGAAACCCACATCTCACATCTCACACCTCATGCAAGTGTTTAAGGGTATCCACTCATCCTAAATGTCGACTGGGAATGCAATTAATACTCTACGACCTTGACAAAGGGTTCACTTCACGATAACTATAGCATGTGCACGAAGATCAATAAGGACTTTAATGAGCTTGTAACGTGGCTAGGGTGATGGATAGGATAAAATTTTGGGATAATGTGGTGGAATGCGGGGTATACGCATATAAAATCAAGGAAAATCATCAACATTATCCAACTTCCAATTCAACCAAATCAAACCAAACTTTTCTTTATTTTTCACATCAACACCATAAATCTCATAATTCAACCATCTCTGTCTTTTTTATTTCATCTCTGCCTTTTTCAACTTTATTTTGCTTTCATAAATTTTTTTCTTTATTTTTCATGCATAATTGATCATAGTTTCACAACTCTTAATGATTTGTTTTTGCTTATAATTCAATAAACAATAAACATAATCATCACACATACATAACTAGGCCATGAATAAAATATGACTTTTTAATTAACTACAACAGCCTAGACATTGGTATGCAGAGCCTTATATGTGAAATTTTGTAATTTAACTTTCAACAATAACATTTCCAACTATTTCACCATCAATCCTACATAACACCCTTCAAAAGTCTATTTTAACAACATCACAACTATTTTAACTCCCCCAAACCAAGTTTGGGCATATAATGCATTATGTAGCAAGGTTAATAGGCTTGTAATGTGGCTAAAAATATAAATGAAAGGGATAAAAGCTCAAAACATGGGATCAAGGGAAAATATAAATGTAGGAAATGAAATTCTGAAGCTCAAAAGAAGAAATGAAGGCCTTTTATCATGCGCAACATACACAAAATCCACAATAAAAGTTACTAGAATCCAAAGTCAAACCCAAGATCATAATTGCACCAGGAACTAAGCACACATGATAAGAAAATGTGAATGAAATTATATTCAAAAGTGGCTCAAATCCTCCCGTTAACACAGTTCAAGTCCAAGACCCAAGCAAGGTTAAGAAGAGTTGACCAATAAAAGGAAATCAAGCAATCAAATTCAAGTCATAGCCAACAAATCACACAGGTGGATCCATCCGCAGTCAAGAGTCATAAAGTTTTCAAAATAAGCACAAGGGGTACAGAAGTAGTCAATTCCAACAATAAAACTCGATTGGGACGCGAATAATCCATTAAGCCAATTCTCTCTAAAATTAAACCTAAGAAAGTAGTACAATCTTTTTGGTCGCATGTAAACTCCCGTTCGTAATGAATGGTACAAACCATGCAACAGTCCTATGAAAGCAATAAAACTAAACTAAGAAAGAACTTAAAACTAACTAAGCACACAGAACAAAACAAAAGAGAGGTTGGAATGATCTAACCAAACCAGTATCAATTCCTAACAGGAGTCCAACTAAGTACTAAATCAATAATACATCCCGCTTGAAATAAATCCTGAAAAGGAACAGAAACAAACCAATCTCTAAAGAAAAAGGTAAAAAATAAGAGGAAAAAGAAAAATAAAAATAAAAATAAAAGAAAACAAAGCAAAAATAAAAATAAAAAAAAGACTAAGCAAAAATATACAAAAATACATGAATCCTCCCCTCAAACCAAATTTTGTCACGTCCCGGGACAAATAACCATGCAAAACATAGGAAGGAGGTAAAGCCGAGCTCTACTGACCGGGTCTCCAGTACCTAGGATAGTACTGGTCATAGAACGGCTGATAGGGATAGGAGGTGGGCTCGGTGCTAGGATCATACGTAGGTGGCCAGTTAGGATGGTTTGGGAATCCCTGAACCGTCCCAGCTGCAACATTGCTCGTGTGCTCCCTCCACTGGACTCTTTGTAGCAAGTAAACATCAGAACGGAGTCCTCTAAGTGAATGATCTATCCTGTCGAACCGCTGCTGGTTATAGAGATGCATGTCATCAAATCGGTTCATCAGGGGAGTCATGTTGAATGTGGAGGAGGAGTGACTAGCACAGCTATGTCATGGTGGCTCAAGTCGTGGTGGAGCTGGTGGATGCTGGGGCTGGCCGCCTGCTTGCTGGATCAGGTTGACCATCTACATGACCCTCTTTTCTGAATCTGCCCTCTCCAGTAGTGGGGTATTGTCAGGTGGGATCCTCTAAGGGTTCTGGCCGTCTAGATGCTCCTGGTAGGTGAGACTATCATAGGCATTAGGCAGGTAACACCATGAATTTTCCCGAACACACCAAACAAACCTCTCTTTGTGCCCTCTCTGATAATGTCTAAGGAAGTTAGCAGCTCTCAGGGCAGTCGTGTCAAGGTAGGGGTTTTCCTCAACCGGGTTTAGCTGGTGGATCTGCTCTGTATGACCTAGAGTGTGGGCCAACCATGTGATCATGCCACCTATATAGATGGTGCCGGTGTTAGTAATCCCCTTTGCAATTTCAGCAAACCGGCGAGCTAGAAAAAAACCGAAGTTATAATGGAGAGGCTGTCTGATATATCCCTCTGTCACCATCAACAATAGTCTGATCTCATCAGCGTAGACTTGACCTAGCTCTTCTCTAGAAAATAGGCAGTAAACCACAAACCTTAGGAAGTACCGAAGGACAAGATGCTGGACCTCCGATGCTTTGGCAGTGGTAGAAGTGAAGGTGGAGCTGCCGTTAGTAATTCTCTCCCACTAAGCTCCCTCAAAATACGATCCCCACTCATGCTCAGCTGTAGACCATACTGCATTTTCGGGGTTTGATTGAAACCTCTCATTTAATTCATCAACATCCATCTCATAGTGTTGTCCGAAGATGGTGAAGCTGATGTGTGTTTTTCTTTCAGCATTAGGAGTCTCCTGGGTAATATGGAAGTGGTAACTGGATAGGAACTCTAGGGTGAGCTCTCGATATGTGTGTAGGACCTGCTGGGTTTTTCCATCAGGACCGGGCATGGTGGCATTGATCCAGTTTCCCCATCCAATCCGGTAGGCCATTCTCATCATTTGATCGGTAATACCAAGCTTGTCACATGTTTCTTTGTGGAAGAACAGTGTGGATCTGATTGTTCTCTTGGAAAGCTTTTCAAGACGTTTTTGCCTTTCCTGACAGTTTTGTGGTGGTGTTCTGGAGGATGATGGTTGCTTTCCCTTGGAAGCTGAAGAGGATGCCCCAGTTTTCTGAGACTTCTTAGGGCCTCTGCCAAGTAATTTGCCAATTGATTTCCTCATGATCCTACAAAACATATGCAGGAAAAAAGGAATTAGCAATTATTAAAGGAAGTCTCGGAACCAAAATCATGCCAACCATGAAAGCATAAAGAGTCATGGGATGTGAAAGCATGATCAAAGAAAACGATAAAGGCATTGTAGTCATCATACAATCAAAGTTACAAACAAGATTTTGCGGAAATTTCGACATGACCCGTTTGTAAATGCAACTAACCCAATGAGAACTACAAAGTTCTAATCAACTAAAGCCAAGAGTGCAACCAAAACATGCAAACTTAAGCATTACTTGCATATTATGCCTCCAAAACCAACATTTCCAAGCTCATATTCACAAAAGATCATCAAGTGCAACACCAAAAACCAACTTCCACCATAATATGAATCCAACCATTGAACAATTAATGCCTTAAAATCATCCAAACAACTTCAATGAGACTTTAAGAGCAAGTAGAAATGACTAGTTAAGATAAGTAGCAACTACTAACCAATTTATAAGCATAAAGTTCAATATGAAAGTTGCTAGCGAAAATTCATGAGCAAAGCTAGAATTCTAAGTAAGCAATGAAGTAATCCAAAGCATGATTTTAAGCATTCTAAAGACTTTAAGCATGAATTTAACTAGTTAACACTCCTAATTAACAACAACTTCATAAACAATCATCAAAAATTTCATGGAAATCTTACTTAACAATATAGCACAAAAACTTCCAATTACTTGTAATTAAAAACTCTAAACATGATAATGAAGCATAAAAATAGCTATTAAGCACTCATGAACAACAACAATCAAGTTTAAAATGAGCAATTAAATTCGTAATAGAAATACCCAAAAATTGAAAATTCATGAAAACTTCATAAAAATTGGATAAAAAGGAAGTTATACCTTAGTAGATGATAAAAGAGTAAGGAATTTGAAGAAAATTGAAGAAGCAACCCAAAAATCAAGCCCAAAATTAGTTCGAATTTTCGAACCCTAGGTGTTGCAATTCGTGATTTATTTTTTCCAAATTTTAACTCCAAGATGTTGTTTGGAGTAGTATGGACTGAGTTATGGTGATTTGAAGGTTTTTGGGGTTTTAATGGTGTGAGAGAGGAGGAAGAAGATAGATTGGGAGTTTAGGAGATTAAAAGATGAAAATAAAAATAGTGTTAATGATAAAAAGATATAATAATAATAATAATAATAATAATAATAATAATAATAATAATAATAATAATAATAATAATAATAATAATAATAATAATAATAATAATAATAATAATAATAATAATAATATAGGAGTAATGGTAAAGGGGGGGGGGGGAGCGAATAAAATAGAACACGGGGTAGGATTATGAAGCCCCACGTGAAAAAACAGGGAAAAAAAAACTTACGGATGATCGCAGAAGAGGGCTGCGCCCGCAGCGAAGAAGTGGGTTTTGACTGCTGCGCCCACAGGTCGTCTCTGCAGAGTTTTACAAACTCTCTGAACTATAATGCGGGCGCATAGAAGAGGCTAGGTTTTGCATGCTGCACCCGCAGGTACTCTCTGCAGGTCGTTTTTGCTGATTTTTTTCTTTTTCCCCCAAATTGATTACTTAACTTATAAATTATTATTATTAAGCAACACTTACGCACGTTTTAACTCTTAAACGCTCCTTAATTATCCTAATTAAGCATGAAACACTTAGACCCTTTAGCTAGGCTTCACAAAATCAAAACAAAAGCTAAACTAAACTACGAAAACACACAAAAACATGCAAAAACACGCAAAAAGAGAAAAGAAGGGATAGCAAGCTCGGGTTGCCTCCCGAGGAGCGCTCTTTTAAGGTCACTAGCTTGACCATGGCTGCATTACTAATCAAGGAGTCTTAGGATCATCGAGTTGGATGACTTCAACCAAACCGATGACATCTCATTCATAGTATGGCTTCAACCTTTGACCGTTAACCTTGAACATTTCACCCTTTTCATTTTGAAATTCAACATAGCCAAATTTGCTAATATTTATCACTGTAAAGGGGCCACTCCGTCTAGATTTCAGCTTTCCAGGGAATAATCGAAGCCTTGAGTTAAACAATAGAACTTTATCACCGACTTGAAACTCCCTTTTCATGATTCGTTTATCGTGCCATCTTTTCGTCTTTTCTTTGTAGATTTTGGCACTATCATATGCTCCTAGCCGAAATTCATCTAATTTATTCAACTGTAGCAACCGTTTTTCACCCGCAAGCTTAGCATCCATGTTTAATTCCTTGATTGCCCAATAACCTTTGTATTCAAGTTCTACTGGAAGATGGCATGCTTTTCCATAAACCAATCTATATGGGGAAGTGCCAATTGGAGTATTAAACGTTGTTCTATACGCCCATAAACCATCATGAAGCTTGCTACTCCAATCCTTTCTCAATTTCGTAACCGTCTTCTCTAGAATGGACTTGATTTCTCGGTTTGAAACCTCGACTTGACCACTGGTTTGTGGGTGATATGCCAATCCCATCCTGTGGTAAACACCGTATTTCTCTAGCAGCTTATCTAACCTTTTCTCATGAAAATGTGTTCCCCCATCACTGATATAGCTCTAGGGACTCCGAACCTAGGAAAAATAACCTGCTTAAACATTCTTAAAACGGTGTTAGCATCACTATGGGGAGAAGCAATTGCTTCCACCCACTTGGAAACATAATCCACGGTGACCAATATAAAACGATTACCGTTAGAAGAAGGGAATGGACCCTTATAATCAATACCCTAGACATCGAAATTTTCAACTTCTAAAATACCTGTTTAAGGCATTTCATGCCTTTTTGAGATATTACCTTTCAGTTGGCAAGAATCACAAGACACGACAAAGTCTCTAGCAACCTTGAGTATCGTAGGCCAATAGAAACCGGATTGCAATACCTTAAACATTGTATTGGCGGGTCCAGCATGTCCTCCATACGGTGATGAGTGGCAATGGTGTAGAACTCCATAGACATCCCAATCTGGTACAGACCTGCAATATAAGCCATCTACACACTCACGAAACAAGTTAGGGTCATCCCAAAAATAACGCCTAACATCATGTAAAAACTGTTTCCGTTGCTGATAAGTAAGATCGGGAGGTAGCACTCCTCCAACTACATAATTAGCATAATCAGAAAACCATGGAGCATTAGAAATCACAGCTAGAAGATGATCATCAGGAAAAGAGTCATCGATAGGAGTTGAAATCTCCCAATTTTCATATCGAATTCTAGATAGGTGATCTGCAACCACATTCTTTGCACCTTTCTTGTCACATATTTCTAGATCAAACTCCTGAAGGAGAAAATTCCACCTAATAAGCCTCGGTTTTGCTTCTTTCTTTCCGAGTAAGTACTTTAAAGCTGCATGGTCAGTGTAAATAATAACTTTCGAACCTACAAGATAAGAATGAAATTTATTGAGAGCATACACTATAGCTGTAGGGGCCCCAGATTTTTGGGTCCCAAATTTTTTGGTCACCTTTCCCAAACCGTCCGTAGGTCAAGTTAGACCTAAAAAATTGGCTTAAGGAAAGGTGAAACGAATTAATGAGACCTTTTTTTTCAACTGGAATGGAGCGCTGGAACATGTACCACGCTACAGGCGTAGCGCTACAAGGTTTCTCACGCTAACCCTGCAGCGTTACAAGTTCTGTGACGCTACAGTGTCAGTGTAGGAAGGTTTGTAACGCTACGAAGGTAGCGTAGTTAACTTCCCAGCGCTGCTCCTTTTTCCTTTTTTTCTTCTTTTCAACAGAAATGGAGCGCCGGAACTCGTACCACGCTACAGGTTTAGCGCTACAAGATTTCCCGCGCTGACACTGGAGCGTCACTTAAAAAAAAAAGAGCAGCGCTGGAAAGCTAACTACGCTACCTTTGTAGCGTTACAGAACTTCAATACAGATACCAAACATGCTAATAAGAAGTCGCCAATGAGTTTTAGGAACTAAACTCATAAACCGTGTATTTAGATTCGATACGAATGGGACTCGAATAAGGGACGTTTGTCTAAATTGCACGGAAATCCTCTCCGATCCCATGGGGATGACTCCAAGTTATGGTCGAGCGAACCAAAGTTTGGATTCGGGGGCGAAGGTACTAACATGACGGAGTGCGTCGGGTTAGCCCATAGGCGGCCATTACTAGTTTCATCTTAACCATACAGAAATTATATTTAGAATCACACAAAATTATCAATTTACAAGATTAACGAAAAAAAACATTAAATTATTAGTGATAACACAAAAAAAAACTAATTAATTTAACTCAAATCGTTATTAAAATTGATTTAGGGAGCCTAACATGATTAGATTTGTCCGAAAGAATTATCTTGGTTAAGCGTTGCAAACAATCAATTTAAGTCCTTTAACAATAATAAGGTGATAAAGCAGTAAATAAATAGTGAAACGACAACTTAAAAATCCATAACATGATTTTTAGGGCTCTCAAGAAACGTACCACTTCTCCTTTGAAGATTGTCTTTGTCAAGTATTAATTTGGGCGGAGTTTCGAATTATTGTTTCGATATTATTAAAATTTGTAGCCACTTTTTAGTAAAATAAATTGTAAATAAATAATAAATAATTATTATAAAAAAAATAAGGTTGTTAAAAGCAATAATCGGATTAATTAAGTATGAGGGAGAGAGTGAGTAAAAAACGGTGTTGAGAAATGAAGGAAATGAAGGTTTTTATAACAGCGTGGGAACCCTAATCGCGCTGGGCTGCTAGCGTGGTACGCCGAATCGCGCTGGCCTAGTAGCGCAGGAAACCCTACAACGCTACTAGGGTAGCGCTGTTAACTTAGTCACGTTGAGCTCTCAGCGTGACTAAATTAACCACGCTACGTTTTTTTTTTGAAAGATCTTTTTTTTTATTTTTTTATTTTATTATTATTATTATTATTATTTTATTCATTTATTTCAAATAATAGAAGAGGCATTGGGATAAAAAAAGGTCCGTTAAATAAGAATGGAAATTTTATAATATCCTAGATTTATTTTTATGCCCAAGTATACTCAATTACCCAATCTTCTAGAGAAATGATTTTTTTAATCATCATAGAGTCCTGCCGCGGGACAGGAGACTAAATTAGGTGTCTACAGTTAGCCCCCACTTTGATTGAGTCTGAGTAAGACGACAATCAAAGTGTGCTCGAATCTTTTTTCGAGGCTTTCATATCCAGAGCCATGAGCTCCTCATTAACCAATGAGCGTAGCAAATTTTTAGAAAGCAATGGCTTTTGAAACTGAAATCGAAAATAGATCTTAATAGATTCACTTATTTATCAAAATATTTAACACTTAGCAAATAAATTAGTATTTTGAATAAATTTGCTTTTTACTGGAATTTTTAGAAAAAGGTAATAAATTTGCTTATTTATTACTATTTCGAGTAAATTCGCTTAAAAATGTAATAAATTCGTTTATTTATTAATGTTTTGAGTAAATTCTCTTATTTACTGAAATTATTGGAAAAAAATGTAATAAATTCGCTTATTTATTAAAATAAATTCATTTATTTATTACTATTTTGAGTAAATTCGCTTATTATTATTATTCAAAAAATGTAATAAATTTGTTTATTTATTACTATTTTGAGTAAATTCGCTTATTTAATGAGATTATTGAAAAAAATGTAATAAATTCGCTTATTTACTGATATTATTGAAAAAAATGTAATAAATTCATTTATTCATTACTATTTTGAGTAAATTCACTTATTTACTGAAATTATTGAAAAAAAATGTAATAAATTCGTTTATTTATTACTATTTTGAGTAAATTCGCTTATTTACTGAAATTATTGAAAAAATGTAATAAATTCGTTTATTTATTACTATTTGGATTAAATTCGCTTATTTACTGATATTATTGAAAAAATGTAATAAATTCGCTTATCTATTACTATTTTGAGTAAATTCGTTTATTTATTACTATTTTGAGTAAATTCGCTTATTTACTGAAATTTTTGAAAAAAAAATGTAATAAACTCGTCTATTTATTACTAATCCGGGTAAATTTGCATATTTACCGAAAATATTGACAAAAGCTTACAAGGTTGTCATGAGATAACAAGCCTTATCCTAACGTAATCTACTTTTGGAACATTTGGAACAAAAGATGATAAAATGGATTATCATCGAAATCAAACTCAAAGCCAAAACATTACAGCAAAACGCAACAAGGCACGCTAGCTTCGCAGCGTTCTTTCTTCAGTTGCGCTGAGGAAGTAGGGCACCAAGAGCAACGACGCTCATACCGTCAGCGCGTTTTCTTCAGTCACGCTCCCAGGTTAGCGTGTTACCATTTGTTGTGTTGTGTTGTGGTTGTTGCTTGATTTGCAAATGTTGATGTTGATATTATGTTGTGCAGGTAGCGAGGTTGGTTTATTAGCGCTTGGGGTGTAGCGCGGTTGGAGTGGTCACGCTGCACTGGTAGCGTGTTCAGCGGAGCGACGCTGAAGCTGCAGCGCTGGAACTTCAAATGCGCTGTGATTTTTTTTTTCAAGCTTACTTTTGAGAACTATGGGATAAATTTGTGCTTACATTAGAGGATTGATTGCTATAATTTATTCAATTTGTAACCATAAGAATGTTATGCTTGTGGCAATTTATATTTGCTCTTATTTTTATCAAACATGTGTGTTTTTGGCAAATGATTGTCCTAATGATGTTAAAATGAAGTATAATGCTCCATGAATCATTTGATAATTGTTCTTAGACTTTCATTACTCATGTCATGACCCATGTATTTTGACATTTTAAAGAGTAGTAGGCTCTTAATTAGAGAGTGTAGTTGATTAGTCTTAATCAAAACTAGAAAAATACTTCTTGAATAGTTTTAATTATAAGGGCAATGAGCTCTCAATTAATGATCAAAAGTGAAAAAAATGCTCTTGATTATTTTATTTATAAGACTAATGGGCTCTAGAAAAAAAATACTCTTGATTAAATTATTTTATTTATAATCAAAAGTGAGAANAAGGTTTAATAGAGAGTATTTGTGGGAGAGAATAATAGATCTATTTTCTTATTCAGTACCAAAGTATATATATATATATACAAGCATTAAGGGTTTCCTGTAGAATAAACCCTAGTATCCAGAATATTCTAGATCATACCTAAGGGGTAAAATGGACATCCATAAAATAATAATATTTTATAACACTTGATTAATTTTTTTATAAGAGTAACATGCTCTTAATTTAATTAATAATCAAAAGTGAAAATGCTCTTGAAGATTTTACTTTATTTATAAGAGTAGCGTGCTCTTAATTTAATAAAGAAGAGCAATGGGCTCTTAATTAATAATAAAAAATGGAAATGCTCTTAATATTTATGAAGCAAGGTGCTCCAAGAATAAGAAACCAATTATCCCATTATTTAGTATGATAAAAGTAAAAATGCTCTTAATTTTACCTCAAATGACATAGCGCAAGAAAATTAGTAGCGCTGCTGCTGTAGCGTGACAAACTTTGTTGCGCTGCGCTATGGAGCGCTGCATAATTTGTTGCGCTTGTTAATTAGCGCTAAAAACGGTGTGACTCTCCTCATTTAGCGCTACAAAGTCTGTGATGCTACGTTTTTTTAATTTTCTGGCTTTTTATTTTTGACTGTAATGAGCTATATTTTGAGACCGAGGGTCTGAGTAGGGGAAAAATGGCAATATTTTGTGGAGGGTTATCCGACTTACTCCCAAAAAATAATCGCCAAAATGAAGTTTCAAGTGAGACAACTTCCATGTTTTTTTTGTTTTTTTTTTCATAAGGGGCAACAGGCAAATGTCATAAGCTTAATGAGACTTTGAAGCAAATGTCATAAGCCCCCAGGGTGTATAAGGTGGTGTAAGTACAGAGACTTGTAACAATAAGAAAGGTCATAAATATGTATGCAAAGCTAGCTAGAAAGGTATGTACAAGTTAGTTATAATGTAAGTATGCTGAAATTAGCTACAAATAAGCACGGGGAAAATAACCAAAAATATGNAAAAATATGCACAAATGAACATGGAGGTGCCATAGCATGAGTTAGTAGGAAGCAAGGGATGGGGGTGTCTCAACTTTCCCTATATCGATTTATTAATTTTTATTTTTTTTGAAAAAAAAACATGATTATTTTTTTGTACGAGGAGAATGAGGAAGAAAGAATAGTAGAAGTTAAGGATCCAAAATTGATTACAGTTGTTGTATAATGTGCTTGACAGCAATTATGATTCAAAGGGGAATGATTTTAGCTTGCTCATTTGTTCTTAGATTATGAGCCATCATCTTATACTTTCGTGATTGTCTTGTTTGAGAAGTTTGTTTCAAATTCAACTATTGGCTATTAGTAATGTGAATCTCTTTAGAGAAATAAGAAATCAATATTATAAATGCTTGCTTAAGTTTTGAAGTGTTGAATATGATAATGCTTGAAGTAGACGAGTTGCCAAGTTTATGAAGACCAAAACTAGAAGAGATAGGAAAGATTTTGGTGATGAGAGGATGATATGGAGTCAAAGTGATGCTTCATGCTGCCATGGATAGGCATAAGATAGCTATGAAAATTCATTCTTTAAGAGAAAATGAAGAAGTTGGATGATTTTGCGGAATAAAAAGGAATGAGTAAAGGAAGTATGTGAGTGTTTGAGTTAAAAGATGACACTACAAGAGTTGATGATGATGAGCATGAGAAAGGAAAGAAGTTTGATGAAGAAGAGTATGTGTGAAAAAAGGAAAGAAGGATGATATGTGTAGAAGAACATGACTTGCTTTATGTGACATTGAGGCAATTTTCTTTTAAGGACGATTGTGCGTCCTAAAATAAAACAGTATCCAAGACCTTAGATGAGTCTTGTGTTCAAAGGACCTTTTTTTTCATGGGCCCTTAAAATTTTACTCATGTTACATGTCTTTAAAATGTAGGACTATTAAGACCGCACATTATGAAAGGTTGCATACGTATCCAATTCGAGTTGGAATCAGGTCTTACGTAGCTCTTGCTTCTGAGTTATTGATGTGTTAAAGGTAAAGACAAAAGCTTTTTGCAATTTTGTTACACCTCAAGAAGGGCTTTTTCAGGGTTTTATCGTGGCTAAGCTTAGGGTGTAATAAAGAAATGGAAAAGAAGGCTTAAATACCCATAATTAACCCAAACTATGCTACAAACTTGTTCTTAAACTTGAGCAACTCTATTATTTAAAATTTTACTTGTTGACAACTTTTCATGAATTTCCATTTGTTTGAATTGAAAATCAGAGCTACTTTAACATTATATATTTGCTTTATGGAGTTGCTTTTTAATTTATGTCCTCGTAGCATTCCCATCCCCAGTCTAAGTTTGATGTAGGTTGAAAGAAACAAGCTATTTGTTTAGGCACAAACTGGCTATCAAGAAAGTGGATCATAATGTAGGTTATTCAAGATAAGGGAGACATTTTTAGGGTTTCAAAGGTGCCTCTTATGTTGGTGTATTGCATCTTTAAATAAACACTAAGTGGACTTGGAGTGAGCCCCCAATTTTTGAGACTTAAATTGAGCCTCAATTAAACTTTTAGGCTCGTAGACATGACTGAGCTATGGTTAATAAAGTAAAGTTTGTTTCCCAAAGAGAATTTATTTGAACCACTTTGCTTTAATACACTTAATAAGTAATTGACACATTTAATTTAAAAGATGTAAATAAGAGTAAGTTGTTCAAGGTGTGGATACGTCAAATTGTAGATGCATTTGATTGAACAACGTATTCTATATTACGCAATTATGCTTTAACTTGTTCTTTGATTTCCATGTTGATTAACTCAACTTGATGAGTTCCTTCACTTGTAATTGTTTAAAAGCAAGACATGATGAGTAGAGAGAGATGTACAATTTGAAGATGAAATGAATTTCATTTTATTGATAGTTGAGATTAGTACATAAATGAACTTGGTACATAAGTCTCAAACTCTACCATGAAAGAAAAGAAAAGAAAAGAGAGAAGTTAAACTAGGAAAGTGAATGGAGTTCTAGTTTTGGGTCCAAATCATTTTCTTGTATGTATGCGTCTACAATCGTCTTGAATCTGTTCTTCGGATTTTCTTGAGCTTGCATTTGAAGAATTTTAAATAATGACCATAATTGATTGAAACTTCATTATATTTCAGTCCAAACTATAGACCTTGGGTCTATTGATCAATAATTCTAAATCAACATTTAGGAGTAGGTTGAACCATGGGCTCATAATTGAAACACTTAGAATGATGCGTTTGATGCAAAGGTGGGATGGAGTGTTTAGAAAAAGTAGTAATATAGCACATATTATCACCTTTCTAAAGCAAACAAATTTTCTTTTAATTTGTTTACTAGGCATTTTTTCATCATTTTTGTATGCAATAATATGTAGGCAACCTTGCAATTTCATATATATGATTGCACTTACAAGAATGTGTCCATTCAGTATTATTAATAGATAAATGTTGAAAAAAAAACAAAGTGGGTTCTTATTGAACCATAACGGGCTCTAAAATAACTTAAAACCCTTTTAGTTGGGGTTATTATGATTTAATTGTTAGAATAATTTCAAATAATACTACATATTCATCAAACTATTCAATACATGACTTTTAGGCACAAAAAAGTTCTAGCGCTAGCTTGTAGCGTGACAAAAGAAGTAGCGCGACAAGGTCATTGTTAAACTTGTGACGCTAACATTAGCATTAAAGAGCTTGTGCTGTTTGTGTAGCGTTGTAGAGTTAGTTACGCTGCAAGTTTCTATTGATTTTTGCTAAGTTATCATTAAATTTGTATTTAATGGGTTTGGATTCATGTCCGTGTTGCCCATATATACGTTATTTAGGCCTAAATGGGCCTATTATTAGACCGAACTTTAGAAAGATTGGTGATGATGANAAGATTGGTGATGATGTTATTTGTATGTGAGTCATTAAAAACATTGATCAAAATCGTGCATTGTCAAGCAATTAGTAATTTTCAGATTATCATTATTGGATCCTTACAAAGAGATGATGAGGGAAGACAAAAAAAAAAATAGAAGAAAAAAGAAACGAGACTCGACAATTAGAGTTATAACAATCAAGGTTAATTGATGGGAAGCTCATAAGAAAAATAAAAAAATTAATAAAAAAATATAAATATCATAATTAACCTTGATGGATTTTTAAAAAAAAAAATTATTATTCTAAGTGTTTGATTTTTTGAAAATAATACAAGGGAAAGTGAGATAGTTAGATTTATTAGAAATTTGGAATTAAACTAATAAAATTCTAAATGAAAGGAATTAATTAGTAAATTTCCAAAAGATTCGAATTATAATAAAAATCTCAAAAAGTTAAAGTATTTTTGGAATCGTTAATATTATTTGAATTTTCTAATAAATGTTAAGTGTATAAGTTAGTTTCTATTTAATCAAAGATTCTATTAATCAAATCCTAAGAAGATCAAGGATTTGATTAATAATATCTTTTGCAATATTTTATTAACTAAATCAAATATATTGGTGCATAAAAATCTTCTAAGCAATCAAATGATATCAAAGAATATAATTTAAAATTATGGAAAATATTTTATGTAATCAATTAATTTAGGTAGCTAATAATATATTGTGATTAAAAATGATTTGAAAACCTCAGAAAATCTACATATGCACAAAATATAAAAAGAAAAACAAGCAACCTTATAAAACAAAAGGGAAGCAAATAATTACTAAATAATGTAGTCAAACTACGGTCAATCATGGTCAGTCAAAAGGGTCCTACATCTAAGGAGTGTGCTCCAACACTTTACGGTATAATAACCGTTAGATATGAAGTGTCTACCCTCCAAGTACCATGGGCAACTTGGAATCTATATAGTTGGGATAAGGTTGCGTTTTGCTCGGTTGCTTAGAGACCATGGGCCCCACTAGGTCAACGGTTCCTTCCCGAAATGTAATGTTATTATGGAGATCCTAAGGCATGTTTCAAACACATGGAAGCCAAGTGTTTGTCACATGTATGTAATATGTCTAAAAAAATACAATTTGTTCTAAATATAATAAGTTTATGATTAAGAGAAAATTTTCAAGACTCGCCCTCTTTTAGTCCCCAGTGAAGTCGCCACTATAGGGGCCCCAGATTTTTGGGTCCCAAATTTTTTGGTTACCTTTCCCAAACCGTCCGTATGTCAAGTTAGACTTAAAAAATTGGCTTAAGGAAAGGTGAAACGAATTAATGAGACCTTTTTTTCAACTGAAATGGAGCGCTGGAACATGTACCACGCTACAGGCGTAGTGCTACAAGGTTTCTCACGCTAACCCTGCAGCGTTACAAGTTCTGTGACGCTATAGTGTCAACGTAGGAAGGTTTGTAACGCTATGAAGGTAGCGTAGTTAACTTCCCAGCGCTGCTCCTTTTTCCTTTTTTTTCTTCTTTTCAACAGAAATGGAGAGCTGGAACTCGTACCACGCTACAGGTTTAGCGCTACAAGATTTCCCACGCTGACCCTGCAGCGTCACAAGTTCTGTGACGCTACAGTGTTAGCGCGGGAAGTTCTGTAACGCTACAAAGGTAGTGTAGTTAGCTTTCCAGCGCTGCTCCTTTTTTTTTTAAACACAATTATAAATCATTTTACTCGGGAGAAACTTCAATACAGATACCAAACATGCTAATAAGAAGTCGCCAATGAGTTTTAGGAACTAAACTCATAAACCGTGCATTTAGACTAGATACGAATGGGACTCGAACGAATAAGGGACGTTTGTCTAAATTGCACGGAAATCCTCTCCGATCCCATGGGGATGACTCCAAGTTGTGGTCGAGCGAACCAAAGATTGGATTCGGGGGCGAAGGTACTATCATGACGGAGTGCGTCGGGTTAACCCATAGGCGGCCATTACTAGTTTCATCTTAACCATACAGAAATTATATTTAGAATCACACAAAATTATCAATTTACAAGATTAACGAAAAAAAACATTAAATTATTAGTGATAACACAAAAAAAATTAATTAATTTAACTCAAATCGTTATTAAAATTGATTTAGGGAGCCTAACATGATTAGATTTGTCCGAAAGAATTATCTTGGTTAAGCGTTGCAAACAATCAATTTAAGTCCTTTAACAATAATAAGGTGATAAAGCAGTAAATAAATAGTGAAACGGCAACTTAAAAGTCCATAACATGATTTTTAGGGCTCTCAGGAAAAGTACCACTTCTCCTTTGAAGATTGTCTTCGTCGAGTATTAATTTGGGCGAAGTTTCGAATTATTGTTTCGATATTATTAAAATTTGTAGCCACTTTTTAGTAAAATAAATAGTAAATAAATAATAAATAATTATTATAAAAAAAATAAGGTTGTTAAAAGCAATAATCGGATTAATTAAGTATGAGGGAGAGAGTGAGTAAAAAAAGGTGTTGAGAAATGAAGGAAATGAAGGTTTTTATAACAGCGTGGGAACCCTAATCGCGCTAGGCTGCTAGCGCGGTACGCCAAATCGCGCTGGCCCAGTAGCACAGGAAACCCTACAACGCTACTAGGGTAGCGCTGTTAACTTAGTCACGTTGAGCTGTCAGCGTGACTAAATTAACCACGCTACGTTTTTTTTATTTATTTTTTTTTAAAGATATTTTATTTTATTTTATTATTATTATTTTATTTTATTCATTTATTTAAAATAATAGAAGAGGCATTGGGATAAAAAAGGTCCGTTAAATAAGAATGGAAATTTTATAATATCCGAGATTTATTTTTATGCCCAAGTATACTCGATTATTCAATCTTCTAGAGAAATGAGGTTTTTAATCATCATATAGTCCTGCCGCGGGACAGGGGACTAAATTAGGTGTCTACAATAGCAAGCAGTTTTTTTTCAGTTGTGGCATAGTTAATTTGAGGTGGATCTAAAGTGTTACTAGTATAGTAGATAGCATGCAAAATCTTATCTTTCCTCTGACCTAACACGACACCTACAGCATAGTCACTAGCATCAATTCCCAATCGGGTGATTAAATGATTGGTGCTGAGATTAGTGCTTGTTTGATCAAATTAAAAGATTCAAGGCATTCATCAATGAATTTAAACTCGGTATCTTTTAATAGCAGCGGAGTCAAGGGTTTAGCTTTTTTAGAAAAATCATTAATAAATGTACGGTAAAACCCTGCATGACCTAGAAAGCTTCTAACACCTTTTACACTTACTGGTGGAGGTAATTGTTCAATAACTTGAATTTTAGCTTTATCTACTTCAATACCTCTTTCAGAGACTAGATGTCCTAGGACAATTCCTTCCGTCACCATAAGGTGACATTTCTCCCAATTGAGGACCAAATTCACCTGTTCACATCTTTTAAGCACTTTAGTCAAGTTAACCAAACATGAATCAAAATCAGTACCATGGACACTAAAATCATCCATGAAGACTTCCATGCTAGACTCTATGAACTCAAAAAATATAGCCATCATACATCTTTGAAAGGTAGCAGGTGCATTAAATAGATCAATGGGCATTCTACGGTAAGCAAAAGTGCCATAAGGGCATGTAAATGTAGTTTTTGATTGATCATCAGGATGGATTGGTATTTGAAAGAACCAGAGTAACCATCTAGATAGCAAAAATATTTATTAGTTGCTAGCCTTTCTAACATTTGATCAATAAAGGGGAGAGGGAAATGATCCTTTTTGGTGGCAGCATTTAATTTCTTGTAATCAATGCACATTCGCCAACCTGTAACAACTCTAGTAGGGATTAGTTCATTTTTATCATTACGCACAACAGTTGTTCCTCCCTTCTGAGGGACTACCTGCACTGGACTTACCCATTGAGAATCTGGCACAGCATAAATGATACCTGCATCAAGAAGTTTGAGAACCTCTTTCTTCACCACTTCCTGCATGTTAGGGTTGAGTCTCCTTTGTCCCTGTATATAAGGCTTATGGCCTTCCTTTAGATGAATTCTATGCATGCAAAAATCATGACTTATTCCAGTTAGATCATCAAGTGTATAACCAATAGCCTTTTTGTGAGTTTTAAGCACAACAAGTAACTTTTCAAGTTGACTATCAGTAAGTTTAGAGCTAACTATAACTGGATACATCTCGACATCATCTAGAAAAGCATATTTCAAATTAGGGGGAAGAGGTTTCATTTCAGGCTGTGTTACCTATTTGATGGCATGTGATTGTTGAGGCAATGATTGATACGTTTGGCTCTCCTCTAAAGTCATCTTCTCATTGTTCAATTCATGGCCTATAGCATTAATTTCCGAATCTCCTTCACTTGCATTAGCATCCAAACACAAAAGGGCCTCTAGGGCATCCTTTGTAAGGGATCGAGGCATGTCATCCAAAACAATTTCACCAATAATATCAATCCTATAACACGATTTCTCTATCATGGAATTTTTCATTGCATTATTAAGATTAAATGTCACTTTGTCATCCCCTATAGAAAGAGTTAAGCTTCCATTTTTAACATCAATGACGGCACCTGCAGTATTTAAGAAAGGTCTATCGAGAATGATAGGGATATGAGCATCCTCATCAATATCAAGGACAACAAAGTCAACAGGAATGAAAAATTTTCCTACTCTAACAGGTACATCTTCTAAAATACCCTTAGGGTATTTTACAGTTATATACGCCATCTACAAAGTAACATTAGTAAATTTAAGCTCTCCCATTTCAAGACTCTTGCAAATTGATAAGGGCATCACACTTACACTAGCTCCTAAATCACATAGAGCCTTATCAATAAATAAAGGACCTATATTGCATGGAATTGAAAAATTGTCTGGATCCTTCAACTTAGGAGGAGATTTGTTTTGAAGGATCGCACTGCGCTCCTCGGTGAGTGTAACTATGTCTTTTACATTCAACTCACGTTTCCTACTTAAAATATCTATCAAAAATTTAGTATAAGTAGGCACTTGAGTAATTAAATCAGTGAAAGGCACAATGACTTGCAAATTTTTAACTATTTCAAGGAATTTACGAAAGTGATTATCGCTCTTACTCCTAGTTACCCTGTTCGGAAAGGGTAACGGCACCTTTGAGGGAGGAATTGTATCGGTAACTGAATCTGATGCTGGAGCTTGCTTCCTTGCTGCTTCATTCTCCTTTTCTGCAGCTACTTCCTCAAGGTCTTCAATGACAACCGAACTAGTCTTCTTTGTTCCATCTGTAGCCTTGGTAGCATCATCATCAGGCATTCTAGGACCTTCATAGTAAGTACCGCTCCTTGTTACAATGGAATTGGAATGATCACGAGGTGGATTACTTGATGGAGCAGGTTGAGGAGGAAGTTGGCCTTGTTGCCTTTGAGCTGATGATTGAGCAATTTGGGCTACTTGAGTCTCCAATTGTCGATTGTGGGCCTGCATAGCTTCCATGGCTTTCTGCATCTGCATCATCATATTCTTTAGTTCTGAAATCTCATTGCTAGTTGGCTGTGGAGGTGCTGGGAGTGGTGCTGGAGGTGGTGGTCTACTGAAACCTGGTGGTTAAGGTGGAGCAAACCGTTGAACCTGATGTTGGTGTTGTGGTACAAAATGTGGCTGCTGCTGTGGATTTTTAACATTGCTAGTATTCTTGTAGGGGAAGTATGGATGATCTTTCCAACCAGGATTGTATGTGTTAGAAAATGGGTTATTCTTGTAAGCTTGAAATGCACATACTTGCTTCATAGAACTATGAAATGCTTGCATACTATGCCCAAAAGAACCACATAAATCACAAAAGACATTTGTAGCTCTCGAAAGTGCAGCCATTGCAGCTACTGTCATTGGATTGGAGGGTGGTGTGTTGATCTTGTCTAGCTTCTCCTGAATTGCATTGATTTGTGAAGCTAAACTCTCATATTTGTCATCTACCACATGTTTTCCTCCTCTCTTAGCATGTCCTCTAGGATTACCAAATTGAGAATTATGAATGGCAATCTCCTCAATTAGATCATAAGCAGCATTAACTTCTTGATTCATAAATCAACCACTAACAGCGGAATCAAGCAAAGTTCTACTCTTATTACCCAAGCCATTATAGAATGATTGCATTAAAATCCACTTCTCAAGTCCGTGATGAGGGCACATTCTCAACAAATCCTTGAATCTCTCCCATGCATCATAAAGAGTTTCATTAGTTTCTTGGTTAAAATTCGTAATTTGACTCCTAAGTTGTGTAGCTCTCGATCTATGGAGGATAGTACTTCCTTTGAAAAGCAAGAGCCAAGTTATCCCAACTATTGATAGTATCCATGTTTAGACCATTCAACCAAGAACGAGCTTTCTCCTTTAATGAAAATGGAAACATCGTACGTCGTATGTAATCTTGAGATACACCATCTTGCTTGATTGTATTGCAGTACTGAATGAAGTTATTCAAATGTAAGTTCGGATCTTCCTTCATTGTGCCTGCAAACTAATTCCTTTCAACCATGTTCACCAAAGCTGGCTTCAATTCGAAATTCAGGGCCTCTATATCAGGAACTCGGTAAACACCTCCCACTGTTGCAGAACTCGGCTGAGAATAGTCTTTTAAGGACCTTGCTGGTGGTGGCGGCGACGACAGTGCATTATTCTGTGGTGGGTTGTTCTCGTTGAACTATGATTCTGACATCTCTTCCTTATCTGAACTATCGGAAATGTTCAACTCAGCAAAAAGTTGTGTCAAATCAACCAGTGTTCGTTCGGAAAGAATGGCTCTTCGTGATCTCCAGTTCCTTCTACGACTCCTCTTATGCAATGATCTTTCCGGTTCAGGGTCAATCCAAACCGGCATACAGCCTAATACCTGCACACAATCGAAACTCAAAACCGAAATGAGAACTACCTCAAAGAACATGAAGGTTCCTTGAGGTGAGGAAATAAAACCGAAAATAAAAACAAGAAAACACTTTAAACCCGACTAATATAATTAAAAATTGCCTCCTCGGCAACGACGCCAAAATTTAAACAGGCTATCGCGCACCTCTCAAAAATAACCGAACAACTCTAACTAATATAGCTAGGGAAGTAGGGATCGAATCCTCAGGGAGGCTATTAAACTCTACTAATTCTAAAAAGCTTAAAGTGTGTAAGGAGCCTTGATGGAAATTTCGGTAAATGATTGCTAAAACTAAGAAGACTAAAAATGAAACTAAAGAAATAACGGGAAATTATTAATTAAACTCTATTAATGGAAACCTAGGGCTATCGGTTCACTATGATCAATCAACAAACTCAATTAACGCTCACTAATCAATTCATGGGCATTCATTGAACTAGGGCTCACTAATTTTCTCAAACTTAGGCTCCCTCAAAACTCCTTTACCGGCTCTCGCTCGCATAAATTCGTTTTTGCCTATTATTTAGTGGTCAAATTGTGGTAATCTTACCTGTCGGCCTCGATTTCGATAATAACCTAACTTACAACTAAATCTGGCAACCATTTAATTGCAATCGATAGAATTCAATAATAGGAATTCAATTAAAAGCCAAGAACTAATTAGAGAACAAAAATTAAATTCATACCATGATCATAGATCCCGTAACCCTAGAGAAAAAGACTACTCACACATAATTAAGGGACAACAAGAAAATCAAAATTTAATAACATGATCATGAACAAAGAATTGATTAAAACTAGAATTGAAACTAAATTAATTACTAATAAAACTAAATTAAGAATCAAAATAGCAAAACTAATTAATCTAAATTAAAAACTAAGAAACTAAAGAGATTCATGAAATTAAAGGAATTGAAAAGCATAAGAAAAGAAATTACCAAAATAATGATGAAATTGCATTAATTGAAAGCTTGAATTGTTGAACAAAGTAATCAATACTAAAATTCTAGAGCGAATAATGGATTTCGGATTCCTAGGTCTAAAAATATGATAAAAACTAGTTTTGGGTCGTGCCCCCTTTACATAGAGTATATATAGGAATTTGGTTTTTAATTAATTAAAACCCACGAAGCAAAACCGCGAAGAAAGATCGAATGGACCAAGAAACCCTTCACCTGCGCCCGCATAGAAGAAACTGCGTTCCTTCCCTCCGCTCACAGGTTCTTTATTTTGAGACTTCTGATTTCTCTAATCTATGTTGCGCCCGCATAGATCAAATGATGATTAAGGGCCGCGCCCGCATAAAGCTTATACAACTAAATTTTGACGATCTTCCTTAATTCTTCGCTCGATTCTTCGAATCTCGTTCGTGACTTTTCGTAACTTGGAACGCATCCCGAGGCAAGTGATTTTTGACTCGTTTTAGCTTCTATTGACTTCATGACTCCTTATTACGCTCCTGAAACATATAAAAAAAATGAAAACTGCGCGTAATAACTAATAGAGTATAATATAACCGTAAAAGTTTCTAAAAGTCAACTAAAGACGCTAAAACCGTTCCAAAACATAACTTAACATCGAAAGACGATATTTACTCAAAACAAAGCCACAAACTTAACTATTTAGCACAAGAATCAACTGAAAATGAGGGAAAAACACAACATAAAACATGTATATCAGTGTCCTATAAGATTCAACTGCTACCTTTTGGATACCACAGACACAGGTCATCAGTACCATTTAGATACCTTAAAATTCTCTTAACAGCCTTTAGGTGAGATTCTTTAGGGTTGCTTTGAAATCTTGCACACAACCCTACTGAAAACACTATATCTGGCCTACGGGCTATTAAGTAGAGCAATGAACCAATCATACCTCTATACAACTTACCCTCAACACCCTTTCCCTTCTCATCAAGGCTTAATTTTGTAGAAGTTGGAATGGGTGTCTCATAGGATTTGTTGTCTTGCAGACCATATCTTTCAGCAACTCCTTGAGGTACTTCTGCTGATGAATCATAATTCCATCCTTGGTTTGATTGATTTGAAGCCCTAGAAAGAATCCAATTTCTCCCATCATACTCATTTCAAATTCACTTTTCATCAAATCTGCAAACTCATTACATAAATCAGGATTAGTATCTCCAAACAAAATATCATCTACATATATCTGGACCACTAGCAGACCAGTTCCCTTTTCCTTTAAGAATAGTGTCTTGTCAACTGAACCTCTTTTATATCCATTTTCTAAAGAAAACTGGACAAGCTCTCATACCAAGTTATGTGAGCTTGTTTGAGACCATAAAGAGCTTTGTCAAGTTTGAAAACATGGTTTGGCAAGTCACTATCCTCAAATCCAGGGGGTTGTTCCACATTACATCTTCTTTCAAATAACCATTAAGAAAGGTTGTCTTAACATCCATTTGAAAGAGTTTGAAGTTCATATGAGCTGCAAAAGTGATTAAAATCCTGATTGCCTCAAGCCTGGCAACTGGAGCAAAGGTTTCATCATAACCAATTCCTTCCTGTTGATTAAATCCTTGGACCACTAGTCGGGCTTTGTTCCTGACTATAATACCTACATCATCCAGTTTTTTTTGGAAGGATTTGTTCATATCAAGATTTGCACTGGTGCCTTCTAATGTTGAACTGGTTCTTGTACTGGTTCCCCCTGTGTCATTGTTGTTTTGAACAGGTGAACCTGGTTCCATAGTGGTCTCAACTGTATTGTATTCATGTGGTTGAACTTCTAAGTCACTATCTCCACTTCTTACTTCATGAGCTTCTTGAGTTTGTGCTTGACCAGACTCTTCCTCTCTAGGAGAGTTTTGTGGTGAGTCTGGTTCAGCACCTTCTACTTCTTTAGCTCCTGTAAAGTTTAGCATACCAATTTCGAATTCATCATCATCAACCTGCACATGCTTACTAAACATATTAGTTTCTTCAAACTGAACATGGATACTCTCTTCAACACACAAGGTTCTTTTGTTGAAGACTTTGTATGCCTTTCTGTGTGAAGAGTATCCAACGAAAACAGCCTCATCACTTCTGGGATCAAATTTGTCTAAACTTGATTTACCATTATTGTGTACAAAGCATTTGCACCCAAAAACGCGTAAATGTTCAATGTTTGGTCTTTTTCCCCTAAGAAGCTCATAATGTGTTTTCTTTAGTAAAGGTCTCAGCATTACCCTATTTAAAATATAGCAAGCAGTACTCACAGCTTCAGTCCAGAAGTTTTGACGTAGACCACTCTCTAGAAGCATTGTTCTTGCCATTTCTTCTAGAGTGCGGTTTTTTCCTTTCAACCACTCCATTTTGTTGTGGAGTTCTGGGAGCTAAGAAATTTTGAGACACACCATGATCATTACAGTAGGTAATGAAGCTGACATTGTCAAATTCAGAACCATGCATGGTTAATCTTGTTTTGGACTTGTTTTATCAAGATTTCAAATTCTTCAAAGGTTTCATTTTTAAACTTAAGAAATATTGTCCAAGTATAACGAGAGTAATCATCAACTAACACAAACAAATAGCTATGACCATTTCGACCTTGTACACGCATGGGTCCACACAAATCCATGTGCACAAGTTTGAATGGTCTAGTAGTGCTTACAAACTTCTTTGGCTGAAAAGAGGACTTGACATGCTTACATTTTGCACATTCATGACAAATATGTTCTGCAACAAACTTAATGTTAGGTAAACCTACAACTAAGTCCTGAGATCGCAGTTTATTTAGCAAGGAAAAACTTACATGTCCAAGTCTCTTATGCCACAGCCAATGATCATCCTCCATAACATTGAGATAAGTGGCACTGGTCTTAGGAATCTGACTCAAAAATAAGTAAACATTATTGTGCCGAAACCCCTTACAGACCAGTTCCCTTGTTTCAGTGTTAACTATGTGACATAGATTAGTTTCAAATTCAACATGGTTTCCTTTGTCGCATAGTTGAGATGTGCTCAAGAGGTTATGTTTCAAACCTTCAAAAAAATATACATGATCAATTGACTGAGAAATTGTCTTACCAACCTTACCTATACCTGTGATCAAACCTTTACTATTATATCTAAAGGTGGCACTTCCTCCTTCATAGGCTACGAGTGAAAGAAATTGACTTTTATCTCCAGACATGTGTCTTGAGAAACCACTGTCCAAATACCATAATGGCTTTCCTTTCACTCTAACTTGCACAAACAAATCAAAGTTTAGTTTTAGGAACTCAGATTTTCTTGGGTTCCTTGTTGATGAGAACCGGTTTGATACTGTCCTTTCTAACCCAGGTTTGTTTTACATTTGTCTTTCTTGCTTTATCATGTTTTCCATTTTTAGACAAATTATGTGTGTGACTCTGATGATTATGAGTTATTTGAACATGAGACTGATTTTTCTTATTATGTTTTTTCTTGGTCCAACAAGTTTCAATAACATGTCCATTCTTACTACAGTAGGTGCATACATGCATGTCTTTTGCAAAAACATACTTACCTCTCTTAAATTAAGAAATCCAAGTCTCACCTCTGCCCAACTTTTGGGGCTGTTGGGAACTACTTCCAGAATACCCTAATCCAAACCTCATAGAGTTACCAGGTTGTGACATCAAGATGTTTAGAGTATTTTGAGCATCAAGCAACCTATTCATCTATCTTAGGCAATCACTCAAATCCTGTTCCTTGGTTTCAAGTTTTTTAAGTTGAGCTTCATTATATTCAGCAGCAATGGCAAGATCCAACTTTGCCCTATGAAGCTCATTCTTAAGTTTTGAAATCAATTCGGGATCTGGTTCAGAAGTGGTCTGAGTATTCTTGCCTTTCCTTAGTTCAGATATTTCAGGTTGAAGATCACAGATTTTTGTTTCATATTCTAAGTGTAGAACTCAATATCAACACCTTGGTTGTCTGAAACAACTTTAGAGCTGATATCTTTTCTTAACTCAGATATTTCAGCTTGTAAATCACAAAACTTACCTTCATATTCCAAACATAAGTTATTGACATTAATACTAGAACTACTTGTGCTAGTAAGAGAAGTTTTTAGATTCACATGCTCTTTGAACAATTCTTCCACATCATCAACCATATGATTATATGCTAGAATTAAGTCAGAATGTTCTAGAGAGAGTGATTTTTGTTTAAGTACTTCGAAATTCATATCTTCAACCTCTGCCTCCTTAAGCTTACTAAAACTTCTTTCATTATTTTGATAAAAATCTGTTTTTGAAAGAACTGATTGAGGTTTTAGCATCTGAAGTTCTATGTTCTTCTGATCCAGACTTATTTCAAGCTCTGAAATTTTTTCTTTCAGTTCTGTACAAAGAAGTTTAAGCTCAGTAGAACGACATTCACTGAGATCTAGATTTCGAATTACTTCTCTTAGTTTCTTTTTGTTAGCCTTATAAGCAGCATTGCCTTTAACATTTTGTTCTATAGCAGCATCCATATAATTAAGTAACTCATCCCTATCAAAAAATCTCATTTGTTCTTGCATATCAGAAATAGTTACCTATTCTTCATCAGAAGAGCTGCTTCCCGCCATGAGAAATATGTGTCCCTTCTTTCTTGAACGGGTCTGCCTCTGGTCTACTTCTCCCAACTGTGCTGTCACACAAACTAGGGCTTCTTCTTCCTCACTTTCACCACCTGAGTCAGAATCTCCCCAGGCAACAAGCATGGCTCTCTTTGTCATCTTTTTCTCCATTTGTCCTCCCTTGTCATTTTTCCATGCTGGATAATCCTTGATCATATGTCCAGTTTCACCATATTTGAAGCAACCAGTGCTGGTACTAGTCTTCTTCATGTTGCCTTTGTTCTTCCAGGATTTTTCCTTGTATTGAGATCTGAGGCTTCTCTCGTACCTACTTGCCATGAGACCTATTTCATCCAGATCTTCTTCGTTTTCTTCTCCCTTCAAGGCCATCCCTCGACTCTTGGTTGTTCCTTCCTCCTTTGTGCTCACCAACATCTCATGATTCATTAACGACCCAATGAGTTGTTCTAAAGTCAGAGTGATTAGATCCTTGTCTTCTTGGATTATAGTTACCTTAGGCAGCCATTTACCTGTCAAACTTCTCAAAACTTTCCTAACCAAATCTTCACTAGTGAAACATTTGCCAAGAGATTTTAGTTCATTAATAATTGACATAAAACGAGTATACATATCTTTTATATTTTCATCTCGATTCATATCAAATGCTTTATATTTAGACATGAGCATATCTACCTTAGATCTCTTGACTTCACTAGTGCCTTCATATGCTAACTCCAGAGTTTCCCATATTTCATGAGCAGTAGAACATGCTAAAATATGGCATACCTCATTGTTAGCAATACCTTGTTGAAGAAGTGACATAGCCTTCGCGTTCTTCTCAAGTGTCTTAAGATATGTGCTAGTGTATTCAGTCTCCTTCTTCTCTGTTCCATCAGCGTTGTTTGCCACCTTCTTAGGACCATTTATTATTATCATCCAACACTCATAGTCAGTGCCTATGAAAAAGTTTTGCATGTAGTTCTTCCACTAGGGATAGTTTGTTCCATTAAACTTGGTTAGCCTTGATCCAGAGTTTCCATTTATCATCTCTTGTGTATTCATCTTTTCTTCCTTCTCTAGGTGTTACCCTTTCAATAAGTTAGGCTCTAATACCAATTGAAAGTGCAAGTGACACTCAAGAGGGGGGTGAATTGAGTGTTGTAAAGTTTTTGTAAATATTTCGATTGATTATACGAACAGTTTAGAACCAGTTCTCAAGTAGCGGAAACAATAAAGCAATAAAATAAACAACACCAAGACTTAACGAGATTCGACTTCTAATAAGTCTACGTCCTCCACTCACTCACTCTTTTATTAATCAACTCAAAATAACAAAAGAATTACACTCAATCAATAATGCACCTATGCACAATATGACTCCCCAACTTCCACCTATGGAAGTTCGATTCAACCTCAACTATGAAGGTTAAAATGAAGATGATCCCCGATCAACTTCCCCAGCAAACTGAACTATCAGAATGCTCAAATTATCCTTTGTCTCTCAAGAACAATCAGCCTAAATGCTTACATAAGAGAGAAAATTAAACCTTAATGTGGTTATGAGGTTTATGCAAGATAAATCGTGTTTTTTCTGTTTTTTGTTCATGCAAAAGTTATCCTTGGATGTCTGCTGGCCAATCTCCTTAAATAAGCCTTTGGCTTAGTATGTTATGTAATAATTACAAGAGAATTTTTTCCTTGGAATTATGGAAATAATCCCGGGAAAATATTCTCACTAATTATATTTAAAATCAAATGTAATCAGCACAATATTACATAACATACCTGCCATACTTAAGGATATTTGCCTTGCATACCAATCCAACCATCCGTGTTTGATTTTTGAAAAACAATTTTGCGCGGAAAGAAACTTTCCTAGAATACGGATGTGTGAAGTAAACTCTAGGGGACTGGTTCAGCATTGTTCCCAAACTGTTCCAATTAGCCAAGTTTACCTATAATTATGTATGCCAAGTAACTTAAGTTCCTTGTCATTCATAATTAGTGCATCTCTGTAATCTCAATCTTTATATTGCACATGTAAACCTTCATACCACTTACATTACATCTAAGACCTAAGTGTTAGACTCTATGAGCTTGATCTTCATGCAAACTTCAAGACTTGGCTTCTCGAGCTTTATCTTGTCATCATTGAACTTGTTTCTTTAGTACCTGCACATGCAAACAAAAACTTGCATACAACGTGATAGTTCAATGTGGTTTATCATCATTCAAAACAAAAGCTAGGAACTCAACAGGGTGGGGGTTTATTTTGTGGTGTTGATCTAGGTGGCTGGGTGTAGGTGAGTGGGGTGGGTCGTGGGTCGTGGGGATAGTGGGATTCCTGCGTAATGGTGGTTCGTGTAGAGGTGTGTGGGTTGTAGTGTAATACCCCTTATCTTCACGTATTTTAAGGAATTATTTTTGTATTTTATACATATGATTTTAATATTTTTATTAAAAAGTTTTATTCAATAAGAATATTAAACAGAAGAATTTACATAGAAAATTAAAATAATTATTTTGTGTTTACAAATAACATTTTATGTTTTATAAAATATTTTGAAAAGTTTCTGAAATAGAATTTTTTAGATTTTCCTAAATTATTTTAAGACAAGGGCATAAAAGTTTCAAATATTAAGAATAATTGTGAGATTTCACCAAATCCTACTTGGGGCCTATAAATACCCCTTAAAACCCAATTTTCAGATTTTATTTTGCAAATTGGTGATTTAGGATTCTACAAATCTAGAGAGAGAAAGAGAGAAAAAAAGAGAGAGAAAGTTTCGAACAAAAGAAAAAAAAAATTTGGGTGTTCAGTTTTGGCGAAGGAAAAAAAAAACTTCGTCGTTGATCTTCCGTCGAAGCCGCCCTCGTTGGAGCCTGTCGCCGCCACCTGCTCCCCACGTCGGCCACCCTCCTCTTCCTAGGGGTGTTCATTCGAATCGATCCTATTAGACAAGTCGGATATCCGACTTTTTCGGATTGGCTAAAACGTGATATGTATCCGACCCGGATATCCGATCTGGAATATCCGAAACTTGACGGATCGGATAACCGGATATTCGACGATCCGAAAAGTTGTTTCTTAATAAAAAAATTTATCACAAAAAAACACAAAACTCTCAAACTTACGAAATAATTGGATCCGATCCGTTATCCGATCGATCCGTTCCGAAAAGCCTACTTTTTCACATTTTCGGTTATTTCAGATATCCGACAATCCAATAAACGTGATCCGTATCCGACCCGGCTTTTACCGGATATCCGATCCGAAATATCTGAAATCAAAAAATCAAAAAAGTTATCCGGCTTTATCGGATTGGATCGTTCGGATCACAGATCGAGTCGCTCGTATCGAATTATTTTGAATAGCCCTACCTCTTCCTCTTATTTTGGGTATTTTCGAAACTATAAAAAAAAAATTCTTCTTCTTTTCTTTTTGTTTCAATCTTGCAAAATTCTTGTTTATATTTATTATTAATCATGTTTTTATAAGTTTCAATCATGTTTTATGAATTTATGATTTATTTTAAAGCATAAATTTATTTGTTGTTCATGAAGTTTTAGATTAGGGTTTATAAAGTTATGAAATTCTTGATTTTTATGAGGTTTAATGATTTAAACTTCAATATTATGATCATGAGTGGTTGTTGGGTGAATGTATGATAATTTTATGAAGTTTAGATTGATTTTTAGAGACTTTAAACTTGGATTATATTGCTGTCCAAATTTTGAAATCATGAAAATCAACAGAATAAATATTGTGAACATGTTTTGGCTTATGAAAAATTATTTTAAAGCATAGTTTTGTTTCATAATGATGTTAGTAGATTGCAAAAGAGTTTTATGATGAATTTATGATGTTCTGATGAGTTTTTAATGAGTTTTAGATGAATAAACAAAGCTGTAAATTTTTATTAACACTTGTTTATGCCCGATAAAAATAATAACATGTAAAATAGTAAGATTAAAATATTTTTAATGCATCTAAGTATTGTATATTGATCTCAGGACATGACTAGTGTTTTATGATGAAAATATGATATTTAGAAAGGTTTTGGAGTGATTTTAAGAAGGTTTACAAAGCTGTCATTTTTGGAAAATTACCAAAAATCAAGTATTTTGCAATAGAAAAACTAAAGTATGGAATTTAATAGAGACCATATCGGGAATGTTTTGGACAAGTTTCCAATGTAGAAAGTTGGTTTAGAGTTGTTGTAGAACTTAGTCAATAAGGTTTTAATTTAGTTTCGGTTTTCTCTATGTAGGAAACTTCGAAATAGTCGACTTTTAGGAGTTGTGGCGGATCACCACTACTTTTCAAGGTATGTAAGTACTAAAGACAAACATAAGAATTAGAATTCATGCTTGGTTGATCTTTTATGTTATGTTATATTGTTGTGCTTGGTTGGAATGTGAATTGACATGCATGACAAGTTTTATTAGAAGCATGATTTTATATTATTTTGACATTCCATGTTTTTAGCAATATAAATTCTACAAGATTTAATTGGAATGTTATGAGCAGTTTAATTTGGCCAATAGCTTATTAATAAAGAAAGGAAGTTATTGAAGTTGGTTAGTTACTTAATCAACAAGAAAAGCAGTTTGTGAATTTTTATTCACATGATTAAAAGAAGTTGATGAGAAATTATTTTTATACATGTTACCACTCAAAGTTTGATGTGTGGTCAAGGAGAAAGTAAATTATTAGCCACTCACAGTTATTTTGTGGTAAAGGTATTTCAGTTCAATTAAAGGACACACATAAGATTATTTTTAGAATCACTTTAAATCAAAGATAATTAATATGGCTTGCTTGACTTGATGCATGCTTTTATGTGATGTTATATGTGAGTCATAACATTGTTAAACCGGCTAATCAAGTAAAGTGTAAGAGGATTCGCACCAAAACTCTTGGAACGTATATACATTGAGTATGAACAATGGGGGGAGTCGTATGGAACAGATCGAGATATATGACTTCTAATTGGAGTACAAGACATTGTACTCTTTTATTTTTAATGCGTTGGAATTCCGTCACTTCATGTGACATAGGTAATACCTTCTTGGAGTTGCTCCCAAGTTTGTGCCTAATAAGGCGATTTTTAAAGGAAAGGAAACTCGTTCGATGCAAAATCCAAAGTTTAAATATAATAATTAATTTGTTAAGTCTATGCACAGGTGAAGAGTTGTCAAAGGTAAGATGTATGTATGTTTTAATTTATGTTGTTCTTGTTGCGTAGTCTTTAGTAGTTATATGTACTCAGCTTTGCTGACTGTTTGTTTTGTGTGCATGGCTTTGTCTTGGACTTGGCCCTACAATGACCTACTTGTTGGCGAATAGTTGTCTAGAATAAGAAAAGCTACAAGTACAAGTGGGCATAAGTCATTCATGCTGGGCTGGAGTAAGAGTGCTTGTTGTGTAGTCTTCGTAGTCTTTAATTTATTTGTTTATGGAGTTATCTAACTTTTATTTGGATGTTGTTTATTTTCAAAGTTTTTAGTTTTGGGTCTTTGTAGGGCCATTAAAATGGTTCCGAAGTGTAATAAAGTTTTAAGTTGATTTCTATTTTGGATGTTGGTTGAATTTGGTTTTGAGATTTGTTTTGAAGTTAAGTTTTAAATTGGTTTTGGTTTTAAGGCTTCCGATGTAGTACTTTGATAACTGCTTTAGTCGTTATCATGGTGGCGGTAATACTTTGGTTTTTCCTCGTTATTGTAATACCCCGTATTTTTTAAGGATTTTTACGTATTAAATACGTATTTATAAAGAATATTTTAAGTATTTTATTATTTAAATAAATAAGTTTTAATAATTGTTTAAATGAAATAAATATTTAAACAAAGGTTTATAAATTATTTCATTAAGTTTTTGAAAATTTTATAAGAGTTTTAAATTATTTTAAATTAATAATTTAAACAAAGGGTTATAAATTATTTCAATAAGTTTTTGAAAGTTTTATAAGAGTTTTAAATAATTTCAAAGTGTACGGCAATTTATTAAAGGGTTTTCGGAATTTTAAAAATATTGGGTTTTAATAATGGGTATTTTATATAATTTTAAAACAATCCCAATTCTACTCTAAGCCATAAAGTCCATTCAAAAGCCTAAACTAATCAGAAAATTCTGAGTAGTGGCCCTTTAAATAGCCTTAAGCACCCATAAATCATACCTTTAATCTCTCTCTAAAATCCTAAAGCAAAGCACAAAAACAAAAACAGAAAAAGAAAGTTTGTGTTCCTCGCCGGAACCCCGCCTGACCATCGGAGCCCGCCTGCCCTGTCACCGGCCTGCCACCGTGGCCACCCTTGATCCTCCCCTCGTGATATATTTTCGGGCCTTATATATATAAAAATAAAAATAAAATCATCTTCTAATCTTTTTAATTATTGTTCATAATTTATAACATGTTTTATAATTATGTATTAAGCATGTTTAAATAATTACAATCATGTTTTGAGTATTACTTTTGAAATATAATATATGTTCATGAAACTTGAAAACTAGGATTTTGTTTTATGATCATGAATTTAATCATGTTTTATGAATTAGCTTTAAAGTATTATGATCATATATCAAAGTTATTATGTTTTCTAGGGTTTTTATGATGTTTAGATTGGTTTTTAATGAGTTTAACGTTAATTAATAAATTTTAAAATTTTATAAAAGCAAGTTAAAATAAGTTTTAAGTGTTCATATTATACTAGTATGATCACATATTAATTCTATAATGTTACATATGATTTTTAGTATGTTTCATGAACTTTAAAAGTGATTTTAAGCATGTTTTACATGCTGTCCATATTTTATAAAGTGAATAATTAGGGTTTTAAAGTATGTAATCAGCATGAATTGATCATATCAGTTAAGAATTACATGGTATTATTGATTTATGTTGTTTTTAAGGTTTTTCATGGAATTTGATTATTTTAAATGTCCACTTTTCTAAAGTGACATATAATATATGTTGAGGTTTTATAAAGCTTGAACAAGTTTCCGAAAATTAAGTAAAGTGGTAATAATAAATTTAAAGGTGTTTTAAAGTGTTTTTAAGCATCTAAGTATGTTGAAAATTTATTAAGTGTGAATAAAAGATGTTTTAAGAAGCATATATTATGGGCAATGCATGGTATTGTTTAGTGGTGTCTTATAGGTCATTATGTGACGTTTTCAAACATTTTAAAGGTTGTTTAAGCTGCTGGAAAATTTGGTAAACGAGGGTTTTAATTAGTTTAAGCCTTTGTTAATGTAGGAAGCTTCGGAGTAGGCGAGTCCTAGTGAAGTGGTGGCAAATCACTGTTATTTTACAAGGTACGTAAGTACTAAAGGATGGTTCATGGACGTAGTATATATCATGATAGGACATGTTTATGTTCATGTTATAGGTTGCTTAGTAGCCAAGTATGCTTTCATGCATGTTTGAGAAGTTTCTTATATGCTTATATGTTTTACATGTGTTAGTAGTTTTGCTGGCTATATGACTACAAGTTTATTATTCCTCGTATGGAAATAGTATATTTTATTTAATTCATGTTGATCATGAGTCCTTATGGACATATAATATTCATATTTTGCAAGAAGTAAAGCATAGTAGAGTTATTTTCAAAGTTCAGCAACATTTTGCATATTTATAGCATATTTGGGACAAGGTTCACGGTTCCAAGTAAAGTTTGAGCATTCATTTTATTTATAGCCACTCACAGTATAATGTGTGGTATAGAAGGAAGTTTGATCCACTCACAGTTTATGTGTGGAATATTTTAAAGAAGAAGGTTTAAAACAAGTGTTCACTAAAAGAGGTTACGTAAAAAGGAAGTTACATGTCTATGTGTTATGTTTGGATATTTGTTTGTGTGTTGTTTGCTCACATTTTCAAGTAACTTGATAATTACGTAAAGTGAAAGAGGATTCGCACCAAAACTCTTGGAACGTATACACCTTGAGTATGAACAATGGGGTGAGTTACTAGACTGATGTTCTTTTATCTCCTAATTGGGGTACAAGACGTTGTACTCTTTATTTTTATTATTAATGTGTTGGATATCCGTCACCTCGTGTGACATAGGTAATACCTTTTGGGAGTTTCTCCCCAACTAGTGCCCAATAGGGCGATTGTTTATAGGAGGAAACCCGTTCCATGCGAATTCCAAATTAAGTAAATAAATTATATTGGTTTATTCTAACCAAGTGTTGCAGGTACATTACATGAATGGTAAGATGCGTGTCTATTGCTTTATGCTCTTGCCTAGGTTCATGCTAGTGTGTTGCATAGTCTTTTAGTGTTTATGTACTCAAGTTTGTTGATTACGTGCTTTTTGTGTGCATGGCCTCTTTGACCTTGGCCCTATGATGACCCATTTCGATGGTGAGTAGTAAGTCTTGAATAAAGAGAAAGCAACAAGTTCAGGAGGGCATATGTCAATCATGCTGGGATTGAGTGCAGAGCGTTCTTGTCTTGCTTTTGTAGTAGTGGTTTTCTTAGTAACTTTGTTTGTGGATGTTATTTATTTTGGTGTTGGACTAACATTTTTTTACAAGTTTACTTTCATTTGGTTTTAAGGGCAGGTATGGTTCCGAAGTTGTAAGAGTTTTCAAATGGTTTGGCTCAATGGTTTGGAAGTTGACTTTGAGTAGTTTAGAATTGTTTTTAAAAGTGTCTTCTATTGTAGCAGCTTTGATAATTGCCTTGGCCGTTTCCACACGGTGGCAGTAATATTCTGGAAGTTTCGGGTTTTTAGTAGATGCTAGGACAAAAAACCGGTTTTACAAAAGGTACGGAATTTCCAGGGTGTTACAGTTATTTAAGAGTTTTAATAACAATATTTTGTTATAAAATTGAGAGAAGGGGATAAAAGATATAGTAAAGTTCATGTCCATTTCTCATTCTTCAATAGGTAACCACCATTATATACATGTAATACATGACTAGTAACATCCCAAATATATTGAAAGCCATCATTATATTGAACGAGTTACAACTTAATGAGGTATAATTACAAAGGAATGGTAAAGGATAAGAAGAGTTACAAAGAAACTCTTGGGATTATGGACATCCACCATAATTATTACATAACACTCCCCCTTGGATGTCCATTATCGAACACTGTGTCTCATTAAAACCTTAACTAGGAAAAACACTGTGGGAATAAAAACCTAGTGAAGGAAAAAGAGTACATCACTTTCGTAATACGCTGTAGGATGTTGCCTCGTCAAAAACCTTACCAGGAAAATCTAGTGGGACAAAACCATGGTAAGGGAAAAAGAGTGCAACGCGTATTTTCTCCCCCTGATGAATGCATAACTTGAGGTCCTCTAAAATAATGAATTCAATGCCTTTGGGGATCTTCCCACTTGAAGTAGAATAATATATAATTCTTTGGTAACTAAGAAATCTTCATTTCTCCTTACTCTTGAAAATAGTACATATATTGCGTTTACCATTACTTTATATGTGTTTCAAGTTATCATAACCATTAGTTTCATGCCTTCTTTAGGAAGTCATATAAAATAGTTGTTGATAATCAAATATTGATCATTATTTATGACAACACGTGATATTATCAACAACATTATCTAATCTTATTTAAATTAGTAATAACATACAAGTCATTACATTTTTTTTGCTTATGGGTTTTCTAGATCATAAAAAAAACATTCTTACCACAATTTAATGTGAAAGTTTTCCAATGAACCATAGATTATGATTATCTCTCATATACTAAAACTTCAGGTTTAGTGTTGATAATTTAGTCATCAATACTCTTCGGGAGTTTGATAACGATATCAACATTGTGGTATTCAAAATATAGAATTTGAAGGGCTAGATATTTGAATATGTCTTACATAAGTTCTTCTGGAACTTTTATGCATGATCCACAGCATGCTATTAGAACGCTTGTAAAATTTATATATATATTCACAAATAAATTTACATTGGAGTATAAATTTCTTCATGTAACTCCCCATAGTGTTGTAAACACAACTTACTATATTATAGACAAAATTTCACATCACAATTATTATATAGAATTAGTGCATGTAATATGATGAGATGCAAAATTTATACTAACAATATTTTAAACATAAAACACAAATATAATAAGTGATGCATTTAACCACTAAGTACACATGCAATGAATAATGGTTTACCTACGACTCACACATGCATTTAAAAGTAAGACTCAAAAATGCAAGACACTGTATAGTGTGGGTTTCAAAAACCCATTGGTCGGACTTCTGGTCCTTGATGATCATCATTATTCACATTCATTGGACTTCAGGTCCATGATAAGCTTGAAACATTATTAATATGTCGACACAAATGGACACCTATTTTAGATCTCTATTTTCTAATCCACTCAACTCATTTTGCATATGCATATAATTCATCGGTTAAATCATTTTATATACCGGTATCATCATATTCCTCAAGATGTAATTTGCAAGCTATTTTACAACAATATTTGAATATATTTCCCATTTGGTACCATTATAACTTTAAAATGCTTATATTATAGGTCATCTATTATAATTCAGATATTTATACCACTTTCAAGGTATATACTATGGTACTAATATATTATTACACTTTTAAAAGTGTCAACTGCACCATCTTGCCATGTATCAAATCTTTAGTTTGGAACCGATCATACAAAATACACTTTAGGTGCATTGATTCGAGTAAAATCAGCAAGCTTTGTCTCAATGTACACATATGATATGACCATAATTTATTTTTGTTTGCCTCTCAAATTACCATCACAAAGATCGTCAATTTTTTTCCATTTTTCCAACTTACCCTATTTCTTCTCCCCCTAAGTTGGTAAAATATCTCATATATAGGGGCATCACAATTCTTGACCAACTTAATATGCATATTTGCAATATTCATTTCATTGGGAGGATCTTATATAGTCAACAAAATTTATCTCTCAAACGAATTATGTTAAAAACTTTTATCTCTTCCAGAGAACAATTATACAGAAAAATCATTTCTTTATTAATTGTACATTGCATTATACATATGCATTTATCATTGAATCTTCCGTAACGTTATTCTCTTCAGGAGATCAATATTAATGGGGAGATATATACGTTGTGCAGTTGACTTTCCTTTTTCCTATTTCTTATGTGCTGACTTACAATAGCCCCAATATAATCAAGAGAATTGTTACACAAATATAAGCTTGCTCGTAATTTTAAGGCATTGATCTTCAGGATCACTAGGAACCTGTATGATACTAATTACTCAAAATTTTCACATACAACTTCGATTTGAAGAGCTTCTGATCACCAAATAATTGACAATATAACTTATTTTTAATGAACTTCTGGTCACATATTATTATTTCGTATAAACATATATTCAAAACTAATATATCATCTCTTGAAAATTTCCTCAACACAAATCATTAAAAAACACAATTCAAATATAGCCCAATCTCACTGTTATGTGTTACCACTCAATTCATTTCATATATCTTATATTGAGAGATCGTCAGCAAATTATACTATGAAACTTTAGGCTTTCACGTAACGCGTATGTATTAAACCCGGATGACCTATCTAACTATCACATCCAATCACTTTTTCAAATGTAAATTCTGGTCAATTTTTCAACACTAGTGATCACTTTATTAGATATACCACTTTATGCATGACCATGACTATAATGTGATAGAAAAATAGTAACATGTATTTCTTTCTCACTTGGCAAGACAATCAACTAATACTTGATCCAATAACAACTCATACTCTGCCGGAGTTTTAAGTAAGATTTTGATACATGCATACTAATCTTGTCAAACTTTTCATACTCTTCCAGAGTCTTTTATATAATCATGGAAAATATGAATTTCACTAACAATGATTGCTTCTAGAAATCTAATGGATCTCCAAATTTGTCATTGTCAATAGTTGCTCCTTTCTTACACACTTCAAGCGTGCTTTAGATTGATTAGCAATTGGTGTCATCCTTCTGGGACATAAATTTTAATTGGAGCATATAGAACTAGTTTATAGTCAATGAAAATTTTCATATCCATCTTTAGGATGGTATCATACAAAATATTTAATTATCGTGTGGCCACTTCCATTAGCTTAATTGTTGATATTTACGTTAATGTACGTATCAAATTGACCATGAAATATATTATATTATTAATGTGCAATAAAGTAATCGAGTAAATAATATCTCCCCCTATACTTTAGCTAACTTACAAGTAGGGGCATGATATTAATATAGCAACCCTATAAATCCATTGAACCTTCAACCATGGACTCTTTTAGCAAATTAAAGCATGTATCAATCAAAGTAAAATGATTCATATCTAACTCTTATTTGTTCCTCTTGCCCAATTATATAAATTTTTATATTGAAATATATCAAAGTATAGGCATAATGAATATAATTTCAATTGAGTTTCTCACAATGTCATCATCAATTCTTAAACCCTTAAATTGTGTCTTGCTAAATTATTATACATTTATGCTTGCAATTTAAATGAAATTTTATATAAATTATAGTTAAGAATCCGTCATCATCAAACATGCTTGTGATCATGTCCATCAATCTCCCAATCTCTCAGTTACTTCTGGGAATGAGTATATATCTACGTACTAGTTTGTTATGAATCAACAACTTTTGTTATAATTCGGTATTCACCAATAATATCAATTATGCAAAAAATTTCATAAATTATTTCTTTAAATATTATGTCCATAAGCTAGATTACATTATTTTCATAAGTAAGCAATTAGAAGTTTAATTTCAAGTCACCTACAATAATAAATGAAGAAATGAGAGAAATTGTGAAAGAGTATGCATTAGATTTATTTTATTCAAATATTGCAGGTTATGTACCAAATATATTTCTTGTTACTCTCGAGAATTGTGACTCGTTATGAAAACTAAGGAACTTCAGGTCCACTAGTAAAAATATTCCATGATCAATTTACTAACTATCCAATAATTATACTTCATATAAGTGTATAATTTATCAAATATAATGGAATATACATACATATATTTCCACTTCAATTCTAATACTCCCTGTTATGTATCATAGTAGTATTAGCTTAATTATTATATCAAATGTTGACGTGACAAGGATACTATAGGCTAACAATAATAGTTAGGCCATATTAAAAGTTCGACCATGGTAATTTTGTTGCTTGTCAACGTATCGGTTATGCCTATAATAACATTATTTTATTACCTTTCACTAGTTTTAAGAAAAATAAAAATGAAACTTAAATCTTTCATATCATGNTTAAATCTTTCATAACATGTGAAGTTAATTCATATAGAAACAAGTTCAAGTTCAAGTATCACAATTAATATATATATATATATGGACTAATCATATCTTCTTTAAACAAAGTTTCACATGGTCAATAAAATTATAAGATCATACCGTTCTGGTTGGTCTATGGTAAAGCGTGTCATCTTCCGGTTGAGCTAGAGTACAAGGCATATTGGGCAGTAAAGGAGTTGAACATGGATGCTAAGCTTGCGGGAGAAAAGCTACTTCTTCAATTGAATGAGCTTGATGAATTCCGTCTAGCGGTATATAATAGTGCTAAAATTTACAAAGAGAAGACTAAGAGGTGGCACGACAAGAGAATCATGAGAAAAGAGTTCCAGGTTGGTGACAAAGTACTTCTGTTCAACTCTCGTCTCAGATTATTCCCTGGAAAGCTGAAATCCAGGTGGAGCGGTCCCTTTACGGCTAATATGGTGAGCAAATTCTAATTCGTTGAGGTTCAAAATAATAAAGGTGAAAAGTTCAAGGTCAACGGACAACGATTGAAGCTCTATTATGAAGGTGATGCGGTTGGATTAGTGGAAGAGGTGCAATTCTACAATCCCAACTCACATTGACCAATCGGGGACCACGTTCAAGCTAATGACCCTAAACAAGCGCTTCTCGGGAGGCAACCCGAGCTTTCTATCCCTTTTTAACTCTTTTTGTGTGTTTTAGTTTATTTTCGTATTTTTTTAGTTAGTTTGTGTTCGTGCGTTTTTAGATATAATTGAGTAACTAGGGGTTTTCGGTAGAATTCCGAAGTCTAAAGTCTAAGTCAAGGTCAAGGTGTGCGAAAAAGAGAAAGTGAAAATTTATTAAGTGTCAAAGAGAAAAAGAAAAAAAAATAAATAAAAGAGTATCGGGTCCACAGGGTGATGCGGACGCATGGGGATCTTATGCGCCCGCATTTGACCCCCAGAAGCTCCTTTATTTTTCCTCCCGCATTAAAAGCGGGCGCATTTTAGCCCGGATTACCCCCCCCCTTTTTTTCCTCTTTATTTTTCTTTTACTTTCTTTTATTCCTTTTTCTTATCTTTTTTCTCACCTCATATCTCACACCTATTATCTTCTTCTTCAACCCTCATCCTCCATTAAAACCCAAAAACTCAAAACTTCCTTCTCTCATATCTCACTCAATCTTCACCCAAATCAACTAAAATTTTAACATACTCATCCTCTCCTGTCCCTCAACAAAACCCCTCAATTAATTTTCGAAAAAAATTACGATTTGTGGGTTACTAGAGGCGCGCAAATTTTGACAATTTTGGGGACGTTTGGCAATTTTTAGGCTCTTTGGGTGTCTTTTCTACTCTATTTTCATTTCATCTTCTTCCATTAAGGTATGAAACCCATTTTGAGCAAGTTTTGGCAAGTTTTATGGATTTTTCATGATGTTCAAATTCTAGGGTTTTATAGTTACGAATTTGAGTTTGTGATTTTTAAGTTTTATGCTTGTGTGATGTTAATAATTGCTTGTTTAGTTGTTATTAATTATTAATTTCAATTTTATAGCTTAGCAAATCCATGCTTTTGTGTTAGTTTGTGAATAATGATTTGGTTGATGGTGATGATGATATTTAAGGCACTTCATGCCAAATTTTAGACTTAACTTGTGTTGTTAGTGTTGTGTAGAATCAAAGCTTGTTGTTATTGCTCAAATGTTTGCTAAGTGCTTGGTTCTTGCTCTCTAATTTCATGAAGTTCGTAGCTTGGTTTATGCTTGTAATATTCTTGCTACTAGAGTCCACTATTATGCATGAGTGTTTTGATTGAGTTGAGTGAATTGTGTTGCTTTGTAATAACTTTTGGAGTTTTGGAGTAATTGTGAGTATTGAGGCAATTGGCCTTGTGAGGATGATAGTTTTGGTGGAAGTTATTGGATATAATGGAATTATGTTGAAATCCTTTGGTCATGGTGATTGTCTTGTAGAATTGTGGTTTTTGGTTATAATGATAAAATAGATGGGTTATGCTGAAATTTCCGCTTGACTTATCTATTTGATGAATTAATTGCCACTTGAATCTTGCAATGTTGTGTTGTTTGATTATGTTCTTCACTCATGTTTCTAATTGCTCTCTTTTCAACTTTCAAGAAACATGAGCTCCCACAGAATTTCACGAAAAATCACAACGGACCGAGGCCACCACCTCGACTTTAAAAGGGAAGTAGCCCGCCAGATCTAGTTCTGGAGACCCTGCTCCACCAAACCGCCGGCAGCAACTGGCCCGATTTGAGAGACTTTAAAAGCGGCCCATCTGCTCCACGAGATTCTTTGACTGAAGCACTTGTGATGATTTGGGGATCACTGACCAAGTGGTCCAGATGGAAGAAAACATTGGCTGGGGTGCATGGCTCGGGATTACTATGCCAGGACCGGATGGAACATCAATGGCATCACCCACCTATCGAGAGCTCACACTAGAGTTTCTTTCGACTTTCCATTTCCGGGTTATAACATGGAATCCTAGCAACCCGAGAGCACGAACTGGGGTGGTTAGCTTCACTATCTTTAACACCCCCTATGAGATCCCATTACATTAATTCAATGAACATATCTTTTGGGATACCGATAACAAGGTCTCCATGCCTCTTGAGTTCAGTTGGGGAGATTATGAGGAATCTTCATGGTGGCTTCGTATCACCAATGGCATTACCCCCTATGACTCATCTACAAGCAAAGCCTCGGAGGTCCAGCATGCAGCTCTTAGATACTTCCTCCGCTTTGTTGTTTGTATTCTCCCGAGGGGAGCAGGGGCAGGTCTACCCGGACGAGCTCCGATTATTATGGCTAGCCACTGAGGGTTCCCACCTCTTGGACCGAGACTATAACTACGGGTTCCTCCTTGCCCACCAGTTTGTTGAAATTGGTGAGTGTGCTACCAACACCGGTGCCATCTACTGTGGGGGCATGATTACTTGGCTTGCTTACCAGTTGGGCCACCAGGAGAACTTTGAGGGTCTACAGCCTGTCAAAGCAAACCCGTTAAAGGATATCCCTTCACTTCGGACTGCTAGTTTCTGCAAGACCTACACTAGGGGTCACCAGGAACGCCTAATGTGGAATGTTCGGGAATTATCTTGGTGCTACCTCCCCAATGCTTTCATCTCCACTCATTACCTTGATCACCCTGATGGCGTGAACCCATGGAGGGTCCCACCGTACCCTATTCCACTGGCGGAGAGGACGGATGCAGAGAAGAGGGCCCTTAGAATGGCCCAAGTAGTACAGCAAGCAGGGGGTGTCCCTCAAGAGGACATTCCTCAATATCAAGCTCTGCCACCACCTCCACCTCAGGGTGCTTTCGACATGACTCCACTAATGAACCGCCTGGATGAGATGCATGCTTATAACACTCAGCGGTTCGATCAGATCGAGCAGCAGTTCGAGCACTACGGACATCGATTTGACAGGATAGATGATAGTGTCTGTGGCCTCCAGACTGATATGGACCACCTGCAGCGGGTCCAGTGGAGGGAGCACATGCACCATGTGAGCTCGGGAAACGTACGACCATTTCCTAACCATCCAAACTGGCCGCCCGAGTATGATCCGATTGTGGATCCCACCTCCTACCCACTCTATCACTACTATTTCCAGTGTCCACCTTATGGTGGGCCCGGCCATCTGTAGGAGGGTTTGAAGGCCCCTCCCGACATGTTCTTCCTGATTATGGGTCCCAGGACGGGACAATGTTCGGCTTGGGGGGGTGACTAGTTACTCATGTATAGTTTGTAATTAGTTTTCTTTTCTTTCCTTTTTCCGTATATAAAAAAAAAATCAAAAAAAATCAAAAAATCAAAAAAAATCAAAAAAAAAATAGTTTAGTTTAGTTTAGTTTAGTTTAGGATTAGTTTTTCTTAACTTTTTCTTTTTGGAGTTGGTTTTGTTCTTCCTTTGCAGGTTTGACCTTTGGAGTGGGATTATGTAGGTGTGTTCGATATTGGATTCCCGATTATTGGTTGAGTTTACGTTGGGTTAGATGTTTCTAAACTCCGCTTTTCTTTTTCCTTTCCTTGCGTGTTTTGGGACAACTGTTTAGTCTTAGGATTTATTGCTTTCTAGTGTAGTTTTTACTGCTTTCGTAGGACTATTGCATGGTTTGTACCGCCCATTAGGGGCGGGAGTTTACATGTGACCAAAGAAATTGTACTGCTTTCCTAGATTAGTGTAGTTTAGAAAGAGAGTTCATACTGTGAATGGCTAGCCACTGGTCCCGGCTTGTGTTGTTTATGAGATTTGACTTTTCATGTACCCATGTGCTTATATTTTTGAAAACTTCATGATGCTTATATTCGGATGAGTTTACTTATGTGATTTATCGGGCATGACTTTATCTTAATTTGCTAGCATTCCTTGTGTTTTTCAACTCTGTCTAACCTTGCTTGGGTCTTGGACTAGAATTGTGTTAACGGGAGGATTTGAGCCACTTTTGATCTTATAGGCTACATCAAATTGTATTCTTTTCGTGTGTGCTTAGTTCCTGGTGCATTTATGATCTTGGGTTTGCCATTGGACTTGAGTAGCTTTTGATTGAGGTTTTGTTGCATGTTGCGCATGATAAGAGGCATTCATTTGTTTTTAAAGCTTTCAGATACATTATTAGGATTTTCATGTTAAACACATTTCACTACAACAAAACCGCTTTTTTCCGACGGAAAAATTCCGTCGCTAAATCCTGAAATTCCGTCGGAAAATATATTTGCGACGGAATTCCGTCGGAAACGTGTCGTCGCTAATTCCTTCGTCGCAAAATTTTAGATTTTCCGACGGAATTTCCGTCGTAAAACGTTTGCGACGGAATTTTCCGTCGCAGAACAAAATTTGCGACGGAATTTTCCCTCGCAAATTTCCGAGGGAATTTTCCGACGGAAAATTCCCTCGCAAACTAGTGCATAATTTGCAACCATTTAATTTTCCATTTCTTTTGCGACGATAATTTTCGTCGCAATAGTTGCATTACTCTATTCTTATATGACAATTTGCATATTTCCGTTGGAATTTTGTAATTTCATTCTAAAATCAAAGACTACTTTAAACCCTAATTTATACCTGCAAATCTGTATGTACACCAAAAGCCTTTTCCATTCTGTTGCGATGATACATTCCATCGCAAACTATTTAAAACATAAATAAATTAATTTGTGTGTTACAGCTACCATAAAATACTACCATAACAAGTTTAACAATAATAATAATTGCGATGAATCTAAACTATATATCATGAAATACAAAGGTCTAGGTAACTAAACTGGGTGCCTTCACCTGCGCCACACCCCAGTCATCTCTGGGGTCTCTACGACGACTTGGAACGAGAACAAAGTCAGTGCCGAATCCTGAATCCACTCATCAGCTCCTCCATATGCTCTCTGTTTCTCTGCTCCATTGCGGCTCATCTCTGCTTGCATCTCATTCTCGACCTCCTCTCGAACCTCCTGCTAACTCATCACGAATCTGGGTCCTGATTTGCGCTGGAACTCTTGCATCTGGGTTTCACATTCTCTACCCTCTTCTCAAATGTTTCTTGCATTTGTGAAACGACAGAGGGAGTGTACTGTGTGACGATCCACATCGCCTGAGACCCGTAGTAAAGCTCAGCACCACTACCAACCTTGACGCGACCTTTTGCTGCGCCCACCTGCTGCCTCCCAATACATCTCATTTGGCGTCTTGTGAGTTTCCGCATTGCAGGAATCCTCAACCTGGTGCTAGTATGTTTCCTACAACATGAACTTGATTGACTCACACAAGTATAGACGATACACGTAGACAACTCCAAAATGACTCCAAACACCTCAAATGCCTGTTTACTGTGCCTATTTCATTATCGCTTCTTCCATTCGCTTAAAAGTAGCTTTAACAATCATATACTGCATATTTAGAGGTGTATATGTTTTTAATTTGTTGAAATGTGGCATTTATGTCGTTACGGGCTGAAATTCACTCAAAAAAGCTCCAAAATCACTATAAGTGGGTAATATAATGGCCAAGTCACTATTTGTTCTTCATTTAAGCTTAAATCATTGTAAACATTCCTAAATCAAGTATTTACAAGTGTTTAAGGCATCAAGTTAGTTAAAAGTCAACTTCCAGTGTTTTGAGCTCAAGTGACCCAAAATGACTCCAAACACCTCAAAATGCCTGTTTACTTGCCTATTTCATTACGTCTTCTTCCATTCAGCTAAAAGTAGCTTTAACAATCATATAATGCATATTAGAGGTGTCTATGTTTTTAAATTTGTTGAAATGTGGCATTACAACCGTTACGGGCTCAAATTCACTCAAAGAAGCTCCAAAATCACTAAAACTGGGTAATATAATGGCCAAGTCACTATTTGTTCTTCATTTAAGCTTATAATCATGTAAAACATTCCTAAATCAAGTATTTACAAGTGTATCATGCATCAAGTTAGTTAAAAGTCAACTTTCAAGTTTTGGGGCTCAATGTCACCCAAAATGACTCCAAACACCTCAAAATGCCTGTTTACTTGCCTATTTCATTATCGTCTCTTCCATTCAGCTAAAAGTAGCTTTAACAATCATATACTGCATATTTAGAGGTGTCTATGTTTTTATTTTGTGAAATGTGGCATAATGTCCGTTACGGGGCTCAAATTCACTCAAAAAAGCTCCAAAATCACTATAAGTGGGTAATATAATGGCCAAGTCACTATTTTTCTTCATTAGCTTATAATTGTAAACACTTCCTAAATCAAGTATTTACAAGTGTTTAATGCATCAAGTTAAGGTAAAAGTCACTTTCAAGTGTTTTGGAAAGACGGTAATGAAATAGACGGTAAAAGTAAATTTAATTAAAAAAGATCCAAATATACATACCACAATTTGCTTTGCTTGGAGTTGGCTGGCACCTTCCCTTTCCCCGGACATCCTTGAAATGCGTACGCATGAGCAGGTCTACTGGGGTTGGTAGCTTGCCATCATTCTGCTTGCCTGCATATGTGACGGAGTCGAATGTGTAAAAGTGAAATGCGTTAAAGTATTTAACTTTCAAATACGAGAATGAGTAGAAAAGATTTCATTATTACCATCTTCTTTGCATGTTGCACAGCTGAGTTGGAACCTTGAAAGTGGGTCGGTTCAATGGGGTTACCATCGAGCCACCTCTCCTGTTCTCTTGTTCTGAGCACTTCTTCTCTTGTAAGTTCCATCTTCCGAAACCACAGCCAGCATAGCCTTTGGACATCCCATTGACCCATTTAGGCTTAGCTCCATTCATCGAGGGTGATCGGTGTAGAACATGTCACGCAATCGAATTCCAAGCCTTGTAACGAATTGTTGTCTACTTGAGGTTCCAACTGAGGATCCCAAGGCATTGCCTCTGCGATTCAAATAAAATGTAGTTTATCATGTCAATGTCAAACAAAGTGTTAAAAAACCAAGTGTTTTAATTTACTTAAAACATTTTATCCCCTGAACACAACAACCAAATTTAGATAATTGTTTAACGAAATGAAAGACAGTTTGCAAACAATTTTACAACAATGCGTGTCGAAGATATGCATCTGAAACTGTTCCCACAACGAAGTAGGGTCCAACACCAGCCTCCCTACTCATCGTCGCTTGACCTGATTCTTGCGCCGAGGTAGTAGCATGGTGTTCACCTGAGTGTGAACCTCTATCTGAATTTGACCATGATGATCCTGTGTCACGTTGCCACGCTGCTGTTGTTGCGATGACTCCCAAGTTGATCACGTACCATGAATATTTGAAGTACCTTTTTTCCCCTTCTTCTGTGCATCTCGATGAGTACCGTCCGCCATGAATACCTGAATCAATGTTAACCACTATTACCACACAACATATGGTTGACAATATTATTAGGGACATCTGCACAATACATGAATCTGAATACTACAGAATCACAATACACATTTTCATTTCATGTAAATGGATCTTTACAAGCGTTCATTACACATAATGACAACAACAATGGCTCAACCTAAGCTAATAATCATCTTATTCCAACACTTGCACTACATGAACGAAATAAGGTACTATCACTGCTATGATCTGTACTATATCCGTCACTACTGTCATCTAGGTATACAATGGTGTCGTCCTCTTCTTCGAATCGCTTGAGCTCAGTTCAGATTCATCATCGTCATCGTCTGCAATCATTTCATCGTCATCATATCAGAGACAACAAAGTCCTCAACAACATCATAGTCCGGAATCTCGTTAGGTGGACAAAGGATTGAAGGTGGGCTAGTAAAGTTTCCTGTAGAATTGTAGGTCAACTGGAGCATCACTACGGACCTAGCGTGTTTTGAACACAGCCCACCATTGAACGCGATCTCGTTTCAGCTTGGATAGATTGTTAGTAAACCTGGTTTACTTGATAGATAAGACAAATGGGTCATACTTAGGGTACTTTTTCGTATGATGACTTCGACAAGCTTGTATCGGCATGTACGTTCATCCCCCTAACAGAATCCATCCAGCTACACTTAAACAACATAGTCTTGTACTCATTTTTCGCACCAGTGTAGACAAGTTCAATGATGTCACTAAAATTCCATAGAACTCTGACCCATCTTCACCCGAAACTGAACACCGTAATTCATAGTGGCTTTTTGACACCGTGACCATACTTATGAAAGTGTGAACCACCAACCATGATTTGACTGAAACTTCGAACTCGCTTGAAAGGCCCCATAGCCAAAGCTTGTAGGACATCAGAATCGGTTTATCGCGATGGACCTGTAGGTACGGTGAAATGGTGATGTTAAAGTGTAACGTAAGTCAAACCTATAAACACAAACAAATAGGGTATTGATTGTTGCTACCGTATCACGGACCACTTTGGGAATTCACTTCAAATTTTTCTTGAACTGCTTCTCTATCAAAGTCCGATGGGTTGAGAGAAGGTGGTCCTCAAACTTCCTACAAAATGAATGATTCCAACTCAATGACTAAAAATAAACATAGTTGTTCACTGCTATGAATATACATGTAACATTTTTGTCCAACCTTTCGTAGTCACCCAAATGCCACATTGGACACACAAAAGTGTGCATGTTGGAGTTCTTTCTGATCAAGAAATCTTGACTTCCCTTGATTTGTAACACGACCTGTGTCGACTGTGAATAGTTCTGGAACATCATTGTTGTGTATGTCACTGTCAATATCAGGGTTGACATTCGACCTAATCTCTTGTTTTTGTGTCAAACTTGTAGTCAAAGTAATGCGAGCAAAAGTTTGCAACCTCTTCAGTTACGTAAGCGTTGCATATTGAACCTTCAACACGGGCTTTATTCCCAATTTTCCGTTTCAAGTGATTTAGAAACCTGAAATTAATATTAACCAACATTAATTATGTTTAACCAACCGGTTATATAAATGACAACATAATATTAGTTTTGAATTCTCTGGAACAACTTTCAAATGGATACATCCATCGAATTGACAGGTCCCACAAACTTCGCTTCAATGGCAAATGTATTGGTAAATGTTTCCATTGAGTTGAAAAATGAAGGAGGGAAATCTTCCTAGCTTGCAAATTATCTCCGCAATGTTTCTCTCCAATCGTTCCATGTCACTTACTGTAATAGTGTAGCAACATATATCTCGAAAGAATTGCTTAACTCGGTATTGCATTCCACTACATGAATGGGCAAAAATTCTTTAAGAGCAACAGGCAACAACCTTTCCATGAAAACATGACAGTCATGACTTTCATTCCTACTAGTTTACAACCTTGTAAATCAACACATCTGCTCAAATTAGAAGCGTACCCATCAGGAATCGCAACTGCTTCACCCACTCACACAAAACCTTCCTTTGTGCTCTATCAAGAGTGTAAGTGCCTTTGGCATGACATCTTTTCCTTGACGTCTTTTTGTAGATGAAGCTGCGGACGTTTACAATGAGCCTGGATGTCTAATCTAGCGACCGTGTCAGAAGTTTTTCCCTTGACATCCATAATAGTTTGAATTAGTTGGTCAAAAAAGTCTTCTCAATGTGCATCACATCTGGTATGGCGAACGAGAAGATGTTTCCAATAAGGCAGCGACCAAAATATGCTTTGCTTTGCCCAACCTTTTTTGGCCTTTTTGACTTGTTTAAGTGCTTCGGGACCATCAACTGCCTTTGGAAGGTCTTTCACACATTCCCAAGCTCTCACCCGACATGATGTGGTGGAGTCGCCTTTCTCAACTCTATTCTACAGAAAGCTGTCTTTCTTTTCCTGAGGGGTGATGGGAGATAGGAATTTCCTATGGCAATCGAACCAAGTACCTTACCACTGTGCTTAACCAAAATGCCTGGCTTTTCCCACAGTAAGGACAAGCTTTCTCTACCGGCTGTGACCACACAGACATCATCCGTAAGCTGGAAAGTCACCAATGGTCCACAAAGGATGGCTCTCGAAGAGTGAAATTTTTTTTTGTTGAAATGTCGTACGTAGTTGCACCAATGTCCCACAATTGTTTCAACTCTTCAATTAATGGCTGCATGTAAACATCTAAGTTTCCCTTTGGTTTGTTGGACCGGGAATAATCAAAGAAAGGAACATAACTCCCTTTTCATACACATGGAGGGAGGCAAGTTGTAAGGGGTTAAAATAACAGGCACCAAGATCCTTACCGCCAAATTTACCATGAGATCAAACCCTCTGTACACAACCCAAGCGAACATTACGAGGTTCAGATGGCAAATTCGTTAGAGCATCTATCTAATTGTTTCCAAGCGTCACTGTCGCTGGGGTGTGCCATTGTGCCTGCTGTCGAGGATTCTTTGCATGCCATGCCATTTCCTCTGCAACGTCCTTTGTGCAAACATTCTTTGCAATCGAGGAGTAATGGGGAGGTAAGTGAGAACATTCAAAGGCACATCGTTCCCTTTAGAAGTCTTCTTTTATCGGTCGCTGCCACGACCGTACACGTAGAAGCGTTGGCATCCTGTTTCTAAAACAACATGCACATCTCGGCATGCATCATTTTTTTGCAACAGGCATCTCCAACCCCTGAACAATCTTCTTCACCTCGTAGAAGGTCTCGCCTATATAGGTGTTGTTCGGAGCCGACTCACTAAACAAAGATGCAATAGCATCGACACACCTATGTGGCAAATTATACTCGCATTTCAAGCTAGTGATTTTAGAGACATCTCCAACCTAAAATTGAACTCCCTTCACCCAAGGTTGCCAGAAGCCTTAAGCATATCAATGAACTGTTTGGCTGAGCATTAGGTTCCTCCTCTACATCTTGGGCCTGGTCATCACCCCCTTGATCTTGGTTATGTCCTAGAGCTCCAAACCCATGTCACGGTATTCATTGGATTTCCCTTCGAGGAGTCAGGAAAGCCTTCTCCATGGTTCATCCACTCGTAGTAATTCGGTGTGAAACCCTTGCGATCACACCAGTTTAATCGTTTCCGGTCATAGTACGTAAATTCTTGCATTTCACACAAGACACATAACTTCATTTGGGTTAGAAGTCTGTGATGATCTTTACAATATTGAAGGAATTCATCAACTCCTTCTAGAAAGCACGGTTTAAAGAGTATCCATCCCAACCTATGATACATCCAACTACGATCCTTTCGTTTTCATGTTGATAACTTCTACACAAGTCACATATAGCCAATAGGTTTAGTGAAATATAATATTATTGTTAATGTCTAGCATTGTCATTATTATGGACAAACAGCACAAAAGCAATTTTTTTAGATGTAAACTTAAAAGTAGACTCAGATGTAGAACATTTCGGCCTATCCACCTATTTTCAAAGAAGCAATTGCAAACTGTCCTAAGTGTTCACAATATTCTCCTAGGAATTTGAAATCAAAATTTACATACCAGCTACCATATACCACAATATTTGTCCCAAATCCTAACTCTGTTTCAGCTAGCTTGGACGAAACAGACACAAAATCATAGCACAGTTGTTAAAACAAGTAAATTTCTTCGAAAACACCAAAACACTAACTGATTATTCTGAATCAATTCTCTAAAATCATTTCAATATTACTTATCTGAGAGTTTACCAGTTAATTTCTGATCAAAAACATGGATTAACTCATGCAATAAGCTTAATAGGATTCAACATTTTTCATAAATTCACACTAACAAAATCATCATCATTTATATTAATTTAAAATTACAGATATGAGTTAAAATAAACAATTTTGATAGTTAACAGAAAAAATTACATATGCATAAACACCTTAACGAATTACATATACATAAAATCAAAAACTGACAAAGCAAACACCTTAGCGAATTCAATAGTTACGAATTACGTATGCATTATTGCGGAATGAAAGAACAGCACGTCGTATTACTCTAATTTTTATAATTCAATTGAAAACCAACTATGTTTTCCAGTTGATTATTCTGCGAAGATTATCTTGAGGTGTTTAACTAAGTAGGGGTTTAGGGACCTAATATTTGGTATGACCAGTAAACTTTCCATGCTCTTTGTTTAACCAAGTAACCATAAAAGAAAGAGCTTGTTTCTTTAATATGCTACATTTGAAAGTATTGTCACCCACTTACAACTAGTATACTATGAATTTGAAGACTGTTTTATGTCAGCACATGAGTTTCTAGGTTGAATTAATTCACTCTAAATTGCACCTAAAGTCTAATTACTAAGATTAAAGAAACTAGACAAACGGATATCCTAAAATTATTTTGAAAATGTAAATATTATACTAAGTCATTGTTAACATCAATAATACTTGCTATCATTTCATAACTTAATTAGCACTAAAATGCTCTTAAATCTATTATTAAAAAGGCGCAACTTAATTGTTACTATGCCATGTGATGGTATCTTCTATACCTACCAAACACTGTCTACGTTGCAAACATTAAGAATTGTATTTGATGCTTGTGGTGGGTGTTACAATATAGGTTGAACACAATAGAAAGCAGGACATTTGTGTGATTGCCTCTTCAACTCTTCAAGGGAGTAGTTACTAACTTATTATAATGATGCCTGAAGTGTGTATTGCGTGATGAATCACTTGTGTTGTGTCGTGTGGACTTGAGAAAGATGGAACGTGTTTCATGATGAATCTATGAAACTGGTTATGACCAGAAACACTCATCAGAGGACAGAGGGTGATGAAGTTTGCCTGCAGCTGTCTTTCGTCTTTGAAATCAAAGCAAGGTTTTCTAAAGGGCAAATTAGTTTAATTTTACTAGCTTTCAATCTGAAATGAGAGTTCTGTATTTCAATAAATGTTTTTTTTTTTTTTTGTGTGTCTGGTACTCTAATCAATCTCATTTCAATAGCATCTATTGTAAAATTAACATCGGCTATTATACACACCACTTTTGTTCATTGTCCATACTCTTAAATCTATCATTAAAAAGGCGCAACTTAATTTCAATATGTAATGTTACATGAAAAACCATTACTATACCTATTTGTTATGGTGTAAGTAGACTTAATTCGGCAAGTAATTTGACAGGAGTAACTTGACCCAGAACAACACAATCACAAATTACAGTCTAATTGAATCACAAATTCAGTTCAATTACGAACAATCACAAACTACTGACATACACAGAATTAGTTTGAGAAATCATAAGTTTACAAACAAATACATTCGCATTTGAGATAATACGGATTTCCATACACAAATACATACGCACATTACCGAAAAAAATTGAGAAACAAAGACAAAAATCAGAAGGAAAAATTGAGGCAATTACCAACGAAGAAGAAGCAGTTGTGACGAAGAAGAAGCCGACGGCGAAGAAGAAGAACAAGACGGCGAAGAAGAAGCAGCAACGACGAAGAAGAACAAGACGGCGAAGAAGAAGAAGGGAAGAAGAGCAAGAGTAAGGTTGAGAGTGTTGAGAGGGAGGGAGGGACGAAGAAGGAGCCGCCGACTGAGTGTAGAGGGAGTAAGGTTTGAGGGAAGAAGAAGGAGTTAGGGTTTTTTTTTTTTGTTTTTGCGCGACAAAATAACAAGTTAAACAGCAAAATTAATTCTGTCGGAATTTTGCGACGGAATTTCCGACGGACTAAATTCCGTCGCAAAATTCCGACGGAAATTTCCGTCGCAAAATTCCGACAGAAATTTCCGTCGCAAAATTCCGACGGAAATTTCCGTCGCAAAATATAATTTTCCGTCACAAATTTCTTAAATTTTGTAAGCACTTTTGTAGGAAAATACCGATGGAAAATTCCGTCGCAATCGTAATAATTCCGTCGCAAATTTGCGACGGACTAAAATTCCGTCGTAAATTACTGAATTTGCGATGGAAAAACATTCCGTCGCAAAATTCCGTCGCTAATAAGCTGTTTTCTTGTAGTGTTTTCCCCTTGATCATGTTTTTCTTAAGCCTATATCCCTCACAAAATTTAACCGCATTACAACCCTATTTGGCCTTGGTGTTTGATGACATGTTGTATGCCCAAGCTTGGCTTGGGGGAGTCATATGGTGGTTTGTTGTGGTTGTTGATTGTTGTGACGGTGTATTTGGAGGATTTGGTGAAATTGTGAATTTTTGATGTACATGAGGTTCTATAAGTTTCTCATTAAGGCTCTGCGTACCAATGACTGGAATTGTGTTTAAAAACACAAGGTGTGATTTATAAATGTGATTTGGAGTCCGGTTATGTACGTGTGATGGTTCGGTTTAAATGGCTAACTATTAAGAGTCGTGAAACTAAAATGAAATAAAAATGAAAAAAAAAGCAATGGAATTGGAAAAAAAAGTGAAAAAAAATTGAAAAAAATAAGTTGAAATTGAAATGAATGAATGAAAGCTTGAGTTTGGTTTATATTTGTGCTTGAATGAAAATAAGGTGTGAAGTGAATGAAATTTTAAAAGTTTGGTTTGATTCGGTTGGAATTGGATGATGGGAGACATTGATATTATTGTATGATGTGTTGGTGAGTCTCCGATGTTTTATATGCGTATGCCCCGCATTTTCCGCCACATTATCCCAAATTTATCCTACCCGGCCCTTCACCCTATCCCTACATTACAAGCTTATAAAGCCCTCTTTGATCTTCATGTGCATGCTTTGGTTGATTGTGGAAGAGTCCTTTGGCAAGGTCATAGAGTATTAATTGCATTTCGAGTCGACTTTAGGATTGAGTGTGTACCTTTAAACACTTGCATGAGGTGTAAGATGTGGATTTGGGTTCTTCAAAACTTGCATTTAAACACTTTATTGTATCTACATTCCATCTTCTTATGGTTGGGTGGTGAGGGTGAGCTACATCGTTAGATGCTCAATTGAGTGGAGTGACAACCCGTGAGCTATTCTAGTCATCGACCCATTAAACTTGCTTGGTTGGCTTTGTTTCACTTGTGTTTAGGAATGTGCAGCATTTGACTTGCTTTGATCTTGGTAAACTCGGATGGATGCTTGAGTTGTGATGCATATGGTTTTATGGGGTGAATGTCATTTCGTTGTTTTTGCTCGGAACGAGCAAAGGTTCGGCTTGGGGGAATTTGATATGTGTGGTTTTTATGGTGTTTTCCCCCTTGTTTCGGGTCAATTTTATGCCTAAGAGTTGTGTTTTGGCTTGATTTTAGCTCATTTGGTGTTCTTTGGCTAATTTGAAGTATTTCGCCAAGTTTGATTGATTTCCAGCAATTTTAGAGCTTCTTGGTTTGATTTTGTCATTTGCGATTGTTATGCTTGGTTTTGGCATATTTTGTGTTTTCAGGAGCACGGAAACCGAGGTTTGAAGGAAGCTTGGAAGCTTGGACGGAACGGGAATGACATGTGCATGGGAATGCGTGCCAAAAAGATTATGGAAACAAGCCTTAAATAAGTTATGAAGAAATAAGGAGAAATGAAAGCAAAAAGGTTTCTGAAGCATCTATGCGCCCGCACTAAAAGCCTATGCGCCCGCATTTTATTCAAGAGCAGTCTTCATAGGGCTTCTGGAGTGCTGATGCAGGCGCACAAAAGTGTTATGCGTCCGCATCAGTGCTTCTCCGCGATTTTTAAGGACTTTTATTTTATTCGTGCTTTGACTTTGTAAACCCAATTTTTGGGGTAATAAGGGCACGACTTCCCAGGATAAAAGACTTATGCTTTTCATAATTTAGAATTACTCTCTTAGGTTGAAGGAAGCACTTTTTCTCTCTCTAAAATAGATTAGGAATTAGGAATTTGTTCTCAACACTATTTCAATTCAATTCAAAGTTCTTCAATTTGGTAATCTCTTTTACTTTTATTCTTTGGAAAAATTCATACAAATAATCCCAACTATGGGCGTTCACCTGATAAAAGGCCGAACTTTGATTAATCTAAAAATGGACCCAACTTTCATGCCTATTTTCCAATTTTGGACCCTCTTAAATTTTAACTTATAAAATCAAGTAAATCTTGCTAATTATCCAGTTTTTGCTTAAGCAGGACCACCCCAAACCACCACCACAACCATCCCTTCCACCTGAAACCTCCATATGTTAAGAAAACACCGGATAATTAACAAGACTTACTATATTTTACACGTTAAAATTTAGGAGGGTCCAAAATTGGAAAATGAGCATGAAAGTTGGGTTTATTTTTGGATTAATCAAAGTTCGGTTTTTTATTAGGTGAACGCCCATAGTTGGGATTATAATTATGAATTTTTCCTTATTCTTTTTGCTTAGTTTAATTTATGATCTTTAGTTTTATTAGTTTAATTAATTTAGTTTATTTGCTGATGTTAATTAGTTTAATTATTAATTATTTCATGAATTTAATTATGAATTCTATGATTATGATTGCTTTAATTTTCATGTTCATGAGTGAGTAGTTAACTTTCTAGGGTTAAGGAAACCTTGAATAATTAATGGACTAACTAACTTAGATTGTTTCGATTTTTGCAATTAGCAGTCAAATTCCTATTATTGGCTTGTTTGTTTACAATTGAATTGTGCGCAGATTTAGTTGTAATTTTAGTAATTGTCGAATTTGATGCCGAGAGGTAAAAATACCACAATAAGACCACTGAATAATAGGCGGAATTAGTCTAGGCATGAGCAAGAGCCGCTAGATGAGTTTCGAGGGAGTCTAAGTTCGAGAGAATTAGTGAGCCCTAATTTGACGATAATTGTGAGATTGAACGTTCTTTGTTAATGAATCCATTATTTGTTCTTAGTGACCCGAATGACCCTAGGCTTTAATTATTAGTTTTAATCACCGAAATTTCCAGTAGTTAATTAGTAATTATCAGTAGTCAATTAGTTAATCGATCATTCTCAACCAAGGCCCTTTACACAGTTTAAGCTTTTTAGAACTAATAGTGTTTAATCGCTTCCCTGAGGATTCGACCCCTACTTCCTTAGCTACATTAGTCAGAGTTGTCCGGGTATTTTGATAGGTGTGTGATAGCTTCATCAATATACTTATTTGCGGCCACATAATATGTGTGAAAATCAATGCAAGAGCACTAAAACCTATAAAATTATACTCAAAGCACACACAACACTAGATAGACAAATGTTACCACAATATAGCTCCTAAGATCTAAGTTAGAGCCAAGAATGGGGGTAAAAATGCAATTATCATTCTTGTTAAATAGAGATTTGAGAGCTTTTAATTTGCTTCGAGGTGTCCTCCCCCCTTAAGGGCTATAATAAGGTGACTTTGGTTGGGCCTAAGAGATGGCGCGATATGCCGTGGCGGAGCTTTACTACGATTTCAGTGTGCTCTTAGATTTCTCTTATATGTCCTGAGCTTGTATCATGTTCTCCTGGATGGTCTTGGTACTTTAATACCAGTTTCCTTTCCTTATCAAAAAATAAAAATCATCAAAAATCTTTTCTCTCCCATATACTACCTCGGTCACGAATTTGTTGCAACAAAAATAATAGTTTGTAAGGCTAAAATAATGATTTGTTGCAACTCATTTGTGGCGGAGGTAGTATTAAACTTAAATCATCAATCTTTTTTCCAAATTAATCATCAAAAATCTTTGCTTATCCTTCATTGAAACCATATATATGACAAACTCAATCAATAACTGTAACACCCTGGATTTTCCCTACTTCCTACTTCTCATTTTTCCGGAAATCATATTAAATTAATAAATATTATATTTACTAAAGCTACTAAATATGGAAAAACCAAAGTATTACCGCCACCGTGATAACGGCTAAGGCATTTATCAAAGTACTACAGCGGAAGTTAAAATAATTTAAAACTAAACTTCAAATAAACAACTTTAAATTAAAATCAACTTTAAACTTATTAAAGTTCGGAACCATATTAATGGCCCTTTAAAAACCAAAACCAAAACTAATATTTAAAAGTCTTTCAAAAACCAAACATCCAAAACAATTATTAGTCTTCATAAGCAATTAAAATAAATCAAAACTACAACCACAGCAAGCACTCTCACTCCATCCCATCATGAGATGACTTATGCCCACTTGTACCTGCAGCTTTCCTTTTACTAGACAACTACTCACCACAAGTGGGTCATCGTAGGGCCAAGTCCAAGACAAGCCATGCACACAAACAAACAGTCAACAAAGCTGAGTACATAACTACTAAAGACTTATGCAAAAACAAAAGAAATAAAACATGCACTCAACTGACCTTTGACAATCTTTTTCCTGTACATGGACTCAATTAAATTAATTACTAGATTACTAATTATGGATCCTGCATCGAATGGGTTTCCTCCTATAAATCATCGCCCTATTGGGCACCAGTTGGGGAGAAACTCCCAAAAGATATTACTATGTCACATAAAGTGACGGATGTCCAGCGCATTAAAAATATAAAAGAGTACAACGTCTTGTACTCCAATTAGGAGTCATAGATCACTGTTCCATACGACTCCCCCATTGTTCATACTCAAGGTATATATGTTCCAAGAGTTTTGATGCAAGTCCTCTTACACTTTACGTGATTTAACAGGTTTACAATGTTATGACTCTCATACAACATCACATATATAAAAAGAACATGCATCCAATCAAGTCAGTCAATTTAATTATCTTCAATTTAAGGTGATTCAAAATTAATCTTTATGTGTGTCCTTTAATTAAACTGAACTTCCTTTACCACACATTAACTGTGAGTGGATAATGACTTGCTTTCTTCTTAACCACACATTAAACTGTGAGTGGTATTATATATAAAATAATTGCTCATAACTTCTTTTAATTATGTGAATAAAAATTCACAACTATCTTTCTTGTTGATTAAGTAACTAACCAACTTAAAAATAACTTTCTTCCTTGATCAATAAACCATTGGCCAAATTAAACTGATCATAACATTCCAATTCAAGCTTTTAAATAAAATTAAACTTTCTAATTAATCATGGAATGTCATCAACTTTAAAAACATGCTTTTAACAAACTTGCCATGCATATAAATTCATGATTCAAAACAGGCATACAAGATTTCATGTAATCAAGAATTACTCAAGCATACATTCTAACTCTTATGTTTGTCTTTAGTACTTACATACCTTGTATAATAACTGTGCTACGCCACAACTTCTAGAAGTGGACGAATTCAAAGTCTCCTACACAAGGAAAAACCGAACTAAACTAAAACCTTGTTGACTAAATCCTACAACAACTATATCTAACTTCTAAATTTGGAAACTTTGTCCAAAACTTCCTTATGTGGTCTCTTTTCAATTCCATACTTCACTTTTCTTTTCTATTGACATTCTACTTAGTTTTCGGGACTTAATTATGCTTTATAAAACCTTAATAAAAATTTTATGCCACTTTAGAAAAGTGGACAGCAATCTAAATTTATCAAAACTCCTTGAAAACTTCCGAAAACAACACCAATCGATCATACAATGTATTACTTAACTTATATGATCAATTTATGCTAATTACATACTTTAAAAGCCTAATTAATTTATAAAATCTGGACAGCATGTTAAACATGCTTAAAATCACTTTTAAACTTCAAAAGACATACTAAAATTTATATAGATCAATATAGAATTGTTGTGTGATCATACTAGTACAATTTGGACACTTAAAACTCAATTTAACTTGTTTTTATTAAAATTTCAGTTTTATAAACCTTAAAGTCATGAAAAACTTATAAAAACATCATGATTTCATGCCAAAACACTTCTACAATCTACTAACATATTTATGAAATCAATCTAGGCTTTAGAACAATTTTTCATATGCCAAAACATGTTCATATATTTATTCAACTCAAATTCATGATCATAAAATTTGGACAGCTTTATAAAATAAGTTTAAAACCCTTAAAATCAATCTAAACTTAATAACATCATCATAAATTCACCCAATAATAATCTATGATCATAATATCAAAGTTTAGAAGATAAAAATTCATAAAATCATAACTTCATAAATTTTTCAAACCCTAATTTATAATTTCATGAACACAAAATTAATTCATGCCTTAAAACAATTCATACTTATATGAAAACATGATTAAACATAATTATGAACATGAATTTGCAAGATTTAATCAAAAATAAAGGAGAAATTTTTTTATAAGTTTCGAAAAAAATACCAAAAATGAAGGGAAGAGGTGCAGTGGTGGCGCGCGGTGGCCGGCTGGGTGGCGTCCGGCGGTGGCAGCGAAGGGGGTCCGGCTGGGCACGGATCCCGAGGCAGCTTAAATTTTTTTTAAAATTTTCGAACTGTTTTTTTTTTCGGAATTTGCAACTCTCTCTTTTATTTTTCTCCCTTTTTCTCTCTAGATTTTTGGAATCCTAATGACTAGTATGATCATGAAAAGTTGGAATTTTAGGTTTTGTAGGTCCCAAAGTAGGATTTTGGTGAGGCCCATAAATACTCTTAAGTAAATTAGGAAACCTTTGAAATCTATTTTTAGAAGCTCTTAAAATATTTGTAATCATAAAAACATTATTTAAGAACAAAAATAACGACTTTTAACCAAAACTTTATTATTTATTTTATTTTTATTAATTTCTTTTTATTTAATACTTTTATTGAACATAATTTTCAATAAAAATATTAAAATTATATGAATAAAATATGAAGATTATACGCATAAAATACAAAAATACTTTGTTTAATTACGTGAAAATGTGGAGTATTACAATAACTATATATTATTAATTATTGTGTTCGTTCTAAAGTATTTTTGCTTGAATAAATGCTTGCAATTACTTTATCTTAATAGCAACTTTAAAAAAAAGTTTTATTAGTAATAAGTTTTTTCTCCAGGATTGATTTTGTATGTCATTCAATTTTAAATTTACTACCAATGAACATGATTTCGATAGTTTAAATATACTCCTTTCATTCCTTGAAGTTTCTGGCTTCATGCCACTTTCCTCTTTTTTAAAGTTCCTTAAAGTTCCTTAAAGTTCATGTCTCTTTTACTTTATTCTATTTTTGGACATCTTTTATAATTTTTTCATTACATATAGGGACTACCATGTGGGCCAAAGGATCTCATTAACCAATCATCCTTTAATTCATCTTTTCTCTCTCCAATTTAATTTATTTTTTGACCCACTATTTAATATTAACTAAAATTTAAGCATAGATAGTGTATGGCATAGTCTTTGAGAAAATGAGGGAGTATTAGTGCTTCATAAGACAATGATTGTTGTTTTACGAGACAATTAAAGTGAAAATTTTACACGCACATCATGATTTCTTTTATTTAATTTTTATTAATATAATTAAATTTTTGGGTTTTTATAAGCTATGCCTCCTTGGTTTTCATTTTTCTTAGGTGTTCTCTAAACATTTTTTTTCTTCTCAAACTAGTGATTTTTAATTAGCAATAACTTTTTCATTCATTATTCTTAACTGACGTTAGAGATCACCAATAATTGATTTTTTAAAAAAAAAACTTTTTTATGTTTTTTGCTTTAAAAAATTAAGTTTAACAAAAGACGTTGGGGTTTCAATTATATCTCCTTATCCCCTTCTCTCTCTTCATACCCCTTCTTCCTCCTCAACTGTCAATTTTCACCCCTCTCTCCCCAATATTCAATCCATTGCCAAGATCATTCAATAAAAAAGCAACACTCACTTTTGTGCTTTATTCTAAACTTCAACCTATTCATTCATTAATTATTCCTCCCCAATACTCTACTTGTTTGTGCTCATGCTTCGATTATTCAACCCAAAACACTAAATTTGCACACAATTTCGTGAATTTATTGTTCTACTTCAATTGCACACAAATATTGTACCATTGTTGGCATGTAACCTATTTATTTGATTTGATTGGAAAAAATAAGATAAGTATTGGCTTTTTTTTAATCAATTATGTGTGAATTAGGGGAAATTGCTGTTTTGAGTGATAATCAATTGTTTGGAGATGTTTTTGGGGTAAAATCATGATGTTTAGAGTTCTTGATTTCCTAAAAATAACAACAACAACAACAAAGTCTTAGTCCCAAATTAATTCGGAGTCGGCTACGCAGTAATCAGTATGAAGGGTCGCAAAAATCTCAGTACAAATCCTCTTCCTCCATTCTTCCCTATTTGACACTAAAAGTTTCCTAAATGTTCATGATTTTCTAAAACATTGAGCATTGTTATGCGTTTTTATTTTTTTTACAATTTTGTTTTGAATCCGTTGGTTTATGTTTGGAAGTGTATTAATGATATAATGAATGACGAAGGAAGTCTTTAATTGCTGAGTGCAAATTTTTGGTAATTTTGTTTGGAAGTGGTGCTTAGTTTCTTGGCTCATGTTTGTGTATTAAAAATGGTAGTAATATATGAGAGTTGTGTACTATATATTACCTTGTGTAGCTCTGATTTATAGTATTAGTATTAGGGCTATGCAAATAATTTCGTCATTGAATTTCTTGTCCGGTTTTCCGTTGCTAAAATCTGGTTATCCAATCCGTTTTTTTAGAATTCGAAAAAACCAGACAGGATGTCTGGATTTTCAAACCGGAAACCGGATCGGATACAAAAGGAAATTTTAAAAATTCGACTTACGATTTTTTGAAGAAGACAAATCCAAAATTCCAGTTTTTCGGTTTTTCCCGAATTTTTTCTGGATTTCGGGTTTTCTAATCCGGTTTCTTAAGGGTATAAAAGTAAGTTTTGTTGAAAAATTTGGTGCATAATCCAGAACCGAACATCGTATGAAAGAGTTAACAACATATTCACGAAGAGGTCAAGGCTAATTGAAAATCACTAGTTTAGGGGTATATATGAGAGAGAAAAAAGTTTAGGGCACATCTTAGAAAAATGAAAATTATGAGGGCCTTAGAAAAATCTTTTCTATTATTTTAATAAGGGGCCCTTATGTTATATTATTACGATTATCCAGTCATTTATTGTATTATGTTCTCTGAATTAATTAAGCCGTCAAGCATATTGGATGTATATATCATGGATTTTTGCCACTCGAGTTACACCTTTACACGTATCGCTTTGTGCAATGGTTAAAAGTTATTCTGTCCATTTTTGAAATCTACATAAGGCGACTTAATCAATAATTATAATTAATTAATGTGTTTCAAATGTTTTTGCCAAAATAATTGCTTGCATTTACTTCTGATCACAATAACAACTGTAATGGTTTTAAATAATAAATATACGTACAAATCGATATGTTGTTTTTTCTACTAATTTTTTAAGTCATAAATTTTTTTATAAGGACCATTCAAGGATTGATTTGTATGTCTATTAATTTTAATTTACAACTGATGAACATAATTTTGACAATTTCAATATAGTAGTGTTTTACAAGATCATGGTTGTAATTTCACAAGACAATTAACATGGAAATCTTACGTACACATCATAATTGTTTACACACACAATCAATAAGGTTATATTATGTCATTTTATTAAAATAATCCCTTCACTTTTTGTATGATGTTCTCGGGATAAGCGTTAAGCATTATTCTGCTCATTAATAAAACTTAAATCATCAAAATCTTTTCTCGCTCATTAATTAAATTTATATCATCAAAAAAATTTTAAAATAAATTCATCAAAAATCTTTTGCATCCTTTTGTATATTAAACTCAATCAATAACTATATATAATTAAGTAATGTGTTCTAATATAGTTTTATCAAAAAAATGCTTGTAGTTACTTGACATTTTTTTGAAAGTGGTTTACTTGATCTTAATAGCAACTTTAAAAGTTTACAATAAAAAATACATATGCAATTCCATGTGTTGGTTTTCGCACTATTATTATTAGTGATAATTTTTTATAGGATTTATTGATGATTAATTTTGTTTGTTATTCAATTTAAATTTACCATTTATGAACGTGATTTTGATAGTTTCAATGTAGTAGTGTTTCACAAGATCATGATTGTAGTTTTAATAGATATGTAACGTGAAAATCTTACATGCACATCATAATTTTTTTCGTTAATATTGGATACAAAAAATGGACAATAATTTGTGGTTGAGAAAAAAGGACAATATCCGAAAAAAGGATTCCTCATTTCAAATAATAATTTATTTTACCCTTTCAAAAAAAAATAAATAATGATTTATTTTAAGTAAATAAAATTAATGAGTCACTCATTGTATAATATTCTATTTAAAAAAAGAGTTTAATATGTTTTACAAGTATTATACAGCTTAAAATATCAAAGAGGAAAAGATAACACTGGAAAACATTGAATCATGATCGGTTATTTTATAACGCGTAAATTCTAAAAATAGTATTTAATAAAAAAAACTTTTCAGGAAAAAACCAACAAAAATTTCTTTTACAATAGCCATTATTTTTTGGGTTTCCCTTTCCCTCTAAAAATGTTACAATTCAGGGCCCCTAAAATTTTTCTTCATGTCCTGCTCATTTCAATTTATTTCCAAGCATATGGGGTGCATTCTCGTGTCCAATTTGTTCATCATCGTACATATACTTACAATGGATCATTCTCGTCACAACTCACCTGGCATAAACGTAAATCGTTGTCTCATGAGTTTCTTCAAGCTCACAACACCATCCGAGCAAAGTACGGGTTGTCCCCATTGATATGGGACAGGAGCTTAGCACGCTTTGCTCGTCGACATGCTTCTAAGTTGGTTGGAAATTGTGTAATGGTTCATTCCATAAGCAAGTATGGGGAAAATTTATTTTGGGGCAAATTAGATCATTGGACTCCAACTCGCATTGTAGAAGATTGGGCTAAGGAATCACAATACTTTAATATGAAGGATGGTAAGTGTATAAAAGATTGGACAGAATGTGGACATTTCACTCAAATTATCTGGGCAGATACCATCCGTGTTGGATGTCATCGATTAAAATGCATAGGATATAACAAAGGTTTTATTGGTGTTTGTAATTATGACCCCCCTGGAAATGCTGTTGAACAACACCCTTTCACTCGAAAGTATGCATCATCTGTATCTAATAGAAATGTCAATCCTGCATCAAAAAAACAGCCATAAACATGTAATTTTTCGTAATTTATGTAGCTTTTGTAGTTTAAGAAACTTTGTATGGATTATTAGGATACGTTTGATTGGAACTTGTGAAGAATGGAAAGCTTTATTGGAAAAATTATTATGTACAATATTAATATGAACAAATAATTGTGTGATGTAAGTGTAATCGATATTCTACTAATTTAATACAAAGAATTTTTGTATATATATTTTTGTGCTAGGGAACCATAATGGCGAATGATAAGAATCGATCTTATGATCTCTTTTAATCGAGAGGCCGGGAAACTCTAATCACCTAAGCTATTCCTCAGTCTCGAAATTTTTGTATGGTTTTCGAATGGGGGATTTACAGGGGAGATGTAGGGCGGCGATGGGTGACGAGGGACGGCGAAGCTAGGGGCCGGGGGATAGTTGTAGGGCGCAGTGGTGGCGGTTTCAGGCGGTGGCAATAGGTTGTTATAGTTTAGAGGGTAGTTAGGGTTTTGGTGGTGGGGGTGGCTGTTTGAGGCGGCGTCGATGGGAGTGGGGGAGGGGAAGTAGGTGGTTGATTTAGTTGTTGGGATACTGGTTGGGCGGTTTGTGTGGTGGTTGGGTAGAAGGTGGGGAAGAATGCAAAAGATAGGGGGCTAGAGGGAGAATGGAAAAGTGTTAGAATAGAGGAATGTGGAATGAAAAGGGGAATGCAAAAGTGGCATAACAAACATCAAAGGAAATAGGGGTAGTTGATTTTTATTTATTTTAATTATTTACCCCAACCAAATGATCCCTTATTTATTATAAATGAGAACTACTACTACTTATTTTCGTGTTCTTCCTCTATTCTTATCACTTTTTCACACATCACAGTGCACAATTCGGTATTAACATCCTTTTAACCTTAATATTACTTCTTCCGTTTAAACATCTTTGCTACAATTTCATTGAATATTTTAATAACTTTTTATGTCCAACTTACTTAATTTATCCGGTACCCCAATAGAAAATTAATNGTATATTAAACTCAATCAATAACTATATATAATTAAGTAATGTGTTCTAATATAGTTTTATCAAAAAAATGCTTGTAGTTACTTGACATTTTTTTGAAAGTGGTTTACTTGATCTTAATAGCAACTTTAAAAGTTTACAATAAAAAATACATATGCAATTCCATGTGTTGGTTTTCGCACTATTATTATTAGTGATAATTTTTTATAGGATTTATTGATGATTAATTTTGTTTGTTATTCAATTTAAATTTACCATTTATGAACGTGATTTTGATAGTTTCAATGTAGTAGTGTTTCACAAGATCATGATTGTAGTTTTAATAGATATGTAACGTGAAAATCTTACATGCACATCATAATTTTTTTCGTTAATATTGGATACAAAAAATGGACAATAATTTGTGGTTGAGAAAAAAGGACAATATCCGAAAAAAGGATTCCTCATTTCAAATAATAATTTATTTTACCCTTTCAAAAAAAAATAAATAATGATTTATTTTAAGTAAATAAAATTAATGAGTCACTCATTGTATAATATTCTATTTAAAAAAAGAGTTTAATATGTTTTACAAGTATTATACAGCTTAAAATATCAAAGAGGAAAAGATAACACTGGAAAACATTGAATCATGATCGGTTATTTTATAACGCGTAAATTCTAAAAATAGTATTTAATAAAAAAAACTTTTCAGGAAAAAACCAACAAAAATTTCTTTTACAATAGCCATTATTTTTTGGGTTTCCCTTTCCCTCTAAAAATGTTACAATTCAGGGCCCCTAAAATTTTTCTTCATGTCCTGCTCATTTCAATTTATTTCCAAGCATATGGGGTGCATTCTCGTGTCCAATTTGTTCATCATCGTACATATACTTACAATGGATCATTCTCGTCACAACTCACCTGGCATAAACGTAAATCGTTGTCTCATGAGTTTCTTCAAGCTCACAACACCATCCGAGCAAAGTACGGGTTGTCCCCATTGATATGGGACAGGAGCTTAGCACGCTTTGCTCGTCGACATGCTTCTAAGTTGGTTGGAAATTGTGTAATGGTTCATTCCATAAGCAAGTATGGGGAAAATTTATTTTGGGGCAAATTAGATCATTGGACTCCAACTCGCATTGTAGAAGATTGGGCTAAGGAATCACAATACTTTAATATGAAGGATGGTAAGTGTATAAAAGATTGGACAGAATGTGGACATTTCACTCAAATTATCTGGGCAGATACCATCCGTGTTGGATGTCATCGATTAAAATGCATAGGATATAACAAAGGTTTTATTGGTGTTTGTAATTATGACCCCCCTGGAAATGCTGTTGAACAACACCCTTTCACTCGAAAGTATGCATCATCTGTATCTAATAGAAATGTCAATCCTGCATCAAAAAAACAGCCATAAACATGTAATTTTTCGTAATTTATGTAGCTTTTGTAGTTTAAGAAACTTTGTATGGATTATTAGGATACGTTTGATTGGAACTTGTGAAGAATGGAAAGCTTTATTGGAAAAATTATTATGTACAATATTAATATGAACAAATAATTGTGTGATGTAAGTGTAATCGATATTCTACTAATTTAATACAAAGAATTTTTGTATATATATTTTTGTGCTAGGGAACCATAATGGCGAATGATAAGAATCGATCTTATGATCTCTTTTAATCGAGAGGCCGGGAAACTCTAATCACCTAAGCTATTCCTCAGTCTCGAAATTTTTGTATGGTTTTCGAATGGGGGATTTACAGGGGAGATGTAGGGCGGCGATGGGTGACGAGGGACGGCGAAGCTAGGGGCCGGGGGATAGTTGTAGGGCGCAGTGGTGGCGGTTTCAGGCGGTGGCAATAGGTTGTTATAGTTTAGAGGGTAGTTAGGGTTTTGGTGGTGGGGGTGGCTGTTTGAGGCGGCGTCGATGGGAGTGGGGGAGGGGAAGTAGGTGGTTGATTTAGTTGTTGGGATACTGGTTGGGCGGTTTGTGTGGTGGTTGGGTAGAAGGTGGGGAAGAATGCAAAAGATAGGGGGCTAGAGGGAGAATGGAAAAGTGTTAGAATAGAGGAATGTGGAATGAAAAGGGGAATGCAAAAGTGGCATAACAAACATCAAAGGAAATAGGGGTAGTTGATTTTTATTTATTTTAATTATTTACCCCAACCAAATGATCCCTTATTTATTATAAATGAGAACTACTACTACTTATTTTCGTGTTCTTCCTCTATTCTTATCACTTTTTCACACATCACAGTGCACAATTCGGTATTAACATCCTTTTAACCTTAATATTACTTCTTCCGTTTAAACATCTTTGCTACAATTTCATTGAATATTTTAATAACTTTTTATGTCCAACTTACTTAATTTATCCGGTACCCCAATAGAAAATTAATTTATCCAACCAAACATTAACTCGCATAAAAAAGGTTAAAAGTAGCAAAAAAAAAAAAAAAAAAATGAAATTTGACGGATTATACAGCTTCCCCGGCCCACAATAAGATCACCTAGTCGTAGTTTAAAAATAGGAAAACATATCGACAGACAATATATTCATATACGACTTAGACCCATAAATTCGAGGGTTCAACATTGAAATTCAACTACAACACTAAAATTCGTACATCTTCAATATTATTCATAAATCCTTAAACCATACTCAAATCTAAAACCTTATAATCTAATCTGAAAAATGGCGACAACTTCACCAACCACCGCAACTCCTACAACCGAAGATCTCGAAAATCCTGCCACCAAAACCCTAACCCTAGACACCACCGATAATTCCCCACCTATTGACGAAACCCCAATTGATTCAGATCAAATCTCCCCTGATGGCGTTGATTCCAAGACTGATGACGTCAGCAAAGACGCCGTCGTTTCGCCTACTGCCGCCGCCGGTGGTGGTGGTGGAGATGATACTGTTCAGAAGAAGGTTCGTAGGGCTGAGAGGTTTGGTCTTCCTGTTCAGTTGTCTGAGCAAGAAAAGCGCAATTCTAGAGCCGAAAGGTAATTTCTTTTTTCTTTCGCTTTTTCGTTTTTGTTGTTCGGATGATTTTGATACTTCACGTTATAATTAGGTTTATTGAATAATATTATTTATTAGATTTGCCGTTTTTAGTCCCCGTATCTGTATTCATTTCTGACCTTATTCGCTACTCGGCGCAACCTAGATGGCTAGTTTCGGTTGGGGTTTGTTACTATCATTTGCGGTTTTGATTTGCTGTGGTTAAGAAACCCGTATAAGACGATCTTATTTGGTAGGATTACTCGATACTTAAAGAAACTCTACGAATAATTGAAGGTTCTACCAAAAGATGGTCTGAGGGAGGCTTGTTATATCTTGTTTGTGTTTGTGGTATTATAACATCATTTGGGGACTTCAGTATTCGTCCCCAACCAATGCTGATTTGTGCAGAGTATTAGGGATGATTTTGATGCTTTATGTTATTATTGGACGTATTGATTAATACTATTTATTAGATTTGCATGTTCTAATCTCCGTATCCATACTCGTTTCTGACTTTGTTCATGACTTAGTACAACCTAGATGGCAAGCTTTTGGCTGGGGTTTATTACTATCATGTTCCATTTCCGTTTTTTGTTCTTCTAGATGGACATTGTTTGTTTGATTAGGGTTACAACAGACGTGGTAATTTCCTAAGTTTGGAGACTGGATTTAAGAAATAAAGAAGTAGGGTTTTGGGGTTTTGAGACGGATACTAAGCGACGCGCAGGTAAGGAAGTTTGGGTGTGTGGGAGTTTGGCGAAAGGAAGACCTAAGCAAACTTGGATGAGGGTGGATATTGGTGATACAGTATCAAGTATTTGGGACTTGAGGAGAGTTTGACGTTGAATAGGAGAGAATGGAGGAAGAGGGTTTATATTTAGCTGATTCCAAATTATGTGTATTGTGACTGCGGCTTTGTTATTGTTGCTGCATTGTGTGAAAACTCATGAGGGTGACAATTTTTTATTTTTTTTATTTTTTGGTGCACAATTTCTGGAGGCTGTAACTGAAATGTCATCAGCTAGTGTAATCACATTTATCCCAATATATATGTTTTAAGGTAGAAAAAGATGCTTCTTCATTGTTAATTTGGTGATCAAGAAATACACAAGAGAAGATTTCCAAGGTTAATGATGATTCAATTAAGCTTCTTCTGTTTTATCGTCATCTTTTTATTTTATTTTTCAATTTTTTTTGTGGCTTTTATATTTCATTAAGGGCGTACTTGGATTGGAGGCAATGTATTGAGGGGTAAATTTGTTAAACTTGACAAGATGAAGGTGTTTGTAAGGGAACCAAGAGTTAGGCATGGTGAGTTTGCATGTAAAAAGAGAGGGTGATGGTGTGATGTTGTGGGAAGAAGTGGAATAATTACTCTTATTATGGGGTAAATAGCTACCCAACGCCCACCTAGGTAACAATTACCCCCTCCCAATTGAGGGTAATTATTCCCCTTCTTCCCATCACTTCACACCATCACTTTCTCTTTCTTCATGCAATCTTGCCATGTGTGCCTTTGTTTCCTTTACCACGGTACCAGATATCAATACTTCCATTTTGTCAAGTTTCACTTTTTTTACCCTTCAATACATTACCTTAAATCCAAGCATGTCCTAAGTTAGGATATGCTGCGGTAATTTATTGAGACCCATAAGTTAAAATGAAGTCTACTGTACTCCGTAACCAATAAGGATGTCTTTGCTTCCCTTTGAAAATAAGGCTTTTGGAATTTTAGAGTAGACAAGGGGTCAGTTAGCTTTACAATGAGGATATACTTGCATCTCTTGCAAATGCTTTCGGAATCTCAGAGTAAAAAAAAGGGTTAGTTAGCTGTGGTAATGAGGATATCCTTGCATCTCTTGTAAATGAGGCTTTCGGAATTTCAGAGTAGACAAGGGGTTAGTTAGCTGTACTATTGAGGATATCCTTGGCACCTTGCATCTCTTGTTCATAAGGCTTTCAGAATTTCAGAGTAAACAAATGGTGATATCCCTTCATCTCTTGAGAATGAGGTATCAGAGTACACAAGGGGTTAGTTAGCTGTACTAATAAGATATCTCTGCATCTCTTGAAAATAAGGTTTTCGGAATTTCAGAGTACTCATGGGGTCAGTTAGCGATACCCAGGTATTGTAGAGAGGAACCACGGCTGTACTCTTCCCCGCCGCAAATTGCTTAAAACAGCATGATTTCACAACTAAGCTTTTGGTTGAAAATAATGCATCTAATTCCTTCTTCGTTGTGTTTAACCTTCAGAATAGCAAGTTGTTTTATGTTTTGTTTTTTGCACTTGTTCATTTGATATTCTGTAGGAATTAAAAAGGTTCTGATGCCAAATTTTTCCTATTTAGTTATAAAAAAAGTTGTGCTCACCACTGATTGTACGATGTATGTTACTGTTTTTGTGCAAGCATTGTCTTCTGTAGTTCTGTTTTCATCGCTTTTGCTTGATATGCACATATCAGGTTTGGCATTGGAGCTGCATCAGAAACAGCCAAGACATCTGAGGACGTTAAGACAACTGAAGACCAGAAAACAGCTGAGGACCTGAAGAGAAAGGCTAGAGCGGAGAGGTGAGACTAGCTGTCGTCTGTTATTATTTTAAAAAAAAAAAAATTCTTGCTTGAGTAAATTATTGTCTTCCATTTTTTTCTTTTTCAACAATTTGTTATCCTTTGTACAAATTTCTTTGCTTCTTTAAATCCTTAAAATGGTGAAATATGAAACTTCACTCAGGTTTGGGATTTCTGTGCCAAGTGATGAAGATGCAAAAAAGAAAGCTCGAGTTGCCAGATTTGGTTCAGAGACAAAGGCAGAAGCAAAGGCTGACCCTGCTGAAGAAGAGAAAAGAAAAGCACGAGCACAAAGGTTTGGTTATTTGTCTATTTAATTATTTTTTGTGATTATTTTGAAAAATTTAACCTTGGTCTCATAGATATTGTTCTTATTGTTATCAATCTCTGCTTATTTCCAATGATGTTTTAAACAGGTTTGCACAACCATCTCCGACGGCTGTGCCGCATACTAATGGAACGGAAGATGTTGGTTCGGTAATAATTATGGCTAGTGTTATTATTTTCAAATTTGATTCCAATTTTTCTCATTTAGGGCATGTTTCATCTTAGTTTGTTGAAGTTTGCCCTTTTATTGTTAACAGAATACTCCAGTTGCAAGCAATGGTGTTGGAGGAGCTTAATTGCAAACTCGCAAAGTCTTTTTTCATAGTAAGATATTATTAGTTATCTTAAATGCTGTCTAATCTAAGCATGTCAGATGGGTAAATTGCCAATGTTTTAGAGGCTAAGTTACTACATTGGTTATTTTTGCAGGTGTAGAGTAACCTTTTTCCCTTAGTGCTATGGCCCCAATACCTTTGACAACCTTTAAAGTTTTCAAGATTCAAGACGTTTGCTGAAGTTTTGAGTCAGTGGAAGGTTTTCTTCTTCATGTTTTCAGAATATGCTTTTATCCTGCAAGGCTTATATTGGTCAAGAATTTCCTCCTGAATGGCAAATTTTCTAGGATTAATGATAAGAACTTCTTTTATGGACTGCAGCTAGGCAAACAGTTTTCTTTTTGATTGTTTTTTTAAATATGCAAACATATATAAGCACTATATTTTGGATGAGGGAAAGTTGAATTGTCATGATTCTCAAGCCCATGTTAGCAAATTAGCCCGAGTCAAACCCTGGTGTCTTTTGAACAACAATTTGTTTCTACTTCCTAGTTAGCCATGTGTCTGTTTTTGTTATGTGCTAGTTTTTTGTTGGTTAGTTTCTCGTTCTCTGTGATGTGTTGAAAAGTAACATTTCATTGTGGAATAGATTTTAGGCGTAGTATACTAATATTAACTGGGTTGTGCACGTTGGGGGGTGAAGATTGTCATAGTTGCATGGATTGATAACCAGTATAAGGTCAAGTGATTGTGGATGTTAGGGTTATTGTTATTTACTCACTCGGCATGCTTTTTCTTCCCCTTTTTTCACCCTTTCTTTTCATAGTTTTTAAGAATTATTGGTGAAGAGACTTTGTTTGCTTCCTGTGTGAATTTCTATATTTAAGTTGATTTTATTTTTTTGAGTTTCCTTAACTTCATTTGGCTTCCATGTGGCAAGGTAAGATGAACTGCTTTCTGCTTTTCCTTGGATAAGTTTGATTCTAAAATTTATCATGTGATAAAATCTATTGAAGAGTCATGGAGTTGCAGTTGGTAGCTGAATTAGTCTATGTCAATTGTTGGGCTACTGCTGTCATTATTCTTATAGCTGTTTAGTGTGTTAAAAATGCGCGTTGATGATACCCTTAAGTATGCTTAGTATGCCATTCAGGAGGTTTTCAGGATCATATATATTAAGTCGTTGCTGGGTAACTGCCTATTTTATGTTAATCAGATGGACAGAATATGGCGATTTGATCTTCAGCTTTGATTGTTCTGTAAGGATATTTAGTTATGTGCATGAACTTTCTAGCTATGGAAATGTTTGTTGGTTGTCAAACTTTTTGGAAAGAGACCATGTAATTTCAGGTAGGAATTGTAACTTTGTTATATATAAATTTATTTTATTTTGGTAGCCTATATATTTTTGTTGATGATTTTCTTGCTCATTGATTTGAGCTTGGTACGCCAACATACTAAACTTTGTTGGTGTTTAAAATGTTAATTTCAAAAAGTTTGGTGTGCTACATGGATCAATTTTCATCTTGTATGATTATTCATGGAAATGCTTCTCCATTCGTCTGTATGACCATCATTGTTATATCTCTATGAACTTCTTCCATAGTTCCATCTAAAATACTTATTCTGCCCCTCCGAAAAAAACAAAAAAAGAAATCACGTTAGGTCTCCTACATTATTAGATATATCCTTGTTATCCCTCCCAACTAATAGGTGCATCTTCTAATCTTCTTACAACACATCCAAAATTAGTTGGTACTCACAAATTTATCTCAATATTGATTGGTAAGGGCATCCATAACAAAAGGCTTGTAGGTTTGTATTGGGGTTTTTGAGGTTTGACAAACCCCTTGTTGTTAGTGGGGTGGAGTGAGTTTTGAAAGTTGAGAGTAGTTTGAAAGTAGCAAGTAGTTTGTATGAGCGATGTGGAGTTTTGGTGGGGTGTTAATAAAAAAGGTAAAAATTATGTATGTATATATATATATGAACCATTGTTAATGAAATGTTTGTTGAGTGAGAGGTTTTGTATAAATATAATGTGGCATATGGACAAAATGTTGAGAGGTTTGAAACATTGTGGATGCCCTAACGGTGCTTATTTTGCCACTTGAAGTGTTTACTGTTGCAAAGAGGAAAGGCATATGGACAAACCGTTGAAAGGTTTGAACCATTGTGGATGTCCTAATGGTGCTTATTTTGTCACTTTGAAGTGTTTACTATTGCAAAGAGGAAAGGCTAAAAGTGGACCTTTGGTGTAGACCTATAGTTTTATGAAAATCAATTGTAACTCCACAATTCCTTCCTTTTGTCGTTACACCTTGATGCATATCCTTCATCAAGTCAATATACCAGGGACACCCTTCACCATCGTCCACCAAAGCATCTCTTTGTATCTTCTCCAAATTGATGAATACATTATTTTTCTCGCCCTATACTACATCGTTTTGGCATAAAACTAATTTAGTTTACTACCAACTTAATGTGCTTCCTTAATCTATAATTTACCATTTCCTCCATAATTTCTGGTGTAGCTCTGAAGCTTTATTCTTTGGAAGTTTGAACCCCAAAATAACTCTACGCCTCAATAAAAATACCATTTGATCCAATTGCTTTCTCTAGTTTTATTCTCTTTAAATTTTGCTCCTCTTTTGTTGGTTTTTTTGTCCCTTGCATATAATCTCAGTTGATTTCCAGATCCTCAGTAGAGATGTAACTCATCAAATCTATCCTTGATCTTTGCATCTAGAATAAAGATCTTCTTATTGCTGTCTATTTTATGATTAACCATGCTTGGATCCTTTTTCAACCCTTGTCTCCTCTTTGTTATCTTATAAATTTCCTTTTCACTCTCCTTTGAGTTAAGCTTGTTGTTAGCGTCCTTGTAAACACTTAATTTAGCCTCTTTTACAACTATTGTATTTCGTTGGGGTTCAATGAGAGCCATTAATAAACACCAATGATGTTGATGGATTGGAAACCATTAAGCTGAAATGATGACTTATGTCTTGTTACATATGCTTAATGGAAATTGTTGTTAATGGGTACTACATCATGTTTCAAAAAATCGAAAATCTTTTTAGCTGAAATAGCTACTAGCCATACATCTCATAGCGACATAAGTCACATTCGATGTGGAGTGTCATACATGGGTTTATGCTTGTTGACTGTTGAGCCCTACATGCTAGGACTTAGGAACATTGGTGGTTTCACTTGAAGGAGGGAAATCTGGATATTGTGTGTTATGCTGTGACGGTGAAAGTCTGAGGCCATTATTCAGTACGATTTTGCTGAACATCTATGCACTAGCACACATATCAGTTGAACTATTACTCCTCTCCTGCCCCTGACATTGACAGCCATTATGCCTATCCTCCTTGCCCATGATGGCTAAACATACACGACGTCATTTTCTTAGCAGACAATTAGTTATGTGCTCCATAACATACACTTAGGTAAGTGCTCTGCTATTATCTATGACAATTGACAAGCATGGGATCAAGGGACCATTGTCCAATATTCTGGTGTAACCCTTTTCTACAGCGTCTTGTCGCTTACTCGCTGTTTCGCTCCTACTGCTGCATTGGTTGCTGATAGCTTTTGCAGTGATAGCCATTGAGGATTGCAAGCTGTAGTTTGGTTGTTTAATTCTCTGAAAAATTGGCAATATTATTTACATTTGTCAACACTAAAACCACCCTCACCATCTGCATTACTACCTTTATACCTGCAGTGGCCTAATAAACATTTTTTTTTAGATAAATAATAGTGTAGGGTTTGGAGAGCTACAATGGCACTTATGAGAATCGATCTTAGAATCTCCTACCTTTGGAAGGGAAAAAACCAATTGAGGTTTGCTTTTTAGTTTTCGTTAAGGAAACATGGAGTTAATTTTCTATTGAGGATGGCTGGGTTTGGCTTTTCTCCTCAGGGTTTGATCGAATTAACATCACTCATCACTTCTAGCGGCATACGCAGTCCACAACACGTCGCCTTAACAATCATAATAGTACAACCCAGGACTCAATACTTACCTGTGATTTTTATGTCAGGTAGAAGCCACTTCCATCATAACGACACTAGACTCATGGACAAGTGGATATCCAATATAACGCTACTATTAACTTCCATTTGTTACAACTTACAATCCCCCACTAAACTGTAATACAACAAACTCATGTACAACCAAGCTATCTGTTAGTGAATTAATTGTATTCTTGTAATCTAAATATTATAGTCAAAGTATTGCACTAGTATTTGTGAAATTAAAATTCTTACAATTAAAAAGACAAAGGCTTGTTTACTTCATCTGAAAACAGTTGAGCTGAACTGAACTGAATTGATTGGAGCTGAACTGAACTGAAAGTTTTTATTAAGGATTAATGATTAGCAAAATAAAAGAAGAGCTGAACTGAATTAAACTAAACCAAACTGAACGGACCTGAGATGAGCTGAGCTGAATGGAACGGAACCGAACTGATTTTAAGCTGAAGTAAACTGACCCAAAGTAGTATTAACATATACAATTGAAAATTAAAGTGTATAAAATATGGAATCGTCAAAATGTTAGTAATAAGTAGCTCATAGTAGTAAACTGCATTTAATGTTTATTTTTAATATTTTGTCCATATAATACCAATTAAAGGTGACCCCTAAATTAATATGCTATCAATGTGTTCATCATATAAAGATCTTGAGAGCGAGAGATAACTCAATTGATTCAAGATTCTCTCTTAATTACAAAAGATGATATATTGGAAACGATTCTCATTTCCGCCCTTTTAGCTTCGTAGCGCCAAAAAACCAAATAAAGATCTTTCTTTTTCATAATTCCATTGTGCTATATAAAAAATAAAAATGAATCTAAATAATAATAAAATGAACTAACAATAGAATATATCTATATAATATTAAATCATTGTGAAAGTCCAACTCCATCTCCTCCTCCTCTAATAGATAAAGGGTAACCATTAATGAAGGAGGATTTGTACACGTGGAGGTCATCTAGGAATACGACTATACAACTGATGTCATCATGAAAATGCCTTCTAACTCCTGCATCAATTTTTTTAAGATCTGAATATCTCATTTCTCTTTTCCCCGCTGCTTTAAGCAATGCTTCTTTTACTAGCCTCCTTGCGATTCCCTATTTCAATTGTTGAAAACAAATTAAATTTTAACATAGTCTTAATTGAAACCATAAGTAAGTCCATTACATAAGATATGCACAATATATTTATTAGACATTTGCATATATGCTAACTTAGGATAGGGTTGCTACAAGTTTAACATAGCCTTGACTGAAATCGTAAGTACGTCTATATAACATAAATATGAATAATACATTAATACACACTTGTATATATGCTAAACTTAGGAGTACTGAGGACCGCTTGTTAATAGATCAACACGTGTCATATACGACTACTTGATTAATGATGAGCTTGTTATAAAATGATTGGGGAACAAAGCAAAGTTGAAGATTGTGGGTTATGTCATAGGTCTCGAGTCGAACTTAAAGAAATCTTTATATTACAAAAAATTAATAAAAAAAATTGTCAATACATTATCTTGCTTGAAAATATTTATAATGATGTTCGGTTCATCATTATTCAAGTAATCAGGTTTATTTAACTTGAAAAGATCTTTCGAGTTTTCTCATGTATAAAAGTCATTTAGATAAGCAACTTAATGCAATCTACATCATATCAAGTTTAACCTGATTTAAGGTTTTCATTTCTTTTTTCCCAAGTTGAAGGGATTTGACATCATGGCTTACATTAAGTAAGTTGTTTCTAGAAAAGCTAAAATTAAGTCAATTTAATTTATTGCTTTGGTAACTTCAAAGTTAAAATTGTTATTCCCTTATTCTCTTTTTATTTGTTATATTTACTTTTTTAGATCTTTCAAGACGCAACTAATAAAATTAATATTTCGAGTTTGTTATTAAAAAAAATAATAAAAATTATATTTTCTGCATTGAGACGAGTCAAATAAGATCCCATATAATTATGTTTTTTATTACGCATTAATCATCAAAGTGAGTGAAAGTTACAATGTGAATAGTGTCAAAAAAAAAACTCTAATATAGCAACTAAAAAAGACCGAAGGAATACTAAATTTGATAATCTATATTATATAATCGGATTATGATTGAGTTGCGGAGCATATGCTCTTATATATAATTATATAGCTCTATAAACTTCTAAGAACCCAAGGTATGCAAAAATTTGGGAGACAAAAAGGATCAACACATCATATAAATAGCTTGAATAATAAAACATTTGTCATAAATGATATGAAAGGGGGGGACAAATAAAAAGAGAAGATGGAATAAGAGATCTTACGTTACGGGGATAATTGAAGACAATGTCGATAGCTTGTTGGTTGGTAAGATGATCCCACAAACCATCAGAAGCAAATATAAGAAAACGATCATCAGATTGCAGTTTTAAAACTGAAATTGATGGTTCTGCCCTTAATATTGGCTTGTTAAAAGGTTCTGCCACCCTGTACTTGCTTGCTAGCGGAGCTTTATTGAATTCTGGGTTCTTCAAATATACATCTCCTATCGATCTTGTTATCTGTTTTCATGGCAAAATCACGCGTTAAGTGTTTCGTATCAATCAATTGTATAAAAGAAACAATCACGTTATCACAATAAGTATTAGTAGAAAAATTAAATTACCTGAATGATGCCTTTAACACGCCAAGCTTTATGTTTTTGAACAACAATTTCAGGATCATTTGGATGCAAACAACGTAGCTCTTCTCTTTCTGTCTCCATTGTTGCATTATGATCCGTAGATAACTGCATACCTCGGATTCCTTTACACGACGAAGATGATCTGTCTGATCTCCCCATTACAACCCTTGAATCGCCCGCATTAGCAACATATAAATGGCCATTACTTATTATTCCCACTAAACAACATGTTCCTTGTGAAGCAATGTGTGGTTTTTGCTCCCATTGCTTCCTTACTATTTTTAGGAACTCATTATCTGTTGCTAAAAATGCCTTCTTTATTGCTTCTTCTGATACTTTTCCATGCTCGTGTACAAAATCTAAACACGAATTTTCAAAGTGTTGTTACTCAACTTTTATTCATTGTTTGTAAGAGACTATGAATATTGTACCATACATTAACTTTGCTACCTAGATATGATTCCATGTACGTTGTGTTTTAGATTGAATGAAACAACAAATTTTAATTTGAAACATAAAACTATAAAAATGAAAGACAAACATTGCATAATTTTTCATCAAGATAAGGTCATATGCGAAATGGTTGATGATATTGAAATTTGGGTTGGATACTCTTTTGTTTTGTTTGGAAAAGTATTTGGAGACAAAATCAAAATTCAAAGCCCGAACCTACACCATATTCTTTTGCCATTTACTCCCTTTTTTACCGAAAAAAGGGATTTTTCGTTGCTAAATCAACACCTACTTTATATCAATTATATTCTAAATTTTTTGTCAATTAATACCTTTTATGACATTAAATTTGTGAACAAAGACTTTTATAATCTTGTTGTGAATTAGGACTTTTTGAAATCGTTTATTTTGTTTCAAATTGATACCTTGTTGCCGGATTCAGGTTATAAAGTCAAATTTCCGACATTTGACTCACTATTTTTGCTCTCTGCTATGCGTGTGTGCTTCACTTAAGTTTTTTTTAACCTAGCATCATTTACTTTCTCTCTTTTCTCTCTATTTTTTTTTCCATCTTTCATATATGTTTCAACAAGAACTAAAAAAACCAAATTCACGGGAAAATCAGCATTTTTTAACTTCATCAAGACATCTTCTTCCTTGGGATAACTTTAGAGGAAGAAATTTTGGTGCGTACATGGTAAAGTTAGTTACCCAAACAAGATAGTTTTGATAAATATGTTTAAATTGTTGTAGGAAACATTAATATTTTGGGCATTGACTAATTTGTTGTTTAATGACTTTGCTTGATTAAAGCTATTAATTTGAAAATAATATTCATTAAAACTCTATATTTTGACAAGTAGGCTTTGAAGAAAAATTAATTAAAAAAACCAAATTACAATTCACTAACATTATATTGTCCGATTCTCTTCGCTAAAAGGCTTTACTTTTACTACCTCCGTTAATTTTTAATTGCAACACTTGAATTTTTTATATCTCACAAATAATACATAAGTGTTGCATCTAATTATTAACAGAGGTAGTACTTTTTTTATTTTTTTTTTTATTCTCATGGCTTTAAGAGGGCTATTTTGTTGAAATCTTGAGGAGAGAGATCGATGTCTTGTAATTTATGAATTATGATAGAAGAGATAGAAGAAAGTAAATAGAAAATTGAATGTGTTTTACGTGCTAAATATAGGACAAAAACCATGAGTTAAATATCAAAAATTTGGCCTTTTGGCCTAAATTCGACAACAAGGGTCTCGATTATAAAAGAAGTGATCTAAAAAGGTCTTGATTCACAAAAAAAATTATAAGAGGTCTTTGTTCACAAATGTGGAAATATAAAAGGTTTTAATCGACAAAATTTTCTTATATTTTTTCTCCGCATCTAAAAGATATATATTTTTCCTAGCTTGATATGTGATTGAACTTATCAACTAAATTTAACGCGTAGTTTGGAAAAAAATAGACTTGTGATATGTATAGGTAATATGAACACAAGTAAAACATAAAAACATTATTTTGTGTGTTGGAAAGTTTTCCTATAAAATGCAATAAAATTTCACTTTTATAAAGTAGTTTGAACATGTATATCCATCAAATAAAACCCACATTGGAGAAATAGGAGAATAATGCAACAAAATTAACCCAAAAAATAAGAATGAAGAGAAACATACCTTTGAAATTTTGAAAAAGGTTATTATTAACAAAATTTGCAGCTTGAGGTCCTCCATGTCCATCATAGATACCAATGAAAGTGCCATGACATAGAGCAGAAAAAGGAGCTGATTCAACTTGACATTGATCTTCAATCACCTCATTTGCTTGTAAAACTGCCATTGAAAACTCACCATTTATATGTTCACCCAAATCTTTGTACCACATCAATCCTTTATTTCTTCCTTTTGTATCTCTTTTATCATCACCATAATTCCCATCCCAAAAAGGCTTCCAACACGAAAACAACATTTTTTCGATATCGGACAATAATAACAATAACGATAACGATAACGATAACAATAACAATAACAATAACGGTAACAATGGTGATATATGGTTGATTAAACTTATACTTGAACTACAATGATAATGATGAAAAAAGTTCTCAAATCATCATCATCCAAATGAACCGGCTATTAATATATGCTCAAACCCGAATTCTACAACAAACAACCCTAGATAAAAACAGACCTTATTATCCAGCTTTTTTTGCTCTTGCTTCAATTTCAGAGCACCCAAAGAACCACTAAAAATGTTGGTCACCATTAATGTATACAAACTTCTCAAGTTATACCCAAATATGATAAGAAGTATGGGCCAAAACTTATTAAAATGAAAAGAATTGTTACATATACATATATAATTCTTATTCAATTAAGAAGACAAGAAAGCAAAAAATAATAGTTGTTATTTTTATGCTACTAGTTCAAAGAATACAAAGGTTTTGTGCTATTTTTTGGGGGTACTTTGAACCTTGTTTCAAAGTGTTTGATGTTTTTGCAATTGTAACATCTTTTTCCAACAAACATAGCTGTAAAAACTCATATAAGATATGATTTTGACAGAGTTTTGTCTGAGATTGAGTACAAGGGGATAAATAAGTAATGGGGATTTTGGAATTTTTTGGCAGAAAAAATCAGTACAAAAATGTCAGATGAAATCTGAGATTAAAGATAGTTGTTGGGGTTAGAAAAAAAAACATGGAACAAAAGACAGGGAAACAAATTTGGTTTTCATGTAGTTTATAAATATGGTTTTCTCAATGTAAAAACATGCAGAGATAATAATGCTACAAATTATTGGTATTTTATTTATTTTATTATTATTATTACTTTTTTTTTTTTTGTCAAAGAAAAATCAAAATTTTTCCAATAATTTTTTTTGGGCAAAATTAATTGGGGGTATACCATAGTGGGATATTATTTTGCTAAAAATAAAGGAGTTAGGTTGAAATGGAGGTCCAAGTGGGTGGTTTTTGCCTAGTAATTGCCATGATCTTTCATTTATGGAATAGTAGAGCCCATTATCTTAGGCAACTTTTGCTCCTACTTTTGCTTACGTATCAAATGCATTATTATTAGATTATGCCGCACTCATATATCATCAATGCTTCTCCATCATAGAGAATGATTTTCATTTGATAGGCATTTCACTAAAATAAGTCACTAGCATTATAACTTGCAATTTACAAATCATAATTGTGGGAAAGGTATATGTGATTGTGAACCAGTGAAAAGCGGTCAAACTCTTAGAAATATAGGCAAGAACAAAAGATACGGGAGTATAATTCAATATGGATGGTCCTAAACAAGTTGGGCTTCAGAGTTGAAAATTGTTTTGATTTGGCTTATTTCCACTTTCTCGCAAATTGCATTGATAGTATGCTTCTAGCTTTCTAGGTTGCACTACGTTGGAAATTGGGATAAAAACGAATATGAAAACGAGAACTGAAAAAAACACATTGAAAAAGACATGTCAGCGGGCACGCCCAATTATAACGTGGGTTATTATCGGAACCGTTCTCGATATGAGAACAAATCGGTTTCAAGAATAGCCTATAATTATGAAAAACTCGTGCTACGCCTTAATTCGCAAACAAATTTTACGTAAACAAAGTCGTTTAGGGCTTGTTTGGTTGCGTTAGCAAGGAAATTAATTTCTTATAGGAATTTAACAATTTGTAGAAATTTATTTCTATTCCTAGGTGTTAGCGTAAGTTGTTTGGTAATCTTAAGGGAAGGTACAAGTCATACGAATTTATTTGAATTGTGAGTGATCAATATGAACGCAAGTAAATTAATTCCTTCATTTTGTGAAATTCCTAATTCCCATTATTATTGTGTTCTTTTATTTTTGGATTTTAATGACAACCAAACAACTACTCTATAGTCTATACCGTCCATTATTTTCTTCTTTTTTACAGGTTCTTTATATGACTTACAAGATCTTTCTTAATCATGTTATATTTTGGTGTATATGAATAAGCAAGATTAGTGCTAACAAAAAGTTCATATCATACAGGGGGCTATTCCTGTCTTTTGGTCGATTGGAATGTCTATAATCAAGTTTCTCGTTATAATTGGAATAATCATTCCGGTGGAGTGTCTAAAATCTGCAAAATTATTCTCAAAAACTATAAGTCAACAACCTATATTAGCCACTAACATCGGCCACAATCAGGTTGAATTCCTTTAACTAGAATGTCTACAACCAGGTTAATCATCAGCTGGCTAGATTAGCCACTTTAATGGCATACACTTTCTTCCCATCATTCTCGGATTTCCACCGGAGTCTTTGAGAATACTCTTGCAGATTTTGCTGCGACTTATAGTTTTCTCAAATCCTTTCCATTTCTTCGGCAACGAAACCTTTGGTTTTATACGATGACCGGAGGGGACATAATCAATTTTAATTTGTTTGACAGTTTCATAATCAACGTCTGCACTTAGTTCTATCAAGGGGCTCTAGACAATGACTGGAGTCTGGAGGGAACATAATCAATTTTAATATGTTTGACAGTTTCATGATCAATGTCTGTACTTAGTTCTATCAAGAGGCTCGATTTTGAAATGATCATACAAAGCTTTGGAAAGGTTCAGCATTTATTAAGGATTTGAATAGTGACGAGGTAAGATATGACACTGGATTAAGGTTAAACAATAACAACGAAATACGGAGTGTGAGAAATGTAGGCCAAGATATTGATGCAAAGTTGCAACATGTAGAACATTATCTGTGATCTCACAAGCAAATTCTCTTTAATCAACATGCAATCAAAATATCAAACATCAGTTTTAACTTTTAACCCTCAACATCAACACAAAGACTCCTTAAATGATGCACTCCAACTTTAGTTTGAAAGCATAATATGTACAACTTTGAAAGGAACACCGAGAACTTTATTCAATAGCTAAAAAATTACACGTCTTTGGAGTCTAGGCTATCAATAGCCTCATCTCAATCCTCCAACCAAGTATGATCAGCTACTTCATACGGACTAATGTTGGCAATATGTTGCGCAACCTTATTGCCATTTATAGGAACAAAAGACCACACAATAAGATTAAAGTAAGAAGATTAAATACAGACCATCACTAGACTTGGGTATAATACCCTTCCTAACCCAGCTCTGACCGTCGGACTCAACAATCATACACATATATCCTGCTTCCTAAGCTAACTTCACCAAACAGCATAGCATTTGCTTCATGAAACTTGGGATTAATAGTGCCAGTTTGTCGTCCAACCCCTGCAGGCTGCAGCCTCAATGTTACCCTCAGGATCTCATACTACAAACCCACAGCTCACACCCCACTCCCCCACAGCTCCTGCATCAGAATCAGCTTCCAAACACCGTTGCTTGGAGGAACCTACCCCTTTGATCTGCACGTACTGCATCCTCTGTCTTAGCGCTCGTGTCAAGACAATCTCAACAATTTGTCCCAAGTGTACTCGACAATGCGTTGTGGACTCTGAGCTTTGATCAAAGTTGGCCTTATTACCCACATTCCACAATCCACATAGCCCACATTATTGTAAGAACCTTCTCTAGTACTTATGTCTCCCCAAAACCAAACCCTTATCTCCAGTATTCTAACCCGCCATAAACTCTCATCCAAACCCCACTACAACTCCAAATACTAAAAGCAAAAGGACACTCACGAAGAGCATGAATGTCCATGTCCTCCAATCCTCCAATCCTCCACAAAGACAGCAGCTCATCTCACAATTACTTACTCTTCTCGCAACATTAAACCTCATGGCCAAAGCAACAGGAGCTGCCTTCGACCCCACCATTTTAATCCTTGGAGGTAAGAAACAACTTCAGATACCCTTCCAAAAACGTCTACCTAATGTTTTCCCCTCATCAGTTCCGTTCACTTTCTCTCTTCGATTCATTCACACATGGTAACCCAAGATTTTATTTTCCTTCAAAACCCAAGAGCAGTTTTTGTTTGCAAGCTACAGAATTAAAAGAGAAGGTAATCTGGGCAGAATATCAGAAATTCAGTTTTCTACCAAGTCATTAATTATTTAGTTAGTAATGATAGCTGGCCTAAATCTAAGCCTTACTACCAAGGTACTTCCAATCTGCTAATAATCCAAGTCTAAGGGAGTGAATCTACCCCTTAGCACTTGTAGCCTACACGAGTTAATCTCGAGACCTCAAGGCTACAAGTTGAACTCAATACCAACTACACCAAGTAGGCAAGTACTATTTGGTGAAAGAAAATCTATTTATTTTCTTAATGTTGAGGACAGAAAGATGAAAAAACTGTTATTTGGACAAAGAAATTTTTTTACGTAGGTCTAGAACAAGTACAATGTGCAAAATTTTGTTGCACGGGTTATAATGGACTCATTAACTTTAGCAACACTAATATAACAACACAAATACATATACTCACAAGAGCACACATTCATAATCAAGCAAGAACCATCAGCTGCAACGATAACAAGGTGCCATCCTTAAACAACAAGCTTCCAATTTTACAAATAATAAAACACCTAGCCACAGAGGAACTTCAACTACTTCACATTAAAGTTATTAGACAAATGACTTTGACCATTATAATATCTATTCAAAGCCAAGCTAAAAACAAGGGTGGCAATCAGTTCACGATTTCCCACATTTTCCAGGAGGGTTGGACCCATGTTAACACATCAGTCATCATAGAAGAGTACCTTTTCATGGTACTATAATAGAGGTCTAACGAATCAATCCATATCATTTATACTTGCTCTATGCTTAAATTTTCATTTTTGTGTATCTAAAGATTGATGGCATCACAAACTTGGAAAAAACAAAATGAAAAATACAAATATAAATATTGTTTGCCAACATTATATGCCATAATAGCATAAATAACCTTACATTCCCTTCTAGCAAAGAATCTACCCCAAATATGTTTCATTGCAATATATTTTTTTAAAAATAAGGGCATCAGTAACCTTGAAATTATCAACAGTACTTACCTAAAATTCAGAGATCAAGTGTAAACCATCATATGCCCTTTGTTAATGCCAAAAAACTTACAAATATTTTACTATATTCCTCTCATTCTTATATTTGCCCCAAATAGATTAAAAATCTCACACTTGAAAGGTTAAATGAGCATGTAAAAATACGCCAAAAAGACCATAAAATTTTGAAAATTTGAACACAAAAAAAAAAAGATATTCAGAAAATGAAGAGCTATTCTTAAAATGACTTCTACCCCTCTACCGCTTATAAATTAACGTACTCAAGTTATAATTATGTTTCTAAGAAAAACTTTCACTTACATAACCACTCCCTCAAGACCTACATGATTTAATAGGAAAGAATAGACATAAAAAGTCACTGTACAACTGCAATCAATAGAAGATGTGCAAACTCTAAGTCTACAAAACACTTGATCAATAACAAACTTAACTACCTCACACCTTACCCTCTCCACAGTCCACACACAAATCTTATTAATATGAGAATGAGTGCATACAATTTTACATCACTGATTGCAGCCAAATAGTGTCTTGCCAAAGAATGTCAAGACAGACAAGCATGTGAACACAATAATCTTACCTAAACTACTGATGCGGTATCATTCTCTTCAATGCCCCTTCAACAATTCCCTTACGCCTACCAAAAGAAATCAAGAATAGAAACGGGAGTTAGAGGACTAGATTTTATTATAAAAACTAGAGCTCACCAGATAGATAAGATGGCATATTAATGGATATGGTTGAAAACACGCGACCATAGACATCAAACAACATGGGTTAAGAACACCAAGAAAAGGCTTTTTTTTCCTAAACTACCTTAGTTTGAGACCATTGTGCGAGGAAAAAAAAAAAGAAAAAACCTTACAAGTTAGGATGGAAAGGAAAAAAAACAGCCTTTTAGACTTTGTTTGGATAACAAACAAGGAGAGGGGAAAGAAAGGAAAAGAGAAAGGGGAGCATTGAAAATAGATCCCTCCCTCTCCGTCCCCTTTCTTTACCAAATTAGTCGTTAAGACGAAGGAATTTGTCCCCTTTATTTCATCTCTTCTTTACCTTCCATTTCCTTCCATCCAAACAAAAAGGTTATCAAAAGCAAAATAGTAAATATTTATCAAAAACAAGTTAGCTCAAAAGAAGGCCGAATACATATTGTATCCTCATAGACATAGCCTCCAATTAACTAATCAACACACTTCTTATATAATTGAATAATGATCTACCAACAAGCCCTTAATTAATTAAGCTTCACATTTGATAATGTGTTGTCTACAGCTTTGGAAAGGTTCAGCATTTACTGAGGAATTGAATAGTGACAAGGGAAGATATGACACTGGATTAAGGTTAAACAATAACAATAAAGTGCGGAGTATGAGAAATGTAGGCCAAGATATTGATGCAAAGCTGCAACATGTAGAACATTATCTGCGATCTCACAAGCAAATTCTCTTTAATCAAGATGCAATCAAAATATCCAACATTGGTTTTAACCCCTAACATCAACACAAAGACTCCTTAAATGATGCACTCCAACTTTAGTTTCAAAGCATAATATGTAAAACTTTGGAATGAAACACCAAGAAATTTATTCAACAACTAAAAAATTACACATCTTTGGAGGCTAGACTATCAATAGACTCATCCCAATCCTCCAACCAAGTACGATCACCTGTTTTCATACGGACTAAACTTGGCAATATGTTGTGCAACCTTATTGCCATTTCGAGAGACAAAAGACCACACAATACAATTAAAGTAAGAAGATCAAATACAGGCCCTCACTAGACTTGGGTATAATACCCTTCCTAAGACACCTCTCACAATTGGAGTCAACAATCATACACATATATCTTGCTTCCCAAGCTAACTGCACCAAACAGCATAGCATTTGCTTCATGAGCCTTGAGATTAATAGTGCCAGCTTGTTGTCGAAATCCTGCAGGCTGCAGCCACAATGTCACCCTCAGCATCTTATACTACAAACCCGCAGCCCACACTCCACTCACCACAGCTCCTGCATCAGAATTCAGCTTACAAACACTGTTGTTTGGAGGAACCTCCGTTTCAATCTGCACGTACTGCATACTCCGTCTTAGTGTTCTTATCAAGGCAATCTCAATCACAAAACTCCAAGCATGATCAATAATGCGTTGTGGACTGTATGAGCTTTGATCAAAGTTGGTCTTGTTATGTACATTCCACAATCCACACAGCCCACATTATTGCAGAAACCTTCTCTAGTACTTCTGTCTCCCCCAAATCATGCAGCCACTCCAACAAAACCCTTACCTCCAGTATTCTAACCCACCAAAAGCTCTCCTCCAAACCCCACTACAAATCCAAATACAAAAAGCAAAAGGACTCTCACAAAGACCATGAATGTCCATGTCCTCCAATGCTCCACAACAACAGCAGCTCATCTCACAATTACTTACTCTTCTCGCAATGTTAAACCTCGAGGCCAAAGCACCAGGAACTGCCTTCTACTCCACCATTTTAATCCTTGGAGGTAAGAAACAACTTCAGATACCCTTCCAAAAACGTCTAACTAATGTTTTCCCCTCATCATTTCCTTTCACTTTCTCCCTTCGATTCATCCTAAAGGAGTTTTTCTTTGCAAGCTACAGAATTAAAAGAGATGGTAATCTGGGCAGAATATCTGAAATTCAGTTTTCGACCAAGTTAGTAATGATAGCTGGCCTAAACCTAAGTCTTACTAACAAGGTACTTCCATTCTGCTTACAATTCATGTCTAAGGGAGTGAATCTACCCCTTAGCACTTGTAGCCCACAAGAATTAAACTCGAGACCTCAAGGCTACAATCAACACCAACGACACCAAGTAGGAAAGTACTACTTGGTGAAAAAAAATCTATTAATTTAATTAATGTTGAGGACGGAAAGATGATACAGCTGTTATTTGGACAAGGAAGAAATCCTAATGTAGGTCTAGAACAACTACAATGTGCAAAATTTTGTTGCACAGGTGATGACAGACTCGTTAACTCGAGCAACACTAATATACCAACACAGATACATGTACACACAAGAGCACACATTCATAATCAAGCAAGAATTAGCTGCTGCAACGATAACAAGGTGCTATCACTAAACAAGAAGCTTACAATTTTACAAATAATAAAACATCTAGCCAGAGAGGAATTTCAACTACTTCACATTAAAGTTATGAGACAAATGACTCTTTCCGGTATCCATTCTAAGCTGAGCTAAAAACCACTAGTATTTAGCCTTAGAATCAATCCATATCATTTATACTTGCTCGATGCTTAAATTTTCAATTTTGTGTATCTAAAGGTTTTGGTGGCATTCCTGACTTGGAAAAACCAAAACGAAAAAAATTGTTTGCCAACATTATATGTCATGATAGCATAAATAACCTAACATTCCCTTCTAGCAAAGAATCTACCCCAAATATGTTTCATTGCAATATATTTTTTATAAAAATAAGGGCATCAGTAACCTTGAAATTGTCAACAGTACTTACCTAAAATTCAGAGATCAAGTGTAAAACATCATATGCCCTTTGTTAATGCCAAAAAACTAAGAAAATATTTTACTATATTCCTCTCATTCTTATATTTGCCCCAAATAGATTAAAAATCTCACACTTAAAAGGTTAAATGAGCATGTAAAAATACGACAAAAAGACCATAAAATTGTGAAAATTTAAACACAAAAAAAAGATATTTAGAAGATGAAGAGCTATCCTTAAAATGACTTCTACCCCTCTACCGCTTATACATTAATGTACTAAAGTTATAATTAAGTTTCTAAGAAAAACTTTCACTTACACAACCACTCCCTCAAGTCATTTTACAACTGCAACCAATAGAAGATGTGCAAACTCTAAGTCTATAAAACGCTTGATCAATAACAAACTTAACTACCTCACACCTTACCCTCTCCACAGTCGAAACACAAATCATATTAATATGAGAATGAGTGTATACAATTTTACATCACTGATTGCAGCCAAAGAGTGTCAAGACAGACAAGCATGTGAACACAATAATCTTACCTAAACTACTGATGTGGTACCATTCTCTTCAATGCCCCTTCAACAATTCCCTTATGGCCTACAAAAAGAAATCAAGAATAGAGACGGGAGTTAGAGGACTAGATTTTATTATAGAAACTAGAGCTCACCAGATAGATAAAATGACATATTAATGGATATGGTTGAAAACACACGACCATATAAATCAAACAATATGTGTTAAGAACACCAATAAAAGGCTTTTTTTTCCCCTAAACTAACTTAGTTTGAGACCATTGTGCGAAAATAAAAACAACCTTACGCATTGTTCGGATAACAAGCTAGGAGAGGGGAAAGAAAGGAAAAGAGAAAGGGGAGCGTTAAAAATGGATCCCTCCGTCTCCCTCCCGTTTCTTTACGAAATTGTTAATTCAGACAAATAAGTGAAAACTTATCAAAAACAAGTTAGGTCAAACGAACAGGGCAGAACACATCATAGACATAGCCATTTCCAATAAATAATCAACACACCTCCTACACAACTAAATAATGATTTACCAACGAGCTCGTAATTAATTAAGCTTCACACGTGTTGTCTACAGCTTGAGCAACAGTAAAGCACATACAGAGATGTAATACAGAATGAAGCGCATTCAAAATGCATCCATTAATAAAACATCCTCCACCAATAATATAACGTCGTAAGATAAAGAAAAACGTTTATATGGGAAATTAATACAGTTCAAAAACATACAAATTCCAAACCCCAAGTACAAGTAAGATGGGCACCCAATTATATTACAACAAAGAAATGAAACAATCATTTTGAAAAAATAAAATTAACAAAACGAAATGAAATGAAATTAACCTTTGACAATTGACACCATGCTGTTGAGCATTCTTCATGGAAAATTGCTATAATTATATTTAATAATTGCTAGAAAATTGAAGTTCGGAAGCTTGATGATGGAGAATTGGTTTGGGGGAAATTTAGGGTTTTTGCTAGGGTTTGATAACCCGATTAATCACTTTTGTTGGGCTACCCGACATTCGGCTCCATCCGCTGTCAATCTTACTTCTTCGAGTATTTAATAGGGCTAGGGGTTGTTTGGTTTACTAATTCAGCTATGATGTTAGTGAGCCGATACGAACGAGCTTGGTTAAGGATCGTTCATATATAAATAAATGACTATGAATAAAATTTCAAACTCGATTAATAAACGAGTTTTACTCGAACAGCTTATTGCTTTGCTAATTAAGGCTCGCAAACAACTCGTTCACAACTTGTTTTATAAGCTCGGTCAGACAGTCATAGCTCGTTTATAGTTCATTTGTAGCTCATTAAAGCACGAATTCTTTAAGGTAGTATAAATATTGATTACAAACATAAATGAATTGTATTATATCTTATTCCCTTCTGAATTTAATTATTTGAATAAGTTCATATTGCATTAAACTTTTCACTTTTATTAATGATTATCTTTTTGTTTTTAATACGGAGTATATAAAAATATGTAGAAGGCTCGTTTATTCATAACCTTGTTTATTTATAAGCTTGATTTGAACTTGAGCTCGAAAAACAATAATCAAGCCGGGCTCGAACACTATAAATTTAAATGAGCCAAACTCGAACAACAATTTGAAAAGGCCGGTTATATTTGAGTTCGGCTTAGGCTCAATTAATAGTTACCAAGCCTAGCTCGAACAAACTACTACTCGGCTCAGCTCGTTGACATCCCTAACTTCAGTGTATTGGAATAATATGATATGGAGTTTAATACCACGATAAAATAGATTTTAATCCTCAAACACTTAAGCTATGCGGATTTGTTTGGTTTTATGATGGAATGATAGTAGTACAATAAGTAATTACTAATAAATTATTTAGTTATAATTATTAATAACTAACTAGTAATTGCCAATTTTTTACGGAGTAATTACTAATCATTAGTTAATACGGAGTATAATATTAACTAGTTATTAACTATTAATAATATTTAATAATTAATCGTTATATATTACTCATTCGTTCAGTCATGTGTATAAGTCAAAAGTCAAAATGTATCAAACAAAAGGGAAAGAAAAGAGTATTAATTATAAATTACTATTCTCTTATTAATTACTTTCTTTGTTCCTAAATGTTTGATACGTTTGGAATATTGACGCTATTCATGATATGAGAAAATCTTTTGAATTACTTTCAATATATAAAACATAATACGAGTATATTCATATGGGGCCTTGTTTGATTAGTACGTTATTAATATCCAACTATTAAAACTTTTACATGTATACAACAAAAGATATTTATGGTCAAACAAGTGCATTGACATATGTGCAAGTTAATACGCATCAAACAAATGGGAAGTGAGGGAGTACTTATTATTGGTAAATTCTTATATGCACCCAGTGTACATACTGTACTGTGCACCTAGTCGAGTGCAACACACGTGTTTGAGCCTATATAGCAATGTTTAGGTATATGTATGCAATGTTCATAATTTTTTATGCAATGGTCAACCTTTTGTAATTAGTGTTCAGATTTTTGTAAGTAATATTCATAAGCATATCACTCATTTCGTAATTAACTTCATTTATATATTATTGAAGTATTATATGATCGATAAATGTGTTAATATATGTTATATTCTGTCCAAATGTTGCCTTTATAAAAATATGGAGGATACATATATGAAACATTAAATAAAATTACACTTCCCATAAAATAGTACAAATTGTAACTTTGGAAATTCAATCTATAAACATTCACAAAACAATATGTGAATTTTAAGCCTAAACATTCAAAGTAAAACTAAACTACATTCATGTATATGTAAATAGTGAAAAAGGAAGACTCAAGAATTACAAGTTCGTAAGCCAAAATAAAGTATCGTACCCATGCAACCAAGTGTTGATGTGCATAATACTCTGTTCGTTATTTTAGTTGTATTTTTTTTTTTTTGTCAAAAATTGAAATTTAAAAAAACAGAGAAAGCATATTTTAAAATGGGTAACATGTGTATGTTGTTGGAACATTTATACATAAATGGGCTTTGCTCGAGTTAACAACTACTTAGGGGACTAAAGTTTGGTTTTATTTTGGTTTTTGGGATTCAAATTTATTTTTTTAGGGTTAGGAGACTACCTTAAACTCCGTTAACTTGAGTGTCACATTAGCAGTTTATTATCAAAGTAAATCTCTTCTCCTTCTACAACTATGCCATGGCGAAAAAAATAAATAAATAATAATAATAATAAATGCTTTCCTTTCTACTATTACTACTAGAAATATAGTTGAATTGCGAAGAATTTTTTATTGGAGTTGCTATAACTTTGACTATCAATTGTGCTGATAATTCTATCTCCTTCTAATTTTATATATGCCTTTGATAATGAATTATAATTTTTTCCCGGGTTGGATTGTAAGAAAAGAAAAGAAAAAAAAAACAATTCTAATGTGAGTAAAGTCTTAATTATTATATTTATATGCATTCAATTAGCTTGTGTCTTATTTATCTCTAGTTATTGATATGCAGCTTGGATTTATATGTTAATACAAATTTTCTATTTTTATTTGCAAGTTTGATAATTTTATTGGAGGAAAAATGGACAATCAACTTTAGTATAGCTTATAAGAAATTTATTTTGGATATTTAGTAATAGGACATTGGAATAAGAATGAACAATTAGCTATTTTTTATATTATTTTCTAACGTGGATTTGTACTAAATGTTCTTTGTATTATTTTTATTTTATTTTTTTAACTTTTAACATCAAAGTTAACGGTAGTTTAATATTAGTCCCCTAAACCTAAACAAATAAATTTGAGTCCCCAAAACCAATATAAAACCAAACTTTAGTTCCCTAAATGTGTGTTATCTCGGCTTTGCTCATATGAATAAATGGGTAAGCATCTTTTTAAATCTATTTTGATTAAAACCTATATCTTTATATATTGTTTCATATGTGATTAAAACCCCTATCTTATTTATATTGTTTCATATGTGAGAAGTTAATTTGTGGATATATCTTATTTGTATTGTTTCAATGTGAGAAGTTATTTTTTTCAAAAATTATTCTCTCAAACTTGCTTTCTCATACTATGTTTTCTGCAGAAACATAGTTTGAGGGTATCTCATAAACACGTCATAAAGTTTCTTTCTTGATTTACTTTGAAGATCACCAAAGTATATTGTTCTCTCCATTGCATCCCATTAGTTGTTTTGTGTTAACTCGGTGATCCAAATTGTTCTCTCCGTTGTATCCCATTAGTTATTTTGTGTCAACATGGTGATCCTTGGAGGGGTGAAATTAAACTAATAGGAAAACGTAGTTTCTATGCCTTGAAGTGGTATATCGGTGCCACTTATTCATCTTAAGTTTCTAACATAAGCAAGGTTGACACTATCACATACACTAGTAATACGGTCTATTCAGTTCAGTTGTTTTTAGTAAATATGAACAAATCTTTAGTAGGTTTGTAACTTTGTTATAATTGTGTTGTTGACCATATGAGAAGACTACTATTAGGAGACCAACTCAACTAAAAGTTTTTATTTTTATAGTACTCAACCAAAAGTTTCATACCCAGATCTAATTGCTATTGCTGTTCAACTTGAAAATGAGGGGTGAATGAGATTAAGGTCACGCTTACCATGATTTCATATTAGATGACCAACTCAATCATAAACTTAGTCACAAAAATAAATTATATCCTCTACAAAGTACCACCCATTTAAAATTAATTATCGCCTTAAACTACTAGTTTCGTTGTTGATCATATATAACATAGTTTAAAGCTTATACTACCTCCGTAATCTTTTACTTGCAACAAAGGGGTATTATTTGTGAGATATAAAATATTCCTTTGTTGCAAATAAAATATTACGGAGGTAGGGCCTGTTTACTTCAACTTAAAATCAGTTCAGTTCATCTCTTCTTTTATTTTGCTACTCATTAATCCTTCATAAAAAACTTTCAGTTCAGTTCTATTCAGTTCAGCTCCAATCAGTTTAGTTTAGCTGAAGTAAACATACCCGTAGAAAAGAATTTCATGTAATGAAAATTACATTTGAACGAAAAGAACAGTGTAAATACGAAATAGTAATACGGAGTATATAACTATGTAAGAGGTCATTTTAGTAATCCGCGGCACATAGCCCTCAGGTAGTGCTGTTATACACTTATACTCGCCTATATCATTGAGTGATTACACTTTATTTATGTGATTTTTCTATACAATTTTTTAAACTATCAGTATTTGTTACTGCTACACTCCCTATGATTTTGATATTTTTCATCTTAAAGTTTATAGAGTCATTCACTAAAGATTACTCCTCTTAAAAAACGTACTTAATTTAATGAAACAGATGGAGTACAAAATTCTAAAAGTAAGAGCCTATTTATTTCAGCTTAAAATCAATGCATTTCACCTCTAATCAATTCAATTCAGTTCTTCTTTAAAAACCATAATATAAATTTTCAGTTCAATTCAGTTAAAGTAAACAAACCCTAAGCCATATGTACCACTAAACCTACAATGTTAAAATGTTATACTAGTAGTAGAATATTGATGAGTATAGTACAACGTGCCTCCACATGTCGATATCAATATACTTAGGCCATGTTCTTCTCATCTTATTTTCAGCAAAAATAAGTTCAGTTCTGCAAAAATCAGTTTCAATCCTTAATAAATTGTTAATGATTTCAGCAAAAATAAGTTCAGTTCAACAAAAATATGTTCAGATAAGTAAAAATAAGTTCAGTTCAGCAAAAATAAGTTCAGTTCAGCAAAAATAAGTTCAGATCAACAAAAATAAGTTGAGGAGAACAGGGCCTTAGTATTTTATATACTTCCTCAGTAGCAATTTAGTTCCTACATAGAGAAATGAAACAAAGTTTTATGCATGTCATTTTTAATGTGGAAGCCACCTGTTTATTTATGTATTAAAAGGGTAAAGTAAGGGCCTGTTTACTCCAGCTGAAAACAGCTGAACTAAACTGAAAGTTTTTTATGAAGGATTAATGAATAACAAAATAAAGGAAGGGCTGAACTGAACTGAACTGATTTTAAGCTGAAGCAAACAGGCCTTAAGATTAAATTTTAGTCGAGTAGTAGTTGGAAAGATTAATTAATATTAAATAGATTCAAAATGACAAAATTGAAGACAATAAGGTAAAGATATATATAGACCCTACTTACCAAAATAAGTAATGTAACAAGTAATTTGGAATGTCAATTTAAAGAAAATGTAGCAATTAAAAAATACACGGAGGGAGTATATAAAAATAAATACTTTTTTTTCACAATTTTCGTCCAAACAAACATGCTTGAAGAATAATTAAAGGGGAAATTGAAAATAAATTTATGGCACTCCTTAAAAAAGGAAAAGTAGATTGGATGGTCCCATTGTTTGAAATAAATATGAGTATTCTTGAAGATAGTAAGTAGTTGAGGTACGTGGGAAATTTTTTTGAAACACCTCATAACTCTCATAATAACTACTCTCACACACATTCAATTTTCATTTGCTCCATTTGTTGAAGGTACTAATTTAAGGCACCACCAAAGTAATTAATTGTTTTTTTTTTTTTCCTTTCATTTCTCTTTCTGTTAGTTCTTGTATTATATTTTGCATTCATTAAAGAAGAAGTACTTAAATTTGTACTCGGGTATTTAGTTAGTACTAATAATTAAGATGGGAGAAGAAGATGTTATGAGAACCGTTGATTGCTTGAGAGGTAGATTACAAGCTGAAAGAGCTGCTACAAGAGCCGCTTATGAGAATGTTGATCTTTTGACTAACAAGGTGTTTGTTCTTTTCTCTGTTGATTTTTACTTGCTTCATTCGTAGTATTACATTGGAAATTCGTATGTTGTTTTGAATCGGAATTAGTTGTCACATTATATCCGTCTGTCTAATGAACGATCATCGATCACGATCAATCAGTCTTTGAATCTTTACATTACAATTGTTTGTTGCAAATCATATTAATTATATAAATTGGAGATTAATATACGGCATTATTCAATTCCTAGAAAACTATTATGTGACACGATGTAACAATTAATTCCGAATTAATTTAGACATTTTTTTGTAAGAAATTATGATAGAAAGGACTATGCTAACATTGACTTTTTTAGTTGAGATTCTTATATGACTACCACATTTATTCAAACAAACATCACTTTTTATTCTTAATTTTGATGTTGGTGAATCATTTTGTAATGCAGCTAACAGAGTTGGAAAAACAACTAAAAATTGAGACAAAGTTGAGGAAAAAAGCAGAAAAGAAGCTCAAACTCCTTAAAAAGAAGCTACAATTACTCAATATTTCATGTAGTAGCATAATTACAGAAGAATGTTGTGAGCAATCAAGTTCATCAAATAATTCAGACGAAACCAATTCATGCATGTCATCAATTTCTTCATCTAATAACTATTATAATCATCAACAAGAAGAAGGTCATCATCATCAACAACAAATACAAAAATGTGAAGATTCAAAATGCAGCTCAATTAAAGGGGAAATAGAATCAGAGATCCTTATTATTAATAATGGCGGATAATATTCTGATGAAAATTGTCATGGGTAAGTAGTTTTTTTATTTTATATTCTTATCATTTAATTTTATGTGATGTTGTAATATGAATTGAAATATGCTTTTCGAATTCAAAAAATGATTTTGAAATTTTTGTTGTTATTGTAATATTGTTTAGAGTTTAAGGCATAATAAAGCCAAAGTTTGGTGCATGTGCAAAATTTTTTTTAGTAACATTAATCATATTTTTTAATTAATCATAATAATTATTCAATATAATATTCTAGATAAGCTTTCATGTGTAGATTTGTAGTTTTCGACATTACCATGTAGCCAATGTAGGAGTTTAATAAAGGTGTCATGACTCATGAGTCGTAAGTCTTGCAACAAGGTTCCTAATGAAAACTAGAGGTGATTATAGGGCGGACCAGCTTCATGCTGGGCTTGACACATTAAAGAAGGTCTGATAATTGAGCCCGAAACGATTAGGTTCGAGCCTAATTTTGTTGTCCAAAATCCAAAATTTTGGAGCGGGCTTTTCGGACTTTTAAAATTTCGGACTTTTTTGGGCCCGATCCAAAAAATTAACTAAACTAAATTTAAGCCGCCAAAGCCCGGCCCGTGGGAAAGCTGAAAAAATCGGGCCGGAAATATCATGACCAAATCCCACATTTTTTTGGGCCAGGTTCGCGGGCTGGGCTAAGGTTGATCAACTCTAATAGAAACAAAGAATGTATAGAAGTATGGATTATTTTGTTAGAAGAGATTGACAGGAAAATTAACAAGTTTTGTGCGTGACCGACTATATGATATGATGTGAGAAACTTACTTATATGGGAATGTATCATACATACTACCCTAATTGATCATAAAAGAAACCTTCTTGTATGGGCTAAAAGGATCATTCATTCAAACCGTTACAAAAATTAAATTAAAAATGTATCATTCATTCATACTACCGCAGAATCTTCACTTGGACGGATTGAGATTCTTTGCTCATGTTTGCATGTGAAAATGAGTGATTATGTGCATAAAAATATGACATTGTATATTGGTATGTTTGTCGGTTTGGATTTTCCAAAGAAATGTCATGTGTACATTTTTTGTTTAATGATTTGCTAAATGCTCATTATTCTTCAAATGAGAATCCATTTTGAGATCTCTTAAAATTGGGAGAGAAGCTTTTTTTTTTCTTTTTTTTTTGACAAGGGATAAAATCCATACAAACTTAGACCTGATCAGATGACACAGCAATGTCTCTTCTTGCAGCAATAGCAAGATTATGAGCATTGCGTACTTCCTGTCTACTAACTTTAATTAAACAGATAAAATCTAAATTATTACATAAGTTGATTGCATCCAACACCAGATGTCTAATGGTGATATCCGAATCAACGGGTTGAATAAAAGCCTTGACCACCTCTGCACACTCTGTTTTAACTATGATCTGGTTTCCATGTTCCCTTCCACGCAAAATTCCCAGGAGTGCACTCCACATCTCCACTTGAATCGGTTTTATTGCCTGGATGGAGCAGCTTCCGTTAGTACAATCCGTTGGGGTAACGATATGCCACCCTGCAGCAGCCCTCACACGTTGCTTTATCTTATCCCTTTTCCAAGCCTCGTCGACTTGGATTTCCACTAGGGGGTACCGATGGTTCAGACTTCCTTGCTCCCAAGATAGCACCTCCGGAGCAGCATCTATCCTATTGGTATTATCTTTTACCCGGGGTGTTGCCATGGTCATATTCATCCATTCATTTTCTAGCTCATTGACTCTATTCATGAGGTTCTTCACATCTAGCTTTCCTCTATCAAAGACCATTTTATTGCACTGTTCCCAGATTCCATATAAGACACAACAGACTTCCCTGATACTATTCTCCCAGCTATCCGTATCCTTAGCCAGGTACAGAAGTAGGTTCTTAATCCATGCTCCAAGCTTGATTGTTGTCTGTTGTGAAACCCGAAGGCCCAAACTAGACGCCATCCAAATACGTTGATTAAAACGCAATCCCTGAATAGATGTTCGGTTGTTTCCTTATGGTGGTTATATAATTGGCAGGTGCTGTCTATTGGAATTTTTCGTTGAGATAGCTTTGCTTTCGTTGGGATGGCGTCATTGATAATCCTCCAGAGAAAAGTTTTCCATTTTACGTGGAATTTGGCTCTCCAAATTAGCTTCCATAGTTGTGTCGACTGGGACCCCACGTCGTTGGTGAACTGAGCCCAGTAGCCCGATTTCACCGAGTACTTACCATCGCACTTAGGTTTATATTCCTTCCTCACAGTGATTATGAGGTATTCTAATGATTTGAGCAACTGTTTCCTCATCAAAAACTTTCCTGAGTAGGTTCACATTCCATTCCTTAGAGGCATTCCAAAGATCACTAACTTTTAATATCTCGAACATCACTGATTCTGGCCGTGTATTTAACCACAGGTGTTTCTCCATGCACCCATTTCTTTTGGAAGATTTGTGTATGCCCTTCAGAACCAATGAGCACTCCCATACCATGATGAAGTTGGCTTGCTGCTTTGATCATACTTCGCATGCTCCATGAAGCAACCTTCAATCTGGTATTTTTTTAAGCCATATCTATGGGCGAAGATCCATATCTTCCCTTCAATATTTTGCTTACTAGTAGTTGAGGGTTGTGGTGAATTCTCCAGACATACTTGAAACAAAGTGCCACGTTCATTTTCTGAACATCACGAATACCAAATCCCCCTTCAAACTTATGTTTGTATAGGATCTCCTTTCACTGGAAGGGAGATAAGCTATCAGTCACTCTTAATCCTTCAATTTTATCCTCACATTGGTTGTTTTAATTGAGTCTTAAATTTCTAATTCAAATGATTATTTATAATAGTTAATACAATTGCTATATATGTGGGTCCACCAAAATATTTCACATGTAATCTTTTTAGACTTTGATATTTGGAAGCACTAGTTGGTCCACCGCGCGCTTTGCACGCGGTGTCCCAAAATGACAATAAAAGTCGTTTGTAGATGGGCTCCAAAATTAAATAGTCCATGATGAGACATGCGTTGCATGATTCATAGCATAATTGTTAATGCAATTTCATGACATAGAAAATCTTAGTAGTTGATGCATCTAATGGAGTTCCTTGATAAAGTACACGAATCACAAAAGATGGAGTTAAAGCATCATGTAAGACAATAACAAGGATTCCATAACATTAGATTTAGCAATAGTGCTTCTATTTGATGATTAGGAAATGAAGGTTTCTAGTACTATACAACAAAGGCAATAATAAAAGGTAGAGACATGGGACTCATTGATTTGTTAAGTATGTCTACTCAAACGCTATCCCTTAACAATCCAGTTCATTATGTGGCTAGTGGTGAGGGACAAGGCCGGACCAATTTGAATGTAGATCGGTTTTTCACGAAATTCCTGCATCTTCGCTTCCATAGGTTCTTGGTCATTTTGTGCCATTGTAGCAAAGACAATAAATATAAATGTAGATCTATTTGAATGTGTAGTGATCAAAGTGCCTTTCACCTGCTTATTTGGTGTTCGTTAAATTGCTGAATTTTTCAAAAAAAAAACAAACTAATGTATGAACAAAATCAAATGAAACAACGATTACGATACATTCCATACAAAATTGTGAGAAATGAACAAAAAGAAACTTCAAGATGAAGATGGAGGGGGAGCAAAGAAACTACATTTTTGAAGTGAGTTGTTGAAGCTCAAACTAAAAGATGCAGGAAGAAAGCAAATTCGGAAAACCCTAAAAAATTATAACTAAGGTGGAACTCACAACTTTACCGACACTTGGAAGAAAACCAACTATCAAATAATGAAAATAAAGATCGAAAAGCCAAAGCTACTACCATTTACGTGAGGTGAACATAGCCATAGTAAGATCTGAAATTAAAAATAAACAAAATCCAAGTTAAAAAGTCTGTATCAACATATAGAAAGTGCTGCATTATGGATTCAACAACAATAATTGAACTGTGTGAAAGGAAAGGAGGGAAGAAAGGAAAGAATTGGAAGGAATCTTAGCCATGTGAAGAATCCATAAAAAAGGATTAAGACTAAGAACAAGAAAGCAAATAGAAAGGATCCAAGATTCAAATGAAAAAAAAAAAAATTAAAATAGGCAAACTTCACCATAAGTCTTTGGCATAAAAATAAAAAAGAAAAAAAAATCACAAATCATACCAATTCTCTTTCTTCCAATTTCATTTTCATCAAATTATATCTATTTGCTAATTTATTTTATTTATTTTATTTTCTTAGTTTGGGCTTTGACAAATTCAGGTTTAGAATTTGAAATCAATTTCAGGTTTAGAATTTGATATCAATTTAATGATGGAATTTCATCAGATGGATTTTTTTTTTGAATTGCAGTATATATTTAAAAAAAAATTTAATTCTCTCGTATAATACACTAGAGCCCTCCACTACCCATGAAATTCTTTACTTAATTCTTACAATACTATTTATCGAATTTAATTTTGCTATTTTAATTTGGAGTACTTGATTTTTTTTTTTTTTACTTAGGTGAAAATCGCCAATTTTAATGGCGGTTTGGTAATAAAAAAATATGTGTGAAAGCAATGACATGGACTGTAGATTGGAAATTGAACGACAAGTTGTAATTGTGGAATTGCAAGTTTTCAAAGTATTATTAAGGGAATCAACTTGTTTATTTCAACAAGTATCTTTAAATTTCTAATAATTTTTTGGATAATAGAAGTACGAAAAATTATTAGATAAGAGAAATGACTCATTACTATCAGGCACGGATCCCTATTAAAGCGTAATTTTGTCCTTTTAGCTTTTTTTTTTTGGTTTTGTTTCTTATAGATGCGGAGCCTATTAGGTTTAATTTTTATTTTTAATGTAAAAACTGTGGGGCCACTAATTTTATGTATTATTTTCAATGTTAAAGGTCTATTTTTTTTAATTTCTCAATTTTATCCCTCAACTTAGCATTTTTAATTAGCATTGACCATTGCATTTGATTATCCTAACAGACATTAATTGGGCATCGTCAATGTTTTAGTGGATTCATATGAAGAACAAAACCAAAGAAACCCAAGAAAATCAGCAAAGCATAAAGAAACACAAACTCAAAGAAACCTAGAAAATTAGTAGAACAAAATGAAGCATAAACCTAAAGCCAAGTTGCAAGTAAGGAAACAATTGAAGAACTTTGTAGATGAATCAAGAACCTAGATTTCTTCACCAAACACCATGCCCAGAAGTTCTTAGTAAATCCACGGAGATATTTCAAGAATCCAGAAAGTGTTCCATTTAATTCGTATAATATATTTATAAAATTCTCCTCAAATTATTCCAAAACTAAATAAAAAAACAAGAAAAATTCAACTAAATAAAAAAAAAAAGTATAATTTGTATAACAATTTTAATGCAACATATTAGAAAACGTAATTGAAATACAGGAGTGTTCAAAGATAAACTCATAACCAAATCAAACCCAAAAGTAGTAACATCATGCAATTACAATTCCTTTGCTATTGTTGTTGATGAATATCCGAAGATGGAAGAAGCCATTGTTGGATGCAACGAATCCTGAATCGCAAAAATAATCCAAAAATACACCCAAAAATTAGCAAGAAATCAAAACAAACAAAGAATTATAAATGAATTTTTTTATTAATAAATAAAAAAATATTCAAGATCAAAACCCTAACTACAACATTATTATAGATCGAAATCCCAAATTCAAATAGGTGAACCATGAAAAAAATCCCTAATTCGAACCCTAATTGGAAATTAGAAACTTGAATTCAAGAAACCCCAAATTCGAACCCCAAACTCGAACTCATAAAAACTAAATTTGAACTCTTAAAAACCCAAATACCCCAAAACCCTTTTAATTTATTAAATCAAAATCCAAGCAACAAACAAGAACGAAGAACACTAAAGCAAAAAAAAAAAATAAATAAATAAAACCTAATTGAAAAGTAAAAACCTGAAATCAAGACCTTAAATTCGAACTCATAAAATCCAAATTGGAACCCCAAACTCGAACTCAAAAAAAACCAAATTAGAACCCCAAATTTGAAGTCATAATTGGAAATACAAAAAAAAGAAATCAGAACCCTAACTTAGAAAAATACCTTTTTATTTGTTTAGGAAATTCCGAATGAAAGCATTGCAAGAACGCCACCAATTCCGCTGCTGATTTGCTTAATAGGGAAGGGTTGCAATTCAATTCCGCCGCTGATAGAAGAGAGGAATGTCTTATCTATCCAAAATGGAAAAAGAAGTACATATTAGTAAAAGATCGTAAGACGGAAATTAGACATGCATAGTTGGACAAATAAAGTGATGGATGTACATAAAAATAATCACCCTAATTGGTTAAATGTCACATAAGTTAAAAATCTACATGAATAGATGATGAATAATTAACAAAAAAAAAATTTATTCGTTAAAAGTCTAATTATTATTGTTTCTTTTTGACAAAGTTATCCACCTAAAGTGGAACTATGGTTATTTGAATATGAAAATTAGAGGATAAAGAAGAGAAATTAGTTGAGCAAACATGCCAAAAGCATGGGTCACTTGTATTATGTGTCATAGTTTAAAAATCATCTCGTTACAATTTTTAAACAACCATTGGCGTTGGTGGAGAAGATGCAGTGCTTATCTTGTCGAGCTTTTGACTTATTGCATTGATCGGTGAAGTTAGACTTTCATATCTACTACATGCTTTCTACCTCTCTTCGAATGCCTTCTAGGATTGCCAAATTTTGAGTCATGGCAATTTCTTCGGTTAAATCATAAGCAGCATTGACCTCCTGATTCAGGAATTAACTACTAGCAGCAGAATCAAGCAAAGTACGACACTCATTCCCTAACCCATTGTAGAACGATTGGAGGAACCACTTCTCAAGACCATGATGTGGGTACAACCTCAATAAACCCTTGTACCTTTCCCATGCTTCATACAATGTCTGTCTCATGGTTGAAATTTGTGATCTTGCTTCAAAGGGTTGCAGTTTTCTCTAGAGGGTCGTACTTCCTTTGAAATGCAAGACCCAACTCATCCCATCGGTTGATGTTGTCCATACCAAGACTGTTCAACTAAGTGCGAGCTTTATCCTTCAATGAAAATGGGAACATCATCCTTCTAATGTAGTCTTGAGTACCCCCATGTTGCTTGATCGTGCTACAATATTGGAGGAAATTATTCAAGTGCAAATTCGGATCCTCCATGAATGTCTTTGCAAATTGGTTCCTTTCCACCATATCCACCAAAGCTGGCTTCAATTCAAAGTTAAGAACCTCTGTATCAGGAACTCGATAACCACCTCCTACTGTTGCTGAACTCGGCTGAGAATAATCTCTAAATGGTCGTCTTGGTGGTGGTGGTGGTGGCGGCGGCGGTGGGTTGTTCTTGGAACCGATATTTCTTCGTCGGCAGTAAAATCAAATTCAGCAAAAGTCGTAACAAATCAGTTAATGTCTGTTCAGAAAGAAAATTCCTCCACAATCTCCACTCCCTTCTACGATTTCGCTTATGGATTGATTTTTCAGGATCAGGATCAATCTAAACCGGTATGCAAACCAAGTACATGCACAAGCACAGAACTACAAACAATCGTAAGAACTGTCTCAAAAAACATTTAATTCCTTGAGACGAAAAAGTAACCTAAAATAACCTGATTAGCAGAAAAAAAAAAACAATTTCCTCCCTGGCAACGACGTCAAAATTTGAACAGGCTATCGCACACCTAATCCAAAGTAACCTGCAACTCCAACTAATGCAGCTAGGGAAGCAGGGTTCGAATCCATAGAGAAGCAATGAATTTCTACTAATTCTAAAAAGCTATTCTATTGTAAAGGGCTTTGGAGAGTGAAATTAACTAAAACACTAATTGGCACTAAAAACAAGAATTAACACAAAAGTATATCAAATTATTAAAGCCTAGGACATCGGTTCACCATAACCCACAACAAATGATTAACAATCAACCAACAAATTTATGACGTTATGAACTAAGGCACATTAATTCTCTTGAATCTAGACTCCTTCAAAACTCCTATAACGACTCTCGCTCGCTTAGAGTCGTTTTGCCTATTACCCCTGTGATCTAATTGAGGTAATCTTACATCTCGACATCAATTTCGACAATTATCAAACTAACAATCAAACCTGGCTAGTATTCAATTGCAAGCAATATAAATTGATAATAAGAATTCAGAAACAACATAAATCATATCAATCAATCATCAATCAAATTCATTGAGATGGATCATGGATCCCTTAGCCATAGAAATTAAACTACTCACACATGTTATAAATTGCAGAAATCAAATCAATACTCATAACAAAAACTAGAACCAAATTCACGAAATCAACTATCATGGATATTAGGGCATAACAAAACTAATCTAAAACAAAATAAATCTTATAATAATAGCAAACCAAAATAAGACAATAAAGCTAAATTAATAAGAACAAGAAGAGAATTGAATAATAAACCTGAATTATATTGATTGAATGAATGGATGAACATCAGAGTACTTTTCTAGAGAGAAAAAACTATGTAAACTAAGCCCTAAAAATAATAATAATTTCGTACATAGACTCAAGATAGGAATTCTATAAGTACATGAGCAAAAGTAAGTCGGAAAATCCGGAAAACGCCTAAAATGTAATCCGCCCAGGTACCAGGGCACAGTGCACTAGACCTGGGCGTGCCGCGCTTTACCCGGGCACACTAATGCCTAGGCCCCGGGCCTTCTTGCTTGCTCGTTTACTTCAAAACTCGACTTCTTTACTTCAATTAAACTTCCAATTCACGTCTGAACTCTCTCTCGGCTTCTCAAAATAGTCAAGGCCTTATACGTACTAACTCGTCAAATGCCGAACGTAACGCAAAAACCGATACAAATGCACCAATTCTTGCAATATTTAGCAAACCGAAATACAAGGCTCTAAAAGCAACCAAATTAGTAGAATTAGGCTCAAAAGAGCCTTGTTAGAGTCGATACTACTATAAATCAAGGGCAACTAATGAGTATAAAATACACATATCAATAGATGATTGGAATAAAGAAGTAACTAATTCTTGGAGATTTTAGATAGAAGTTACCTAAGAATTCTAGCATAATAGAAGTGATGGAGTCCATACAAAAAATTCAATAAGTTGTTAATAGACTTTGACAGAAGTAAATTGTTAATTGTTTGATTCTACCTATGGATGGCAATGGATCTTAGACCCGTCCCAGATCCGTGGACTCAAATTCGTTTGCACGGATGTGGGTCTTAAAATTTTGGACCCAACGGATCCGGGTCGGATATGAATCCTTCCTACAAAAAGCAGTTATGGATATGGGTTTAGTGATATCCAGATGTTTACCTATATACCCATTTTCTAAGAAAAAATATATATATTTTTATAAAGACATAAATGAAATAAATATTATGGAGTACCTTACCTCATCACCTAAAACGAAATTATTATTATTATTTCATTGCTAAATTATATCTCTTTAAATTATTATTTTGAAACTTGAAAGTGATATGTAATTGCGTTTGAACTTCTAATATTATATGCTTGGATTGATTGTATTTGTTGAATTTGACTTGAGGTATTAAGTATAAGACTTGAATGTCCTTGTAAAAGTAACTATGAAAATTAATTTGTTGAATTTTTGGTAATTTTTATTGAAACTAGTAGGATTCATTTTAGACCCATTTTGGACCCAGATCCGTAGGATCTGGATATGGATCCTTCCTTTTCATGCCCGACGGATCTGTGTCGGATATGGATCCATATCAGAAAAATGGATATGGATCTAGACCTATTTGGACCCTGCCTAAATTCGACCTATAGTCATCCCTAATTCTACCCCATAGGTTTGATTAGAGAACAATGCTGATAATGTGTTATAGAAAAGAGAGTTTTGTGGAGAGTATTAAGAAAACAGATGTGTATTATTTCATTCAACTAAAATGCCATATATATATATATATATACAAAGTGGGTAGGGTTTCTTGTACAATAAACCCTAGTCTCTAGAATAGTCTAGATTATATAATAATGGGTATAATGGACATCCTCCTTAAGATATACATTATATAACACTTATGAATTAATTATAGACCTTATTGACTAATTTACCATCAATGCAATATCCGCAGACAATTAATCCGGAAAATGTATAGAGTGCATGATTTATTTACCAATTTGACAAAAAAAGTTAGTCCTTATTAGACATCATGCTTTCTGAGGATATCCATATCATTTAAACATACTCATATGCTATTTGTTATTGATGTTAGCATAATGCACCAATTCTTTTATTTTTTTGGGTAAAAGTGTCATATAAAATAAGCGTATATTCTGATCTATAATATAAATCATGGTGATGAGATTTATTTTAGTGATTTGATTTTACAATAAGAATCTATATATATATACCTTAAATGATAAAGTGCTGGTAGATACTTACATATGGTCCCTCCTAAAAGCCGATGATTAAAGTGTAACACGTCGCAATAGGTCCAACATTTGAAGTTAATTGCTTGAAAAGATAAACCAAATTTGTGTGTTGAATGTTAGATGCTCACCTATTTGGACCCCACTCCACAAACTATACGGGGGTCTCGCTGCCCGGTCAGAAGACGAGGCTCTCGTTGCCTGGTCAGCGAGTCGGGGTCTAAGGGTGAACGCCCTAGTTAGGGGTCTAGGGCCCCAGAACTTTTTTGAAAACTAAAACCATTGCCGGAATAGCTGATGATAAGTTCCGATGGCCAAAATGCGTTTAAATTACTTTCTTTGATTTTAAACTTAATCTTATTATTTTATTATTTTATCCCAAAACTTAGAAAATAAATCAAGTGCACAAATATGGCCAAGCATGACAAACGTTTAAGAATATTCTAGAAGGTTTTGTACGAAATCGGGCAACTTTAAGCTTATAAAAACGTATAAAGTGGAATATGGAAGTGAATTTCGGAATATGAAAGTAAATATCAAAAATTTGGAAATTCAGAATTTTGATCTTGTGAGCGTACATGCGCCTATTGGGCGCACATACGTCAAAAGGGTCGAACATTAGAATTGAGGAAACAATCAAAAACTTCTAAAAATCAAAGCATGAGCGCCATAGTGCTCTATGAGCGCCACAACGCTCAACACGAGTGCCCCAACGCTCGTCGTTGAGCACTTTAGCACTTGTTCAACGCTCGTACACTCAACTTCCTTACTCATTCCACTATAAATGCGTGACCTTGTCTTGTCATTCAAGACATCTTGACAATCTCGAATTTCGTGCATTCTCCCTCACTCTTTCTCTCTCTACAAAAAATACTTTCTTAGCCACCCTTAAACACGTTCAAGCAATTAATTAATCTCCTAAACACATTAATATTATTATAATTATTTTATGTTCTTATTGAAGCATTCAATCAAAAAGTTGTTTTGACCACTGCCCACAACAGATGAGGCCGACATCATTGACATCTACATCTTGAGTTCTTCAATTAATTGAGTTTACTTTATTTGTTTTAATCACTTTTTAGATATTTGACATGCTTAACTAAATTCATGAAATCTTGATTAATTATGGCTTGACTTCAACTCAAAATCAACTTAAAAGCACGTTCTTACATAAAGTAAAGATTAATTTTGGACAACCGGCTTAGGTTATATTAGTTCTGGACAACCGACTTAGGTACCCTTTAATATTGATTAATCCTAAAGTGATCAACCCTTAATTAGCATGTTTAGAAATTATGTATGCATTAAATAAACTCGCCTAGTAAGTTCCTATGTGCCCTTAGGGTATCAACTGAAAATATGATTGCTATAATTCAATATTATGATATTGAAATCACATATGAGACCAAGTAGAAGCCGCTATACGCAGGGGGACATTGTGAACTACATTGTCTTTATCCTAGTCCTTGAATCCAGAGATATGAGACCTTCTTATTCGGCGTCAATTTACCTTTGGACTAGACCTAATGGGGTTCCGTGAGCTCTCGAAAAGATCACGGTGGCGACTTCTCTACTTGGGTTTTGAGCTTCTAGACTCACCTCCTAAGCCAAGCATACTCTCACTATGCAAACTAACAAAGACATTCGATGTCCGTAAAAAGCGCACGTGAGCCCCCCCCAAAAGCCCTGGGTCCAGAACACTAAACTGAGATGGGAAATTGTAGGATCAATGCAAAGATGAAATCATACGATCAATTATCGACAATCTTGTTTGAATATCAAGTGTTATCCAATTTACGCACGAAAATTTTTATATAATAAACTATTGTACGTGTAAAGGATTTATGTTCATCGAAATATATAATATTTTTGTGTCTCAAGATTAGAATTTAACCATAGACATGGTTAGGAAGAAAACAAATTATAATCATGGGACAATAATCATGATCATGTCCTTATCATGTGCAAATGTGCAATAGATAGAGGGAGTATATGAAATAGACATGCATAACTAAACAAATAAAATTGTACCATAGATTAAACGAAATAAATATGTGACTCCGTAATTGTTATGCTTTAAAAATAAATTAACTAGTGTTATCTAAATCAAATAAAATATTCTATAGATTAGTTATGCGTACCTCTAATTATCGGCTTATTGATCGTCCCAAAGAATATATCATTTGAGCTTGTACTAATAACGTGTTATTAAAAAAAGGGATTAATATGTAGAGAATATTATGGAGGGGAAGATGGTTGTTTCTATTATTCACTCTATCAATGAAAGATATATACATATGTATACAAGTGGTTTCCCAAAAGCCTAAGTATATGAAGAGACATGGAGTACAATAATCTAGATTGCTCAAGAAAACTAGGTAATATGAAAAGCCTAGGTAAACCAAAGGATATGTAATGGACGTCCACCTATTAATACTTTGTATTACATAACAGAGTGAAAGTAGATGATGATGGTGAAGGTGAAGGGGAAGGGGAGTTGATTATTCCAAGGAGACATAATCGATGCTCGATGTTTTCGATTGTTCAAGCATTGTCTGTTGTATGGTTGGCGCTTGTTTTCCAGCCTTTTGTCTGAGATGGGCAAGGAGAGTTACGTGGGTTTTGATCATTAGAGTGTATATGTGAGGAAAATGGGTGTAATATGTGAGAATTTTTGTCTTTCTATTGATGAAATTGTTGAGCAAGTGAGGTTGAGACCAGGAGATCTACATATATTTTACAAAGTAAAGCTCAGGGTGAGGATTTGATCAGAGGAAGTCTGAGGGTGTTATCTTCTCAAGTGACGTTTCATGGAGCTAATAAGTGGAGTAAGTTAGCAAAATATGATAGAACTCGTAAAAGAATTTTTTGGGTTGGTCCAATTCCTTGTTTACTATTAGCTAGATCGACTTGGATGATGCTTCTGCAGCTTGTAAACCTTGGTTTTGGGGTGTACGTTTCAGAGGAAATGTTGGCGAGTTTGGTTGATTGTTTTGCTAGTTGATTCAAAACCAATCTAAATGCTCTTATTCAACATGCTTTACTTCCACCTCCGCCTTTGGTATTGTCATTAAGCAATGCAAGATCAACTCGAGGGAAAGACTTGAAACGAACTTTCATGAATTATAAGAGTTGTTGAGCCACAATTAAGCCCTACTTAGGTGAAGTAAGAGCTTACTTTCATGCTGGAAAAAGAATCTGATACATGATTCCTGACAGACCATTTGCATATGCAGCAGTAGATGGCACAAATTTGAGTGCTGCACCAGTAAGGAAATGTGGCGAGAAAAAGAACATAACTTATTATTGAAATGTGATAGGCCACCAAGTATCACAATTCTGACAATCTTGAGAGATCTTGCAGCTAGATTGCCAGGAGAAATTGGCACAAGATAAGATGTTGTTGTTCTTGTGAGGGACTCGATCACAGTATATTGTTGAAGGGATTTCGGATGAGCAAATGGGTCAAGTTGTGAGTGGAGGTCTTGATCGGTTGCAATATGAACGCGATCCTCGTGTGAGGTTTAATAGACAAAGGAGGCTGTGGGCGTATTTGCATGAAGATTAAGAGTAAGAAGAGTTTGATGATGTTGGTAGGATATGGTCGATTATAAGATGGTGCGAGAAAGGAAGAAGAGTTTAGTTTGGTGGAAAACAAATGTTACAAATTATAGGGAACTCAAGAAATTAAATAGTGGTAATTAAATATAACTTATATCAAAATCTTGAGTGTTTGATGACCTCTCAAATTTGTAACTAATTTATATAGTTGTTACTTGTTAGTATTCTTCGCTCTTCATCAAAAGAAGGAAGATGTTAAGAAATTTTGCTTGGATTTACAACTTGTGTAGTTACTTAATTCACTTCTAAGTGAAAAATATACAAGAATTAAGGTGATGTTTGTTTGAACTTTGAGCTATCCGGGTTGTAATTATCGGTTATGATGTCTTTTTCTTCTTTTTTATAGTCTCTCAATTTTGCTATAATAATACAACAGTTAAATATACTTCGGGTTTCGTTTTAGCCGCGACAGCAATATTTTCATTTCCCTTATTATAGTCGTTGTTAATTTATAACATTCATTATTTGCTTAATTACTCTTATTTTGATCAAACATGGATTTTTATGGGGTATAAATAGTTTGAGAGAAATTTTGTTAAATGTATAATTGACTTCAAAATGTATAATTTAAAATGCATATGTTTTGCTATGTTCAGTGCACAAAAAAGAAACAGAAAAAAGGAGCAGATTCGCGGGTTTGTATTTTTGAAGAGTTTTTGGAGGGTTTTAGGCATTATAAAATGACAATAAAACAAAACAAAAAAAAAAAGTACATTTATGATGAGGCAGCAGAAGGAGACATCAAGGTTGACGAATTAACTACTCTTTCTAATATTTGGATATGGATTATTTTGCAAGTTAAAATAATGATGGGAGTATTTTATGGCTTAAACCATGTATTTTACTACAAGTACATTAGCTTATTAATTAGGTTAAATTTTAGGAAGAAATTGTGCGCCACGCTGCTGATCAAATTTCCTAAGAAAGTAAGAAATAATTGTTTTTGTTTTCCTAGTTTGGACAGTACTGTTATTTTTGTTTTCCTAGTTTTAATACTCCCTCCGTTCCTTGAAGATCCTACCAGTTACTATTTATACGCTTTCCAATGCATGTTTTATAACGTTTACATATTTAGTTACACATGTATAAAAATTGTAACAATTGAATATTAATAATGTACTTATTAACACGAATCAAACAAGACCCCACATGACTATATTTTTTCTTATACATCAATAGTTATTTACAGGAATCTCTTCACTTGTGAATAGTTAAAAAAACACAACTGGCATGATCTTCAAGGAACGGAGGGAGTAGATAATTTTAGGGACATTGCTACTGGTTTAGAGATTGTCTAAATCAGTTAGAATTAGTCAATGATTATCTAGGTGAGTTAGAATTTATGTCTTATAAATAGTTTCCTAGTTTCATTGTTTTAGATAGTGATATCTTTTATTCAATCAATAATATTACAATTAGTGTAATTCCTTGGTGTGTCCAAAACTTTGCAATTTTCATGTGTGTGTCTGATGAGTGAATTGTGAGTATTAGAAACTTAGGTGGTGTGTCCCTTGAATGTTCTAAGACCCTTTGATTGTGGTTAGTCCAGATCAAAGTTAATAGTTTTCCAAATAAAATTAAAAACCCCAATAATACGTTTTACTTAATTTTTCTAGTTTAATTTCTAAAATTTCAAGAATTTTATTTGTGCCTTGTGTGACGCATCAACTTAGATGGTAACAAAATGGTTAGATGGACCTTTGAACATGAGATGAAAGTCATGAAACTACATTGCAGGATATGATTTCTAAGTTCATGAAACATCCTTTGTACTTACGTACCTTGTATAATAGCGATGATTTGCACTGATACTAAAAATCGCTTAAGTCGAAGCTTCCTACATAATATAAAGTGAAACTAATTAAAGACTCCATTTGAGTAAATTTTATAGCAACACTAAACTACTTTTATGCGTTGAAAAATCAATTGAAACATCCCTTAATTCATCTTTAATCAATTTCATACATTACCCATTAATTTTCCTTATGGAAACCTTTATTTTTCATACTTTTCCAAAAAAGACAGCAATATTAATTTGCTTAGAAACTCCTTGAACTTCATAATTTGAGTGTAAAACATTACAATATATGATCATCATATGATAATTTCATGCATTAAAAACCCTTTTTTGTACTTTATAACATATATATAACAATAGTACTATAATTATTCATACTTAGAATAATTTTCCAGCTTGATAATGTTAAGACCTCTTAAAAATCGTTCTAAACTTTATAATTTATGTTCAAAACACTATAACAACATCATATGAAGGTTTTATGCATTAAAAATACTTGAACATAAATTGTAACATGATTATAATATTACTTCTACTATTTTTCATGTTCTTAAAAATTTTTCCAGCAATTTAAAATCACTTAAAATCCTTCAAAAACTATTATAAACTTCATAAATTCATCATAAATTAAATTATTACAATAATCTATAATCATAATACAACAATTTAAAACATTTAAATCATAAACCATAATAATTTTTATAAATTGTATAAACCCTAATTCATAATTCATTAACAACTTTTGAAAACTTAATTATAAACACTAAAACAAGGTCATAATTAGTAAAACATGCTTAACGTAATTATAAACCATAAATTATAAACAAGAATTGAAATGGGAATTGAAGAAGAATTGTTTTTTAAACCTTCGAAAACCGAAAAGGGAGAGGAGGGGAGGAGACTGCTGGCCGTCGGTTCGGTTGCTGGTGTCTAGGCTAGTCGCCGGCAGTGGGGTCATGCGAAGGGGAAGGGTTAGGGTTTTAAGATTTTTTTTTTCTTTTTTTTTTCTGAAAACCTAAAAATTATAAAAATCAGTAAAATTTCTTATTTTTATGTTTAAAAGGGGTATTTTTTTCTTTTTTTTTTTTTCTGAAAACCTAAAAATTATAAAAATCCGTAAAATTTCTGATTTTTATGTTTAAAAGGGGTATTTATACTTTATAGGCCCAAAATCAGATTTTGTTAATTTACTAAAATAACCTTAATGATGAAAATTACTTTTATGCCCTTGTTTTAAACAATCAAGGAAACCCTCTCAAACCCGATTTGGAACTTTAAAAACACGTCAAAAAGTATTAGAATACTATGAAATACTTTATAAAAATTATAAAGTCTCAAAATAGATATTTTGACTTTTTAATTAATTAAATTCCTCTAATCAATTAATTGATAAAACTTTTCTTTCTTCTTTAAAAATACTAAAAATGTACTTTATAAATGTTAATTTAATTAATAAAATACGTAAAATTGAGGGATATTACACAAGAGTAGAAGGTTAATAAGTACCGAGTAATAACGAACTAGGGATGGTAAAATGGGTTATAGATCATGTACATGTTGACTTGTTTAATTTTTAAACAGATTAAATATGACCGAACTTCAGTTTAACCCATTTATTAAACAAATTGAATTTCTAGAACCTAATCTAGCCTATTTATAAATAGGTAGGTTAACATTAGATTGATTCATTTGTTATTTCATTTTGTAATTTCCCTATTAAACATGGCTTTGATACATGACAAAACTCAAGAAACTTGAATGACTGAATGTACATACCAAATCCTTACAACTTTCTGAATTCTAAATTTTCCACATTACAGAACCGTAGGGAAAAAAATTGCAAAATTACAGATTAATTTATTTTAATATTAAAACCATAAGTAATTAAATGAACATACAAGAAATTTGACCTCAACCTTGCCTGGTAATTTAAAAGGATCGGTCATATCCATCCATTTGATGGGTTTAATATATTAACCTAACCCATTAAAAATGGATTAGATTTAGGAGAAAATTATTATATTGCACTAGGGAGTATATTTCATAACATATTCTATGTAATATTCAATTTTCAATAAGTAATATTCTGTTATAGAAAATAAGGTTTTAATAGAGAGTATTTGTGGGAGAGAATAATAGATCTGTTTTCTTATTCAGTACCAAAGTATATATATACAAGCATTAAGGGTTTCCTGTAGAATAAACCCTAGTATCCAGAATATTCTAGATCATACCTAAGGGGTATAATGGACATCCATAAAATAATAATATTTTATAACACTCCCCCTTGGATGTCCATTATAAAGCAAATATACATCATTTTATAATGCGCATGTGCAATGCTGCCTCATTAAAAACCTTAACAGGAAAACCCAGTGGGAAAAAACCATAGCTAAGGGAAAAAGAGTACAGCGCGCATTGACTCCCCCTCATGATATCATCCGTTGAGATCCTTGAGATGACGCAACCCGATTTGATGAACTAATTTCTTGAATGTAGCAGTAGGAAGCGCCTTGGTAAATAGATCTGCTAAATTNACAAAACCTGACCCGAATTTCTTTATGAAAATACAAGGGCTAATAGGGTCATTTCTATAATCTTCTTTCAACAAATATTCACTAAGGCGATTGTACCACATACGCCCTGATTGTTTCAATCCATAAAGGGATCTATTTAACTTAATACAATGTTGTTCTCGAGAACGCGAACCAGTTGCTTCAGGCAACTTGAAACCTTCCGGGAGTTTCATGTATATATCACTATCAAGTGGGCCGTATAAGTAAGCTGTTACAACATCCATTAGTCGTAAATCAAGTCCATGTCTTACTGCCAGACTAATTAAGAATCTGAAAGTAGTTGCATCCACCACAGGAGAATATGTCTCCTCAAAATCAATACCAGGTCTTTGTGAGAATCCTTGTGCAACTAAACGTGCTTTGTGTCTCACAATTTCACCCTTTTCATTTCTTTTCCGCACAAAGTCCCATTTATATCCCACTGGTTTTACACCTTCAGGTATACTAACTACTGGCACAAATACTTCTCTCTTTGCAAGTGATTTCAATTCTGCATCAATTGCTTCTTTCCATTTTGGCCAATCATCTCTTTTCCTACATTCTTCAATGGACTTAGGCTCATGATCCTCTTTTTCATTCATAACATCAAGTGCTACATTATATGCAAAAACATCATCGACGTCGATTTCATTTCGGTTCCAAGTTATTCTAGACATGACATAATCTGTTGAGATCTCTTCATTTTCAGGTACCTGAGGTTCTTCTAGAACACTATCATTTGTCATGTCTATGGTCTCTTCTGGAGATCCTTCACTTATTGCTTCCTCAATCTGGCCATTACTTATCATTGCTCCTTTTCTTTTCCGAGGATTCTTATCTTTGGAACCTACTGGTCTACCACGCTTCAGGCGTGCCTTAGACTCATGAGATTGTCCTTCAGGGACATCAATCTTGATAGGAGCATTTACAGCTGGTATATGTGACTTAGTTACTCTATTTAGGTCAGTAAATGCGTTTGGCAATTGATTTGATAAGCTTTCGTAAATTAATTATCTTTTGAACTTCCAATTCACATTATTTAGTGCGAGGATCAAGGTGATTTAATGATGATTCATTCCAACCAATTTCTTTTTCCAGCTGCTTGTTCTCTCCCCCTAATGCTGGGAAAACTAACTCGTTAAAGTGACAATCTACAAAACGAGTAGTAAATAGATCCCCTGTTAATGGCTCTACGTATCTAATTATTGATAGGGATTCAAACCCGACATATATGCCCAACCTCCTCNGCCTCCTTTGAGGACCCATCTTAGAGCGTTGTGGTGGAGCAATTGGAACATACACAGCACATCCAAAAGTTCTTAGATGGGAAATATCTGGTTCCTGACCAGAAACCAATTGTGACCGGGAGAACTTATGTTTACTGGTTGGCCTGATGCGAATTAGTGCTACAGCGTGTAAAATAGCATGTCCCCAAGCAGAAATCGGTAGATTCGACCTCATAAGTAATGGTCTAGCAATCAACTGAAGACGTTTAATTAGTGATTCTGCAAGACCATTTTGTGTATGAACATGTGCTACAGGATGTTCAACATTAATTCCAATAGCCATACGATAATCATTAAAAGCCTCTAAAGTAAATTCACCAGCATTATCCAGACGTATATTTTTAATAGGAAAATCTGGAAATTGTGCTCGTAATCTTATCAATTGAGCAAGTAACCTCGCAAACGCCAGGTTTCGGGTTGATAGTAAGGACACATGTGACCATTTAGTCGATGCATCGATTAAAACCATAAAATATCTAAATGCTCCACATGGTGGATGTATTGGTCCACATATGTCTCCTTGTATACGTTCAAGGAAAGAAATAGATTCATAATTTATTTTCGTTGGTGATGGCCTAATTNGATGGCCGAATGATCAACTTACCTTGGGAGCAAGCAGCACAAGAATAATCATTTTGAAGAATCTGCTGGCTCTTCAAAGAATGTCCATGTGAATTTTCAATTATTTTTCGCATCATTGATGAACCGGGATGGCCTAACCGGTCATGCCAAACTATGAAGCTATCTATAAACTTCTGGTTTACAATAGCATATGTCTCAATAACATTAATATTTGTGTAGTACAAACCAATGGAGAGTACAGATAATCTCTCTAAAACATGCTTAGTGCCTTGGGTTATACTCGTAATTTGAAGGAATTCATTATTTCCTTCACTTATTGTCTCAATATGGTATCCGTTTTGACGGATATCTTTAAAACTCAATAAATTTCTTTGAGACTTAGGGGAGTACAAAGCATCAATAATTTCGAATTTTGTTCCCATAGGCATCAATATAGTTGCTCTTCCGGAGCCTTCAATAAAGTTTGTACTACCGGATATAGTACTCACACTTATATTATTCATCATCAATTAAGAAAAATATCTCTTATTTTTAGGTATCGTATGAGTAGTTGCACTATCTGCTAGACATATTTCTTCACCATTTATTGTTAATTGAGCTTGGAGAGCATTCATGTTCTTCAAATAAAATAATAGAAAGTAAATAACATATCCTAAAATATCCAAATATTCAAAATAACTAAAATAAGATTAAAGTAACAAAGTCTTAAAGCACAAAACAAACTATTGTACTATCAAGTTCATGCATAAAATAACAAAGCCAAAGTAAATAACATAAATTATTCTAACTAAATTGTGAATGTAAACTACTAAATCTTTATTTGCTAATAGTCATAATTATTTTTGACTTAATTATTCCCTTCAGGGGTGGTGAAGAAATCTGCAACCTCCAGGTGAGTTGTATCACCATTATCAAAATCACCTTCGCCATTTTCATATACCAAGTTAGTCTCCACTTTCTTTCCTTTCTTTTTCAGAGACTGCTGATAAAGGTCAACAAGATGCTTTGGTGTACGACATATACGAGACCAGTGGCCCTTTCCTCCACAACGGTAGCACATAGTCTCACTTTTAGCCTTCTCATGCTTTTTACTACCATCCTCATTATCCCACTTCCGGTGAGAATATGAGTTTTTGAAATGACCACCTCTACCTCTATAATATCCACGACCTCTTCTGCGGCCATGACTTCCACCACGACCTCGACCACTGCTGCTGGCAGGGCCTCTATTGTTAATTCGTATCCCATTGTGGGATGCAGCATTCACTTCAGGGAATGCAGTAGAGCCAGTTGGCCGTGATTCATGAATTTTCAATAAAAGCTCATCATTTTGTTCAGCCACTAGAAGACAAGATATCAATTCAGAATATTTTTTAAAGCCCTTTTCACGATATTGTTTACTCAATAAGAGATTATCCTTGTGAAAAGTGGTATATGTCTTTTCCAACATATCCTCATCAGTTATTTTTTCTCCACATAATTTCAGTTTAGAAGTGATTCTAAACATGGCTGAGTTATACTCACTTACTGATTTAAAATCTTGTAATCTTAAATTAAGCCATTCATAACGAGCTTGAGGGAGGATAACATTTTTCTGGTGGTCGTACCTTTCCTTTAAATTATTCCAAAGCACCATTGGGTCTTTCACAGTTAAATATTCAGTCTTAAGGGCCTCATGAAGGTGATGGCGAAGGAATATCATAGCTTTAGCTTTGTCTTCACTGTTTTCTTGATTTCCTGCTTTGATAGTTTTTCCAAGACCTTTTGCATCTAGATGAATTTCAACATCCAATACCCAAGACAAATAATTCTTTCCAGTAATATCAAGGGCCGCAAATTCCAGTTTTGCTAGGTTTGACATAATTTACTATATCAAAATAATATTGCAAATTAGGAACAATTATATAGTGTTTTGATTACAGTTGATTACAATATATAGTGCTTTATCAAATTAAATAAAGCTATACTTTATTTGATTACACTCTATAGCGACACAAGACTAATAGTTCTAAATCATCTAAATCAATCAATGATAAATATTTACTAAATTCGCATCATTTAGATTACATATATAATTAAATAATTAACATATTTTACATTACATATTAAATACATCTATCATTAGCATATATAAATATTATATCTTGTATACTGTAGATTTCTTGGATTTTCTTTATCGCATTACAGTCGAATTCGATGTTGAAAAACATCTTCAATTATGTAGATGAGTTAGTATTGATGAATTTTTTTTTTTTTTTAGATCTTAATCTACTACATTGTCGAATTGTGATGTTTTGGTTGATTTAGTTGATTGTTTATTGGAGATTGATGAATAAGGACTCCCTAGTCCAAGTAAGGATTTATGTTGTTTGGAATTTTTGTGGTGGAGATATAACTTAATGATAATGACTGCATGTTTTGCTTAATGGACTAGGGAATTATATATAAACCTGCTAATAATCTAGACATATTATATATAATATTAAACTACTATAAATCAAACAATTTCAACATACATACATATCTCTTTTCAGTACATCATATTAAAATAATTCGCAAATCATCATATAAACACTATAATTATATTAAAAATACATTATACAAAACTATTTTACAAATCTGATAGTATTATTGTAATTAACAAATCTGATAAGTATTAGTTATAATATTGTAATTAACTTAATAGTTATTCCTAATCAAACATCACGGTGTCCATGAATAATACTATTTTACAAAATGCAACTATAAATTTATATAAAAGCAATTACGAATACTCACTTCATATGGGAAACAAATCGGGTTAAATATAATGTCCATAAGACACAATGAAAACTCAAAAATTGATGACCGAAAGTCGACCAAAAAATAATTGAGATTATAGTCCAAGCTTAGCCTAACTTATGATATACATTACAAATAAAAACTTGCAATCAATATCAAATAAATGGACAACAAAAAAATATTGAATAATTTCCCCTAATTATTTAATTAATGTTATAAAATATTGAATAATGTTTGTCTCATTGTTTTGTCGTATCTTTCGATCAATTAGCTAGTACGATATGATTATTCTTATGGAATATGAATTATTCTTCACCACTGTTGTATACAAAACACTCAAGATATCGACATGAATGTTTTTGCAAGTCAAAAAAGGGGCACAATCAAATAACCATGATGAATGTATTTCCTTAAAACAGAGCCTTCAATCATGATTGATGAATAGTCAAAAATCAAATAGGGAAAAAAAAAATTTCTTCAGACTTCATCACGCATAACAACTAAACAATGATTATAGAGCACTACTATTCATTCAATCATGATAAACAGTCGTACATCTTCAGGAAATATATCACACAACTGTCATACTAACATCTTCAATTGATAAACAGGAGCACGTATCAATTAAAAAAAAATTGATATACACATTGGTATTATACTAACCTTAATAGCGGTGTTTCTCCAGCTCAGTTGCTAGAGACTCGTGCTGATAACGTGTTATAGAAAATAAGGTTTTAATAGAGAGTATTTGTGGGAGAGAATAATAGATCTGTTTTCTTATTCAGTACCAAAGTATATATATACAAGCATTAAGGGTTTCCTGCAGAATAAACCCTAGTATCCAGAATATTCTAGATCATACCTAAGGGGTATAATGGACATCCATAAAATAATAATATTTTATAACATATTCAATTTTTTAGTGCGTAACTTTAGTTTTTCAATAAGTAATATTTTTAAACAATATACTCAACACTTATTAAATAGCCCAAATTGTTAAAAACTACCTATGATATCACTAGTACAAAAAAGGCATTTTGTTGCGGTTTTTTCCCGGGTATTTGAACCGCAGCACTTATAGCAGCAGCAAATGAAGCAAAAAATTGGGTTATTTGCTGCGGTTATTCAGGTAACCGCAGCAAATAACACACCAGAAACTGGAGGGAAACAGGATTATTTGCTGCGGTTCTTTGTAAAACCGCAGCAAATAGTGCAGTTTCCCACCAAAAAAAACACTTATTTGCTGCGGTTTTGTGAATAACCGCAGCAAATAAGCACCCAAAAAAATAATTTTTTTTTTTTTTTGCATTTTAAAGCAAAATTAGAAGCTGAAATGTTATACATACATAGAATCAATTATTTTCAATTGAATTACACTTCTATCACAAAAAAATACACTTCTATCACAAAAATACATTTGAAATTTAACTTAAACAAGATTGGTGATGGACTTGTTGGTGAGTGATTGGAGAAGTAAAGCATACAGTAGCGCGGTCCAAGAACCAGCAGCAGCAGCATTACAGCAGCGGCACACCAGCAGCAGCAACGCAGTGGCGGGCCATCAAATAACGAGAAGAGCAAAGAGAGCAACAAAAAAAAATCATACCATAATTCATTCATTCAACCATATCTATACATTTATATATATTTATGTTTATATACATAATTAGTGAAGTGGTTATATACATAATCTCCATCAGGGAAGTGGTTACGATCACCCACCATTCGAGTTAGGCTACTTCAACAGGTTTTTAAGCCTGGAGCAACTCAAACCTCAATGATGTTGACCATGGTCATCACTTGAGTCCCTTCATCATTTGGAAATAATTAGTGTCTTATGAAAAAGGACTCATTTTTTATCAAGCAATTGTCGGACTATAAGGGACTCGATCATCATTCAACAATTGCATCACCATAAGAGATGCAATTGTCTGACCATAAGGGAATCAAGCAAGAAGCAACACATCAGACCACAAATCAATAAACATCAGTCATAAGCTCAATCTCATCGAAATATTTCATTCAAGCATCCATTAACATACTCATTAAACCATTCTTTCATAGATTCAAAATCTAATTCATTCATTCAAGCATTACATCCAAACAATGAAGAATATCAGGTAGAGTAGTGGATGATTGTCAACTTAAATGAAAGGCTGACCTTCATTAACAATGAAGCATTACATTCAAAACCTTATCTATTTCTAAAGTAGATACTACTAAATCTTGTTTCCCTAATTTTACACTTTTAATTTTTATTATTTATTTTCAATTTTTATATATACTTGAAATTAGGAATTTGTCACACTTATAATGTTTATTCTTTTTTATAATTTAAACGCAGAGCATGGCTCGGGTATTACATATTTAATGGAACTACAGAGATATCAGAATATTAAATAAGGAAAAACTCAATTCCATAAAAGGAAGAATCTCAATTACTAACCATATGCTGGTGGATTAGCAATTATAGCTTCAGCGGAGAATAGGACTTTAGTTTCAGGATCAGGTTCCTTGCAAGTAGGTAGCAAAGAGAATATAATATCCCTCATCTGACTCCTCTGAATAGATATCTCTGAAGGATCAGAAGGCAAGAAACCCTTGTTTTTCACCATGTCTGCAGAAATGTAAATGAATCACAAACAAAAAACAAGGTGCAGACACCAAATAAGCAAATAGGACCTCCAACACCCATGTAATGAAACCACAGGAAGCTAATCATCATCAATTTCAAGTACAACCCATCTATGCAAACAAGAAACTGAAATTATAAAAACCTTGCATCACTTATTGATATACTAAATACTGACTGATTGCTTGAGTATATCTAACAAATCAAAATTAAATATGTTTCCAGGAACACAAAACTACTAGCAGCAAAGTACATAAAACAAAAATAAATTCATGAATAATATGTGAAATTTCAGGTATCACTATGCTCCCAGCTCCCATTTTAAGATTTAAGACATAAAAGATTAGATGATTAGAACACATAAGAATATAAGATTAGCTGATGAGAATTCGGATTTAAGAGAGCATAAAAATTTGCCTCTAACTTAAAGCTATAAGATACTTCAATACAGGAATCTAGAATCATCCTTATAAGAAACTTACATCCAGCAAGAACTTTTGGATCTCCTCATAAAGGAAAAAACTCCAAGCCAGAAGCCAAGACAAACTCCTTGAAATTTCGGTGAGTAGCTAATCTGACCCTATGGCCATATTCCTGAAAAGAAACCCAGCATAAATTTGCATCCTAGGACAACCAGAGACAGCTTAAAAAACACTAGTACAAAAACAGCGGCAACAGTAATAATGTAAAAGACAACAATAACACAAGAGCCTTAGCGAGCAACACAAAGACAGAACTTGCAATGTAGAGATAGATCTTGAAGAAAAATCGCCCAAGCCTCGAAAACAATCGAAAAAATTAGGGGTTTTCGATTAACTAACCTCAAAAGATAGATCTTGAAGAAAAATTGCCCAAGGCTCGAAATCGCCTCAAAGTTGTCTAAAATTGCTCGAAATTTGCTTCAAAATTGTATCAAACAAATCAAAATAAATAAATCAATTTCAAATCAACAACAACAAGAAAAAAAAAACAAAAACAATCGGAAAAAAAATTACAATCGAAATCAAAAAAAAAAAAAAAAAAAAAAAAA
>PYUH01000138.1:2356457-2413372 GCA_016808085.1 Suaeda aralocaspica
AAAAAAAAAAAAACAAAACAAAAAAGACAAAAAAAATTAAAGGACGTAGTACCTTCAAATGGGGAGGACGAATGACAATGAGAATGAGAGAGGTAAGAGGCGAGAATGAGAGGGAAAGAGGCGAGAATGAGAGGGAAAGAGGCAAGAATTACAGAGGGAGTTAGGGTTACAGAGATTGAGAGATCAGAAATTGAGAGGGAGTTAGGGGAAAGAGGCGAGAATGAAGGGGAGTTAGGGTTTGGTGGCAAAATGGAGGGTTTTTGTATTTATAGCCCTTCGTTTGGGCTGGGCTTGAACTTTTTTTTTGACCGCAGCAAATAAATCAACCGCAGCAAATACTTTTTATTGTGTATCATCAACAACTATTTGCTGCGGTTCTTTAAAAATCTCAAAGAACTGCAGCAAATGTGGCGCAGCAAAATCCAATTTTTCTACTAGTGTATGTTCAATAATTTTGTGAACAACTACCTATTAAATACTTTCAGTTACTAAACTCCCTATTAAAACTAGTCCGACTTGGTAACACTACCACTTGTCAGTTTTTTTTCCAAATTTGAGTTATCAGGGCCTACAAGTACTGATTTATGTCCTTTTTAACCAAATATTTAACGATTTTCCCTTTTTTTTTTTTCCCTTCTCCTATATATAACTAATTCTCTTCTCTTTTTTTCCTTTTTCTTTTTACTTCACCTTAAATGTCCCCTTTTTTCTTTCTTCCTCCTTTCTGTTTGTTCTCCACCATTGTTGTGAAGCTGTATGTTGGGAGATAAAATATCTTCTTCTCTTACTTTAAAGGTTTGCTCTTGAAATTAACAATAAAATTTGTATTTAAGTATATAGTGGCTTCTTCCCTCCGACCTCTGGAACCGTATTAGTCAAAACTCCAATCTCCATACTCTATCGCACCCTGCTTCTCTAGAAACCCTTCGAAAGGGTCTCACATACACGTCCATTGTAGTGAAGGGGTCGAACATCTCATCGGTTTCCGAATTACATTAGTTTTTTACTAATGCAATTTAGCATATTATTTTTTTATTTTTGCCATTATTAGTTAGGAAACTTTTGGGGTTTGACATAAAAAAGAGGCATCTTAATTGATTCAGTAGTATGAAATGATGATTGAACAACTCCAAGTTCCTAGTAACACCCAAAATTAAAGGTATATGATATGAATATCACGTCATTAACTACCTATGCATTATGACTTTTGGTAGAGCAATCTTACAAATTATACACTAAAAACCGTCAATATATAATGGGAAAAAAAAGAGAATAATAACTAACCATTGTAAGTTTAAATTTTTTATGAATGATATTTTAGATGGCTTTTGTTATTGGTTAATTATTAAAACTGTAACCATCTTTGAATTTACAAAGGAAAGAGAGAGAATTGTATGTTAATTGAGATTGAAAATTGGATCAGATATTAGGGAGCTTGTTTACTTCAGTTTAAAATCAGTTCAGCTTTATTCAATTCAGTTCATCTCTTCCTGTATTTTGCTAATTTCTTTGTTCCTAATATTATTTTATCATAATATTATTTTGTTCATAATATTTTTTTCTTCATACTTCGTATTTAATTTGTTCATAATGCTATTATTGTTATCATTATTATTTTGTACTTAATTTATTTTGTTCATAATATTATTGATGTGTATTAGCTGTGTTAGTGTTATTTTGTACTTGACTTTATTTTGTCCATAATATTATTAGTGTGTTCATAATACAATTTTGAAACATTAATCATCATTTTTTTTGTTTCATATATATATATATATATATATATATATATATGTATGTATTAGTTTATAATTTTTACGAAAAAATATTATGAAACTATCATTCAACAAATGAAACAAAAATATAAGTAAAATATCATTTACAAAAATATTATTATACCACACAAGTGGATTACCATTCACAAAAATATGAAAATATATTACTGATTTTTATTTCGTAAATATAAACTATCAATAACGAATTTTTTTTTGTTTAATAATTATTAGTGGATTAATATCAAAATTTTTACTATGTTATTACTCCATAACTAAAAACAATGAATAATTCATAGTTAAAAATCAATAGACATAGTCAATCCATAAAAATCATAGTTAAAAAGCAATAATCAATAATTAAAAATCAATAATCCATAATTAAAAATCATTAATTCATAATAAAAACTTTCAATTTAGTTTACTTTAGTTCAATTCAGCTCCAATCAATTCAGTTTAGCTTAGCTCAGCTCATCTCAGTTTAGTTCAATTCATATGCTTTCAGCTGAATTAAACAGGCCCTATCCTTAATTAAGGGGTTGACGAAGAATAAAACAGAGTATAGAAGAGAGGAGAAGTTATGAGAGAGAGTTATGAGGGTAGGAGAGGATTAATCATTGGGTAATTTGATAGAGAGGTGTTATACGTAGGGCTGAGCAAAAATATCTGAAGATCTGAAAATCCGAAAAACTGATCTGTATTTGATCTGATTTTTAGAATATCCGATCCGAAAAAGCGGATACCAAATACCTATTCAAATATCACCTTTTGCCTTTTTGGATATCTGAACATCCGAAATTTCAATATCGAACCGGATGTCCGAAATTTGTTGATACCATATATCTCTTTTATGTATTGAATCCACAAAAAATAGAGGTCATTCCTAAAAAAAATTTTTAACTTTTGAGTATACTAAGCTAGTAAATTCCAGAATCTTACGGAGTACTTCTACGAAAATTAAGTTATTCTGTGTGATTGCTAATGGAAAAGATTTAACATATTCATTTTTTTTCAATCGGTACTTATATCGTCTTATTGTATTCTTATGCTGCAATCAACTATGCTTTTTTTGTGAAAGAAAAATTGGAAATGGATATTCGGATTATCTGCTCCGAAAATTATCGGATATCAAATACGAATATCTGAAAATTTTGGATACGGATACAAATATTAATTTTCCCAAATTTCGGATTGGATATCTAATCCGTGCTCAGGCCTAGTTATACGAGAATTTTGCATTGACTACAAAAGGGGAATTAGTTAATAGTGGACCCTTGAATAAGAAAAATATAACAAAATCTAGTAAGAGGTAATACTACCAAGTTGGAAAAAAATAATGATGGTAGTGTTACCAAACCATAACAATTATAATAGGTATTTTAGTAACTCAAAGTTTTTAATAAGTAGTTGTTCACAAAATCGAAGATATAATAGGTAGTTTATGACAATTTTGGCTATTAAATACTCTATATATCAAATTCATGCAAATTGGCTAATGTTCTCCTTTGAACATTAAATACTTATAACTAAAACTATGATATACTTTTAATTTTAAAGTAGTGATTCTCTTTATGAATTCATCTCTCATGCTTTTGCCAAGAGTGAATGAGCAACATTCATTTTCAACATCACCAATATATGTTATGTTTTCAACAAAAAATATTTATTTCCAATAAATGATATTTATGTAAGATTATAAACATATGCTCAAATTTTCAAATTGTAATATTTAATTGGCAATGTATAATATTCAGTTTTGAAAATGCAATATTCATCTCTTAATATGTAATATATTTATTCATTCATGGAAAAGACATCATTCACCAATACCTTACGCATAATATTACACAATTATTCTAACCACGTATACATTATATCATAAACAATATTACATTACTTTTGTTGTTAAGAAATGAACAAGCTTCTTCTTATACTTTTTTACAAAGGAAAATGTGACAAAAAAAAAAAAAACAAAAAAGGCTAATTAAAGTCCTACAGAATATACTAATACGACCAAACTACTAGTATCACATTTCATCGATTTTAATCAAAATGAATAAATATACTACCTCCGTTAACAATTAGATGCAATACCTTCCATATTGGGATGTTACCAAATACTTGCAACACCTTTTGTTTTTCCTTATTTGGTAAGTTTTTTGTTGTGAATTTATGAAAATGTCCCTGCATTATTTTTAATCAAAATTGTTATACTTACTTTTTAGTGGTCCACCTTACTTTAGTTTTCCTTAATAATTTTTTTCTCTCTCCTCTATATTTAATCATATGCCCTTATATTTTGTTAAACATCATTAAGAAAATTGTCTAAGAGTTTGTGCAACTCCAAGAGTTGCATATAAATGTTAACGGATGTGTGAGAAAAAAAATCACTAGCTTCAATTAGTAGAAGTCACAATTCTCCAACAACATCAATCCACCAATGACAAGAGGAGAGGAAAAAAAAAGCTTGTTTTATTTCTCAAATGTCTATATTATAAACAAATACAACTTTAAAAAATAAAATAGAAACATCAAAATTCATATTTTTTAATTCTCTACGAATAGAGATCCATATTGATATATTTTACCATATTAAATTATTAGCCCTATATTTAAAGTAAATAAGTCTCATTATTTAAACAAGTAACATTAATCTTATAATAAGTAACCCTTACTAAAATGCATTAATACCTCATTTACGTATGTTCGTATAATACTAGTAACCTTGATAAAATGTACGTGTAATATCATTTTATTTATAAAAATATAAGGGTTACACTTTCTAAATAATTAGGCTAAAATAAAGTAACATAAGTAATAAAATAAAATTAGTGACATAGGTGAATCAAATTAGTAACATCAAAGAATTTTAAAAAGTAATAACGTTGGTAAAATAGATAAGTAATACCTCCGTACAACGTAACTTAAATAACAAAGGTAATATCAATGAAGTAAAAAGGTAACATAAATACGAAGTACAAATATAAGTAACATGACTAAAATGTACGGAATATTATAAATACAAGTAAGATAAATTAGTAACACGAATTAAAAGGAAAGGTAATATAGGTGTAACAAATTAGTAACACCAATATGATGTGAAAAAAGTAACATATGATTAAAACAAAAAAGTAATATAGGTGAATAAAATAGTAACATAAATGAAGTGAAAATGTAACATATATAAAAAAAAGTAACATGGCTAAAAGGTATTATTAATATTGGTAAGAAAAAGTAGTATCACGAATAGTAATGTCAATTAGCAACATAACTCAATTTTTTGAATACTTATATTATAAAACTATATCAATATGGATCTCTATATGTAGAGAATTGAAAAATAAGAATTTTCATGTATTTATTTTATTTTGCAGATTTATATTTTTTGTAGTACAAGTTTTTTAAAAAAATAAAACATTTTAATTTTACTCTCTTAGGGATGAATGTTGTAGGAAGAATGCACGTGAAGGATCAGAGTAATTGAGCTTTTAAGTTAGCCACCAAAACTACTCTTCACTCTCAAATGAATAAATATATAGCTTAAGATTATTTATCTCTAAAATTAAATAATGATAAACAAACGTTAATGATAACCTAAAATAATACGAGGGGAAGTATGTTTTGGAATATATTCAAATATTCTTAATAGTATAACAATTGTTGTTGTTTTGATGGACCCGGTCAATTATTGTCAGCCCTATAACCCAACACGGTTTATTTGACCCAAATCATGATGACCTAAAATAATTGGACTATTAATAAGGATTAATAACAGAGTAGTTATTAGTCGGAACTTGGAAGTCAATACAAAAAGTTCGTTGCATGTAATTTGTTTCCAAACTCGGTTTGTTAGCTACTTAGCTCTCCAATTCACAGTTCTCAGTTCCCACTCCTCAGTCAACCAAATCCAATCGAAAGTCAAATTGACATGCAATTGATAATCATTTTTCCCCTCACGCACAAATATAAACATGAAGCATACATAAGCCGGTTAAAGCTTGTTTAGTTCAGCTTAATTTCAATTTCAGTTTAATTTAGTTTAGTTTAATTTAACTCCACTCAATTCAATTTATTTTAGCTTTTCTTTCACTTTGTTAATTTACTTGTTATATGTGATTTAGCTAATAATATTGATTAGGGGCAATTTAGTTTAGTCATGCTGTTTGAATGATTTTTTAAGTTCATATTTTTGGACTATAGAACACTGCTTTATGTGTGATGATATTGATAATGATAATTAAAGTCAAACCTCCTACTTTTTCATTAATTATAATTATAATATAAATTGTTTTACTTATTATTTTTTGTTTCATATATATTATTTATTATACCACATTATAATTTTACCATTGATAATGAAACTGATAATGATATTTTTGATGATAATATTGATAAATGAAACAAAAATGTAAGTGGATTATTATTATTCACAAAAAATATGAAAAATACCATATAAGTATATTATCATTCACAAAAATATGAAATTACCACATGTGAAAATGTATTACTGATATTTTATTTCATAAAATAATAACCAATAACGAAATATTATTTGTTTTTTAATTATTAATGGATTAACATCGATATCAATACTACTACTATGTTATTACTAATCCATAATTAGATATCATTAATCTATACTAAGAATTTTCAGTTCGTTTGAGTTTAATTCTGTTTAGTTCAATACCAATCATTTCAGTTCACTTCCGTCGTTTTCTGTAAATATAAACATGCCCTGAGAGTTTTCAACTCCTAAATGTATAGATAATTATCACATAAAATATTTTTAATATTTAAAATAATATGTCATGTTATTATTTCGATTGGACAAACTAATTGGAGAGATAAAATTATCATACTCAAACCAACTTGTGCATATTGTCCATGTTACACGGTTTGTGTATGTGAATGTGTTTTTGTCTTCTTTCATATGAAATAGTTTAAATTAAATTATGTTTACATGGTTGTCCACTTGTCCTTATGGTGTACGTGGCTCCTTAATTTAGTTTACATTGAGTTGGAAATAGGGTTGAAAAAGAATATGGATACGGAGAGTTAAAATCGCAAATCTAAAAAATATGTAGTATTAATAAGTATGGTTAATTATAACATGAAAAATCGAAATCATCCCCAATATACGAGGATAAATTAGATTCAGGGACGGCTACCCATATAAAGTACCCATATACATACTTTTAATCTAACCCATAAAAAAAACATTAAACTATTTCACACGAGTATAGACTGATGTAACAATTTAATTACTACGTTTATGATTGTACAAATTATATAATTTAAACATCGATTCACATATTAAAATGAATTACTACCTCTGTTTCCTATTGGTTGCAACAATTGTGTATTATTTGTGAGATATAAAATATTCAATTGTTGCAACTAATTGGAAACAGAGGCAGTAGTTAAAATTTCTTATGCACTAACAATCCATACATGAGCAATGATCAGATTAATTATGATCAATGAATTAGAGCTTCTCTCGATTCCATGCGATCCTGCCATTCTGGAATCGATTTTCATTGTTGCCCTTGTGACTTCCAAACATTAAAAATATATATACGGAGTAATAATAATAATAATAATAATAATAATAATAATAATAATAATAATAATAATAATAATAATAATAAATAAATAAATAACAATTTAAAACCACTAAAAGTAAAGGATAGTTCATAGTTTATTGTGATACCCTACGTCCCTACGTAAGTCAACACATTTATGTCAATATTATAACTTAGTTATTTTGCCATTGATCAATTGGCTAGATTTTTAGTACCACAAAAAATACAAAATTATAAAAAATTATTAGTTAGAAGCCGACACAAAATAATAGCATCAAGTTGCAGCATGCATTAGATATATAGTAATATAGTATTGCAGGTTTCGAGTATTATGTACATACGTAGTGGGTGTAAGTTTTGGACTTTTGGTGGTTTCTTAGTTTGTCACCATTTTTGGCTCTCCATTGAATCTACAACACGTTGTGGTATGTTGTTCTTCTAATCCTTTTATGTCTTTCTTTTATCATATTTTTGGTTATTTGAGTTTGATTGATGCTTCTACATACTCTAGGATTATGGTTTACAAATTTGATCCGAATTTTCGAAAACATACTTTCAAAAACTTTAATTAACTAGGAAGTTAAAATCGTGTATTGTATTTCCTATATTCCATAGTGTTAGATATTTTTATTGTACTATGTTGGTGTTTGTTTTAGAAATGTTTTGACAAAAAAAAAACTGCTGTCTCATTTTGTGTGTACCACTTATATACCATTGTTTTTTATTGGTTGATAGTATATAATTTTAATTTTTTTTAAATTCAAAAGTAATGGACCCATATTTAAAATCAATCGATGAGATTGGTTAACCCATACCTGATACACAAAATATGGACAACAAATTTAGACATACTTCCTTAGTTTCTTTTGATATATTTCTTAAAATGTATGTCCTTTTGTAATCTCCTGTAAAAAAAATTATTAAGAAAGTTATCTGTATTATGAAGAATAAAGAAATGAAATGCGTAGTAGAAAAAAGATGTTTATTTTTTTCAATTTTGGTCAACCCAAGTCCAAAGTTATGAGTTTGCGGTTGCCCATGCATTAGCCAATTTTTAGCATTACAAAGTCTGTTAGATGGTATTATTCATGTTAGTATCGGGGTGTCATTCAAATTTGTTTCTTGAAACATTGTTGTAGGAATAATAATAAGTGAATTATTCGTTTCCTATGAATAATCATTACTCGTTAGGTGATAGATGGTATTCAGAGGTCCTTCTATGTTTGTAGGACGAGGCAAGATGGTAAAGTTAAGTGGTCCGACCATTTGTAATTGTAAAGTGTGATAGTGGACAAAACGCTTGAAAATTTTAAACATGCAATAATTTTGCAATAGCCAAATTGGCAAATTGTAGTCTCAGATTATTCTTTCTTTTCTGTGGTTTCATTTTATCAGGATCACTTCAAGTTAAGGCTGCTAAGCTAATGACGGATATACTTGTGCTGTTTCTGCTATGCTGCTGCTGCTGCTTCTATGGTGCCAATTGTATAGTTATTGATGCTATAACATCGTCGAACTTCTTACAAGATTCTGATTCTATTGTCTCAGACAATGGTAATTTCAAGTTGGGGTTCTTTAGTCCTTCAAATAGCACCAAAAAGTATGTTGGGATTTGGTTTAATAAGTTACCAACCAAAGAAGTCTTTTGGGTAGCAAACAGAAATAACCCACTTAATGACTCCTCTGGTGTCATGAAGGTATCAGCAGATGGAAATTTGCAAGTCTTGGATGCGAAAGATGACATTCTTTGGTCTACAAATTTGTCTGTTGTTTCGCCAATTAATACTACATTATCAGCTCAGCTTTTAGATTCGGGCAATCTTGTCCTGCTAACACACAACTCTAGTGGTATTTCTAGCGCAAATGGCACTATATTGTGGCAAAGCTTTGATCACCCTACAGATTCCCTTATGCCAAACACAAAACTTACCATCAGTAGTTCTAACATGAAACATGCGTTACAACCTTGGAAAAGTGTTTCTGATCCGTCATATGGGAGGTTTTCAGTTGGGGCAGACTCATTCTCTCATTCTCAAGTAATGATTTGGGATGATGATCGCCCACATTGGCGTAGTGGACCTTGGAATGGTAACATATTTCTAGGCTTATTGTATACTGATGAAGCTAAAAACTATGCAAACACCTATATTCGACAGAATGAAAGAGATGGGACAGCTGATTTCGTGTATACTGGAGCAAGTACTCTAGCCTATTCACACTATGCATTCAGCTATGATGGAACAATAAGTGAGAAATGGTGGGATGGAGAAAAATGGCAGTATGTTTGGCGAGCCCCAGAAACAAAATGTGATTTTTATGGTAATTGTGGAGCATTTGGAACATGTGATCCTTTAAGTACTCCTATTTGCAAGTGTTTGAAAGGGTTCACGCCTAAGAATACAGAGGAGTGGAAGAAAGGAAATTGGTCTAGTGGGTGTGTTCGGAAGACATTATTGCAATGTGGAATTGAAGGTAGTAAGCATGATGGGTTTTCGAGATTAAGGAATGTTAAAGTACCAGATCATACAGAATGGTCTGTTGGACTTAATCAGGTTGATTGCAGAAGCCAATGCTTGAAGAATTGTTCGTGTTTAGCTTATGCTTATGACGCAGGTGCTGGTTGTATGTACTGGAGTACAGATTTGATCGATATTCAAGAGTTTTCTAGTGGTGGGTTAGATCTGTATCTTCGTCTTCCACAGTCCGAGCTAGGTAAGTTTGCCTCATTTTTTTCCTATCTAATTAATATGTACAAAATGCAGTAATATACATGTTTGCAATTGTCTTTCGTTTGGTGATCAAACATGCAATATTTTTACCTGTGTTACAGGTACTAGTAGTAAGCAAAAGATTATTATAATAGTGGTAGTTGTCATAGGCACTATTGGAGCTCTTGCTTTGATATTTTTCCTATGGAGATGGATCAATCAAAGAAAAGGTAACACTATCATCGTTTCGTTCATTGAAAAATCAATCAATTATAGTTAAAGCTTTTGTGCTCTTTTTTAAAAGTTAATATTTCTAGCCTCTTAGGTAACGTGGCTTGGTAATGGCAATTGATTAGACAGGCTAGTTTATGCACATATTCTTGAAAATCTATAGTAACAAAAACTATGTATTTTTATGCTTTGGATTAAAAAAGTTCCAAGGAAAAATGAAGGGATGGAAGATTTGAAGCATGATGATAATGGGCGCCAAGTTCAACTCAATGAGCTGCCGTTGTTTGAATTCAAAAAGCTGGCAATTGCAACGAATGACTTTCATGATAGTAACAAGCTTGGACAAGGTGGTTTTGGTCCGGTCTATAAGGTCAGTAAATGGCTACTATAAGATGTATAAAGATTTTGCTTACTTCTGTTTAAAACGAAAATCAGATTTTGAATTCATGAATATTTTTGTTAATGCTTAATTGACAGGGAAAAATGGAAGACGGGGTAGAAATAGCAGTAAAAAGACTATCTGTTGCATCTGGACAAGGAGTAGAAGAGTTCATGAATGAAGTAGTTGTCATCTCTAAACTTCAGCACAGGAATCTTGTAAAACTTCTCGGTTGCTGCGTACAAAACAAGGAAAAAATGTTGGTCTATGAGTACATGCCTAATAAGAGCTTGGACTTCTTTCTATTTGGTATGGAAATTTCTCTCTGCCTTGTAACCACTGTCTTGCATTTTACACCATGTTTGGGATACCTCGTGAAATATACAATTTATTTTCCGTAACTATATCAGATCCTGTAAAGCGGGAGATTCTGAGCTGGGAAAGACGTTTTATCATCATAGAAGGCATCAGTAGAGGCCTTGTTTACCTTCATAGAGATTCTAGGCTAAGGATTATTCACCGAGATCTTAAAGCCAGCAACATTTTGTTGGATGAGGACCTTATCCCGAAAATTTCAGATTTTGGAATGGCACGTATTTTTAGTAATAAGCAGGATCAAGATAACACCAGACGAGTTGTTGGAACATAGTAAGCTCCCCAAAATCCATTCTTCTACTCATGTTTATTGCTTGGGTGCTTTATTAAAATTTTATCTCTATAAAACATCTATAACATTTTTGTTTTCATAACGCAGTGGATATATGTCTCCTGAGTATGCAATGGAAGGTCACTTCTCGGAAAAATCTGATGTGTATAGCTTTGGTGTTTTGCTGCTGGAGGTCATCACAGGAAAGAAGAATAACAGTTTTTGGTTGGATGAGCAGTCACTTACTCTTCTAGGCTATGTAAGTCTTACATACAGATTTTGGCAAATTTGTTCAATATTATCTTAGTTCCATATATTTATATCAAACTACTGTTTTCGCTTTCTAATATAATTGACTGAAGAAAAAAAATCCTCTTTATCGGTTATTTTAGTTAAAATTTACTTTCGTAAAACCAAAAAATTCATGATGACAGAATTCTCATATAATGTTTGAAAAATCTGACAGAGGAGATACATACGCATCATCACTGCAATAGACTTTACAGCTATAGCAGCTTTTGGTATGCTGGTTTCGTTTCACAGTTTGCTGATATTTTGTTTCAATGATTCTTAGGTATGGAAATTATGGAATGAGGATAACATTGCTACTGTAATTGACCCATCAATAGCTGATTCAGTCATTTGGCAGGAGGTTTTGAGGTGCATGAATGTGGGACTATTGTGTGTACAAGAATTTCCGGGAGATAGACCCAGCACTTCTACAGTGTTGTCTATGATCATTAGTGATATTGTTGATCTTCCATCTCCTAAGCAACCTGGGTTTGTTAGAAGACTGGTTTCATCTGATACAGAATCCTCTCAGTCACGCGGCCAAATTAGCTCATCAACGGGTAATGATTACTCGATCACTCATGTGTCTGGTCGATAACATTTGTATTCTTATTAATTTTGTGGTTTTGGCCCATGTAAATTGTAGGGCATGATAACTATTCTTTTAGTTTTAAACAAATTGTGTGGAGAAGTTATCACATTTTTGACGAACCATAAATGTAGATAGTAATGAAAATCATGGCTCTTGTACACCCATATCTTTATTCGTGTGTTTTTTTTTCTTTTTCCATAGGGAAAAGGTTATATTAATTTATTTTTGAAATTGAATATGTAAATTACCCAGATGGGAACATTTGATGCAAACTATTCAGAGAGTATGTCTAACTAATACTATTGACTTTAATGTGGTATTCTGAAGAGGATTGGTACATAATGCAGATGTAGAAAACTCGAAAATACTATCCAAGTTTATCGAGCACTCAAACGTGTAATTGAGATGTCATTGGAGGAACTCGGTTGTGCTTGATAAAACTCAGAATCAGTACTTATTACATGCTTAGTAAACCAAGGTTGTTTTGGACTTGGAAGTTGGAAGGTCTTCGATATCACTGCTAAGCAGGGACATAATCGTAGATATATAAGGCCTATCTTTGACATATTCTTGAACACATAATAGACGGACTTGTATGCACCTTTCGACCTCATTCCTGACAATTGGATGATAAACCAAAGAATCTCTAACACCTTGGAAATTCCTAATTATTTCTGGAAAACATTTAATAAAGATACTACTACTAATTTAGGAAAAACCCATAGTATTACTGCCACCGTAATAACAGCTAAGGCTATTATCAAAGTTCTACATGGGAAGACTTCAACTTTAAAACGACTTAAGTCAAAATAAAAAAAAACCTTTATTCAAAACCAAATCAAATACTTTATGACAAGTTGGAACCAAAACAACGGCCCATCAAAACCAACATTAGTCCAAAAGACATAACAATCATAACGATTGTCATAAAAAAGCAACAAAAAAAAAAAAAAGAAAACAAGAAAAGAAAAGAAAACACAACCAAAATAACAAAACGACGAAAGACAATCAGGAGCTCTTTTCACTCAATCCCAGCATGATTGATTATGTCCTCCTATACCTTTGCTTTCTTTTTATCATAAACTTCTACTCGCCATCGAAATGGGTTGTGGTAGGACTGAGACAAAGACAAGGCCATTCACACAAAGCACGGATTCAGCAAAGTTGAGTACATATAAATACCAAAAACTATGCAACACACTAGCATGAATAATCCTAAGCAAAACATCAATAAAAACCCATAGTCTTAGTTTTATCATAAACATGTACCTGTAACATAGACTCACTTTACTTCAAAATTTACTATTAAGGTTGAATTTTGCATCAAACGGATTTCCTCCTACAATAACCGCCTTTTGGGCACCAACTTAGGAGCAGCTCCGAGAAGGTATATCTATGCCACAACAAGTGATGGAATTCCAGTGCATCAATGAAAAATAAAGAGTACAACGTCTTGTACTCTGACTAGAAGTCATAAATTATAATTCTTACAATCCCCCAATGTTCATAGTTAAGGTATATACGTTTCAAGAGTTTTGGTGCGAATCCTCTTTCACTTTACGTGATTATCAGGTTAATACTTGTCATGACTCATATGTAACGTACATAACTGTCAACTCATAAACAAACATGAACACCATAATAAATAATCTTGATTAAAAAGTGATCATATCAATTACTTCTTTCCTTCCTTCTTTACTTATCCTTCCTTACCTACGTTTTAACTGTTAGTGGCTAACTATTTGCTCAATAAACTCTTTGCTACTAAACATGTGAATTGACATTCACTAAATACTTTTCATCTTGCTCAAGTTGTTAAACAACATATTTGCTTCTTCTTCTATATTGACTACTATTCAATTTCCTTTAAATTAACTAAGCATTCCAATATCATGGTTGTATAAAAATAGCTATAAAACCGAAAAGTAAATCATAGAAGCAACATTATAAGCTCAACATTTAACCATGCATGCAACAATAGCATGCACTTCTCAAGCATATCAAAAGATTTTTCCTTGGGCATTTGCTTAAACCAAAAGATCATAATATTGATATGAGAGATTAAAGAGATATAACAATTATTTACTACATACAACTTAAGAATTAGTCCAAATATAAAATTATTTGATGATAATTAAAAATATGAGCAATGAAAGATTATATCTCGTATATGAGACTTTTTGACTACATGTCTTATATATATAATAATATTTTGTAGATATAAAATAATAATTTAGTTTAGTATAAACAAACAATAATAATGTGTGGAAACAAAGAAAATTAATATGTAATTACATAAATTATACAGTGATTAAAATGCTTACCTTCTATGTTCCTAAAAGTTATTGACATATTCAATAAAACAAAATAAGTGTTATAAAAATGAAAGACAGTAAAATTACAAGAGTCTGCATCATTATATGAAGACATGCACAATAAATTAATTGAGGGAGACATATGGAATATTTGGTTTAAATTAATTTTATGATTTTTTTCTCGTAATATATTCTTATATTATATGGAGACATGCACAATAAAAATAGGATGTATAAATCAAATGGTAAGAGCTAGTACCTCATTACAAACATGAGGTTGTGGGTTCATCGTCAGGCCATCAGACTGGTCCAACCCAAGTACTTTACCCCCTTTTTTCAATCTGCAAGCAGTGTCAAACATATTTTAAACAAGTTCAAGCTGATTTTACATAAATCCATGCAGATTTTATACTAGTTCAAGCAGATTTTAAATAATTTTGATTCAACAAATATTACTTATGCAGATTTTAGATTTAAACGAAATTAATAAAAAAATTAAAATTGAAACTTAGTACGTTAATCAATCTGATTTCTTATGCCAAGGTGCCAAGTACTAAGTCTAGATTATATAATATACATGGATACCATCCAATATATAGCTCAAAACCAAGTCAATTTAAGATCATAGATTTTTCTATCGAAAATACAAATTGGAAGAAGAGGAAGGAGTCCTCCATCCGCAACAGATAAACTGTGTAGTATAACACTACTATATAAATAAGTAGAACTCTTCTTAATCTTTCAATGCGCAATATGATGGTTTTCCTTCATACATAACTTCATGTAGATTTCACACAAGTTCAAGCAGATTAAACATAAGTTAAAGTAAATTTTAAAGTTCAAGCAGATTTTACATAAGTTAAAGTAGATTTCAAAGTTAAAGCAGATTTTACATTAGATAGCTTGTCATGCATTATCTTTTACATAGTATCGCTGTTCACCTAAAAGTCATGATGAGGCTATCGCACACCTATCAAAAATAAACCAAACGACACTAACTAATGTAGCTAGGGAAGTAAGGATCGAATCCTCAGGGAAACAATTGAACTCTATTAGTTCTAAAAAGCTTAAACCGTACAAAGGGCCTTGGTTGAGAAATGTTGACTAACTAACTGACTGCTAATTAACTACTAATCTATTACGGGAAAATGACGAAGATTAAAGCCAATAAATGAAGCCTAGGGTCATTCGGGTCACCAAGAACAACTAACGGATTTACTAACAAAGATCGTTCAACCTCACAATTATCGTCAAATTAGGGCTCACTAATTCTCTCGAATCTAGACTCCCTCGAAACTCATCTAGCGGCTCTCGCTCATGCCTAGACTAATTCCGCCTATTATTCAGTGGTCTTATTGTGGTATTTTTACCTCTCGGCATCAAATTCAACAATTACCAAAATTACAACTAAATCTGCACACAATTCAATTGTAAGCGAAAAACCCGATAATAGGAATTTGACTACTAATTGCGGAATTGAAACAACCTAATTTAGTTAGTCCATTAATTAATCAAGGTTTCCCTAACCCTAGAAAATCGACTACTCACTCATGATTATGAAAATTAAAGCAAGAATAATTGTAAAGTTCATAGTTGAATTCACGAAATAATTGACAATTAAACTAATTAACATCAACAATTAACTAAATTAATTACACTAAAGAGATTAAAAAGCATAAATTAAACTAAAATAAAGAACAAAAGTAGAAGAATTACCAAATTGAAGAACAAATTGAAGACTTGAATTGAATTGAAATTTTATTGTTAGGAACAAAAACCCTAATTCCCCAATTAATTTGAGAGAGAAAAAGTGCTTAATAACAATACCTAAGAGAGTAATTCTAAATTATGAAAAGCATAAGTTCTTTTGCCTAGAAAGTCGTGCTTATTATACCCAAAGTTGGGCTTACAAAGCCTAACTACGAAGAAAATAAAAGAGAAATAAAAATTCCGGAAAACCGGCTGATGCGGGCGCATAGGAGATTTATGCGCCCGCATCAACCTCCCAGAACGCCCTCCAAAGCTGCAATCTTAGTTAAATGCGGGCGCATAAGACTTTTATGCGGCCGCATAAGATACTCAGAAGCTTGTTTTCTTTTCTTTTCTTCTTATTTCTTCATGATTTCTTTGAGACTTGTTTACATAGCTTTTTGGCACGCATTTCCATGCATCTTCATTCTTATCCCGTCCAAGCTTTCCGGCTTCGTTCCGAGCCTCGGTTTCCGTGCCTGAAATGACGAAACACACCAAAACCGAGCATAACAACCGCAAATGATAAAATCAAACTAAAAGGCTCTAAAATTGCCGGAAATCAATCAAACTTGGCAAAACACTTCAAATTAGCTAAAGGACACCAAATGAGCTAAAATAAAGCCAGAATAACAACCACTAGGCATAAAATTGGCCCGAAACAAGGGGGAAAAACACTATAAAAACCGCACATATCAAGTCACATGTGCATAGCCGGATTACTTCTTATTTTTAAACCTAACTTTATTAAGTAATTATGAAAAAAAGAGTAGCAATAAGAGATTTGTAAAAATTTCATAAAATGAAAACAAAACTCAAGCGTCATGACAAACCCCTTATTGCTATTGCGCTCAATTAGTATCTCTAGCCTTGTTTAGGAGAAAAAAAAAATCAAATAGGAGTTGTCAATGCAATTAATTCTTTTGTGTGCATCAAAATCTCTCTTGTTCTTGTTTGGTTTGTCTAGTCTAGTCTAGTGTTCTTTATAATTATCTATAAAAAAAAAAGGAGCTCTCCAATGCAATTAATTTCACTAGTTGTTCATGTTTGATTGTACACATGTATATACAACGTATATATTTGAGCAATAATATACAAGCAATTAATTATCTCTATTTCAAAATGATTCTTATACATTGAACATTGGATGTAATGAGAGAAGTACTTTAAATATGAAAATTCTTCATTGTATACAAAGGAAAAACAATTACATTTGAGATAATTTATTTCTAATTATTTTAAATAATTATCATGCCACATAAGTAAATTTGATCAATAATACTAATGAATAAAAAATTATTTGTCGCCTAAAAATAATTTAATCAATGACATTAAAGATGATAATTTAATATATAAAAAATATCTCTTCCAACTACAAGAGCTCTTTCCCCAATAATGTTGTGAATATGTGCAATTCCACAAATATAGTATCTACCTCATCACTTTAACCATAATATATATATATTTTTTCAACTTTAATAGCAAACTTCCAATTTATATATGAGTGAAAAAAAAATTAAAAAAAAAAAACACAGTAAACAGTACAAGTGAAAAAAAAAAACTAACTAATAATTCCGTTGATAATAATAAGTCAGATTAGAACAAAAACAAGCTTTTATACACCAAACCAAACAAATAGAAACAAAACAAATCTTTCGCACTTCAAAAGTTACTAGTACTACCACTAATAAGTGATGACAGCGGGAGAACGATGGTGGTGGCGATAGACCGGTGGTTGCGCAACTAACATCCACAATTACCATCACTTGAATCAAGAAATCCAATTCACAAACTTCATTTATGCATGTTCAAATTGAATCAACAAATCACTCAATCTAAATTTGAGGATAATTAAGAATGAAATTAAGAAAATGACAAAATTTCTCGAGAGATTAGAGGTTTTTTAAATGATTTGAGTTTTGTACAGTATACTTGTATCACACATTCAGAAGCTTGAGGAAACAAGAATAGATTTCTTTTATCGAAAACTATAGGTATAAAGTTTGGTTTTGGGAAACCACTATGTTAAGTAGTGGTTTAAGGAGTATAAGGGTCTGCTTATTTCAGCTTAAAATCAGATCTATTAAGTTTAGCTCAGCTCTTCTTTTATTAATTTACTAATTTTTATTTTGCTAATTTATTTGTTTCTAATATTATGTGTTCCATATAATATTATTTGTTCATATATATATATATATAATTTTGTTTAGAATATTATTGATGTGTATTAGCTATGCTAGTGTTTTTTATTTTGTACTTGACTTTATTTTGTTCATAATATCATTAGTGTGTTCATAATATATTTTGGAAACATTAATCATAATTGTTTCATATATATATTTACTAGTTTATAATTTTCATGAAAAATAATTATGAAACTACCATTCAGGAAATGAAACCAAAATTTAAGCGAAATATTATTCACAAAAATATTATTATACCACATAAATGGATTACCATTCACAAAAATATGAAAAAGTATTACTGATATTTTATTTCATAAAATATAAATAACCAATATCAATTTTTTTGTTTAATAATTATTAGTGGATTAAATATCAAAATTATTACTACGTCATTACTCCATAGTTAAAAATTATAAATAATCCCGACTTAATCATAATCTAGTCAACCCATAAAAATCAATTATCATATCTAAAAATCAATATTTAGAAATCAATAATCAATAATCAATAGTTAAAAATCAATAATACATTATTAAAAATCATAATGCATAACAAAGACTTTCAGTTTAGTTCAGCTCACCTCCAATCAATTCAGTTCAGTTCAATTCAGTTTAGTTCAGTTCAGCTATTTTCAGCTGAAATAAACAGGCCCTAACATAAGAAAAAAAAACTAAATAATTTAATTGATGATGTGGACTGTATTTTGGGAACTAAGAAAAGTGTAACAACATTTAGGGAATTACAAGGACATTATATAGGGAAACCCCTCTATGGACACGGGGCTTTGGGGGCCCACGTGCCCTTTTTACAGACATTGAATGTCTTTAGTTTGTTGCATAGTGTGAGTATGTTTGGCTTAGGGAGTGAGTCTAAAAGCCGAAACCCTAGTAGAGAACTTGATAGGTGTGGTTTTTATAGTGTTTTTCCCCTTGTTTCGAGTCAATTNTTCAATTGATGAATATTATCCCATTGGTTTCTGTCTGGTGTATTTAAATAGCTGATGGCATGTATTACGTTATGTTACAGGGACACTATGGTGGAAAGGTTGAAGTCAGAGATATTTATTCTGAGATGCACACAGAGAAAGTAATGTGATTGCTCTGTTGACAGAATCGCTCCTTTTATATGCTTCATTTGTTCTTTTAGCTCCAAAATTTACTTGCAAACTATTTAGTTCTTGCATTCTCTCAGTTGCCGAAGTGTTTTGACTATTGAGATTTGAGATCATAAAATTGGGTCATTCAGCTTATTGTCTTCTGATTTGGTCTTGACTCATCACCCATGGTTATAAGTGATATTTGGTTATAATTTACTGCTGGTCTTGTGGTCCTCATTCAGACAGATGTGTATAAGAGACAGCTTAGAAGGCATTCTGGGAGGTTGATGCGGGCGCATAAATCTCCTATGCGCCCGCATCAGACGATTTTCCCGACCTTTTTGTTTTTCTTTTATTTTCTTCGTACTTAGGCCTTGTAAGCCCAACTTGGGTACATTAGGCACGGTTTTCTAGGCGAAACAACTTATGCTTTTCATAATTTAGAATTACTCTCTTACGTTTTAGAATTAAGCACTTTTCTCTCTCAAATTAATTTAGGGAAATTAGGGTTTTTGTCCATAACATTAATTTTCAATTCAATTCAAGTCTTCGATTCGTTCTTCAATTTGGTAATTCTTCTGTTTTGTTCTTTATTTTAGTTAATTCATGCTTTTTAGTCTCTTTAGTTTAATTAATTTAGTTATTTGTTTATGTTAATTAGTTTAATTGTCCACTACTTCATGAATTCAATTAGGGATTTTACAACTATTCTTGCTTTAATTTTCATAATCATGAGTGAGTAGTTTGATTTCTAGGGTTAGGGAAACCTTGATCAATCAATGGACTAATTAAATTAGGTTGTTTCAATCCCATAATTAGTAGTCAATTTCTTATTATTGGTTTCTTTGTTTACAATTGAATTGTGCGCAGATTTAGTTGTAATTCTGGTAATTGTTGAATTTGATGCCGAGAGGTAAAAATACCACAATAAGACCACTGAATAATAGGCGAAATTAGTCTAGGCATGAGCGAGAGCCGCTAGATGAGTTTCGAGGGAGTCTAGATTCGAGAGAATTAGTGAGCCCTAATTTGACGATAATTGTGAGATTGAACGATCTTTGTTAGTGAATCCATTAGTTGTTCTTGGTGACCCGAATGACCCTAGGCTTAGTTTATTGGTTTAATCCTTCGTCATTTCCAGTAATTAGTTAGTAATTAGTCAATAGTCAGTTAGCTAGTCAATACTTCTCGACCAAGGCTCTTTACACAGTTTAAGCTTTTTAGAACTAATAGAGTTTAACTGCTTCCCTGAGGATTCGATCCTTACTACCCTAGCTACATTAGTTAGTGTCGTTTGGTTTACTTTTGATAGGTGTGCGATAGCCTGTTCAGAACTCGCCACCGTACTCTTTTCGGGAGCTCACAGAAACCCATTAGGTCTAGCCCGAAGGCAAATTGACAGCCAAGGATAAGAAGGTCTCATATCTCTAGATTCAGGGATGAGGGTAAGGACAAAATAGGTCACAATGTCCCCCGTGTATAGAGGCCTCTACTTATTTTCATATGTAATTTCATATCCATAATATTGAATTGTAGCATGAATATTTCCGGTTTAATCCTAAAACACATGGATACATTGCTAGGTGGGTTTTGATTAATGTATACATAATTTTCAATTAAACATGCATAGGCGATTGCTTTATAATTTAGTTAATTTTAATCTTTATTTTAGTTATAACATACTTTTAGGTCTTTTCAACTAAACATGGATTCTAAGTTATTTTAAAGCAATAAAAACATTTAGTATGAAATTACATAAACCCTAAAACATGTTTCTACTTAAGATTAATTTTATTTTAAAGTCGAATAATTAATTAGTCCATGTTTCATGAATTTGATTTTAAAAATGTTAATTATCTAAAAATCATTTGAATCACATAATCATGCAAAACTAACTCTTTTAAAGAACTCAAGATGATGATGCTAGCCTCATTCAAAGTACCTTTCGTGCAATCGTCGACAACTTCTAGATTCGAAAGCTTGAAGAACAATAATAATAATAATAATAATAATAATAATAATAATAATAATAATAATAATAATAATAATAATAATAATAATAATAATAATAATAAGTTTAGGGTTTAATGTTAACTAAAGTTGGCTAGAAGCAATTTTTGGGAGGAAAATGAAGAAGAAGAGCACGATGTTCAATGTATGGCATGAAAATTGAGAGAGAACTAGGGTTTGAGAAAATGAGAGATCGTGAGAATGAAAGATGATTGTGTGAATGAAAGATAAAAATGTAGGTCGGAAACAGTCGAGTATTTATGGCGCTCAAGCTCCCTTTTTCTTGATTTTTACGCGGTGAATCTCCGAAGCTTCCATATTTCGTATATTCATTTCTATATTCCAAAATATTACGAAATATCACGAAATTCACTTCCATAAACCGACTTATTCACTTTCATAACCTAAAGTTACCATATTCCGAGCAAGCCTTTCTAGAAGGTTCGTCGAATTTGGACACATTCATACACTTGAATTATTTTCTTCATTTTCGAAAATGAAATTGAAAAGTAAGTTATAATAAAATGAAAATAAATGAAAATGAAAATGGAAATATAAAAATGAAAATAAACATAAAAATGAAATATAAGAAAATAAAATGAAAATTAATATAAGTGTATATCAACCTTCGTAACTTATCATCGGTTCCGGCAATGGGTTTTAGTTTTCAAAAAGTACGGGGGGCGTTGCCCCCCTAACCCCCTAAATAGGGAGTTTCACCTCTGGACCCCGACTCACTGACCAAACAGCAAGACTCCAGCTCGCTGATCGTGCAGCGGGACCCCCTTATAGATTGTGGAGTGGGGACCAAATAGGTGACGGTCTGACTTCCGATACAAAATTAGGTGTTCTTTTCAGCAATCAATTTTTAGACATTGGACTTGTTGCGACATGGTACACTTTAATCATCGGCCTTTAGGTAGGATCAAATGTAGGTGTCTACACCCTCCAAATAAGATAAATTGAATAGGATATATATTAAAAGATAAAAATTAACCACTGATATTATAGCTGATCATTTAACAAAAACTATCTCTCTACCAAAAAAAGATAAATTGAATAGGATAAATATTTAACCAAAAAAAAACAATATATATTGTAAAGATAAATACATATTTTAAGAGATAAAAAATTATACTGAGTAAATATTAATAATCTACACCTTGAAAAGAATCTAACAAGATCTCACATGACTATATTTTGTGTTACATATACGTTACAATATTGATTCTAAAAGACACATGTGAATATGATATGATCACAGCTCAAGTAACTGAAGAAGATGAGGAAGTTGGGTGGAAATTACTACTGGAGATGAGCTGGACAAGATAGCACATGAATGTGTGGGAGGTAGTAGTAAGGCACACCTGACAATTGGAAGAATGCTGAGCTGGCACTGGGTGAATATGATATGATATGATCTAAAGGATACATGTGAATATGATATGATCACAGCTCAAGTAACTGAGGAAGATGAGGAAGTTGGGGTGAAATCAGGAAATTGGGTGGATATTACTACTGGAGATGAGGTGGACAAGATAGCACATGGGTGTATGGAAGGTAGTACTAAGGCACATGCACCTGACAGTTGGAAGAATGCTGAGCTAGCACTGAGTACTGAAATTGGGGCTAATAGAATCTAGTCCATCAATCATTATCTCACCACTGGATTTCTGCCATGTAGCATTGTAGTTGTCTTATTCTTTGTACTAGAGCTGGGTATATATAGCCTTAGGTTGTAATGAAAGGATCATGAATAAAAATCACGACTTTGTTCCCCGATTTCTCTCTCTTATGATTACTGTTTTATTGGTGATTGTCCTGAGAATCCTTTTCATTCTTGTTGGTAATCTCTGGTTAATCAACCAATATGATCATCATTTCTCCTACTTAGTTGGGAATCTGATCAGACCATATCATTAGTATCAGAGCACAGGTTGATCCTTAGCGACCATGGTTTTAACTCGGGAACAGGAGGCGTCCATGGTGACAGAACTTCAGAAAATAGAGGAGAGCTTAAAAGGTATGTTACAAGAGCAATCTCAGAAAATTCATGAAGTGTGTTCTCAATACAGTTCTAATGTAGAGAAAAATGGTAAATCTATTTCTATGTTATGATTTGTTTTAGGGATTATCTGTTCTGGTCACTAAATTAATAGAAGATAAAGCTGATGAGGAATCTGACCCTAATAGGAGGCGGAGCGGGAACAATTATAATGAGAACTCTTTTAGGAATTCTTCATATTCTGCTAGACTAACTAAGATAAAGTTCCCCAAGTTTAATGGTTATGAATTGAAATCTTGGCTATATAAGTGTTCTCTGTTCTTTGATCTAGATAAGGTCATTGATTCAGACAAGGTGAAACTAGCTGCCCTTCATTTAGAGGGAAAGGCCCTCTTATAACAACAAGCCTACATGAAAAGGAGAGAACATACCTCCCTTACTTGGGATGAGTATGTGAAGGATCTCACAGTAAGGTTTGGAAAACCTTATGATGATCCTATGGCTGAACTTAAAGCTCTGAAACAGAAGGGCAAAACTGTGCAGGATTATCATGACTCTTTTGATCAGATAGCTAGCAGATTAGACATAAGTGAAGATATTCTTCTCAGCTGTTACTTAGGGGGGGCTAGATAATGAACTAGCTATTCGAATGTTTGATCCTAAGACTATTCAGCTAGCTCTTTGCTTGGCTAAATTTCAAGAGGCTGCAGGTAAGATGAAGAAGAACAACACAACTTAAAAACAAGCACCTTTACTGCCTACACCCTCACCTCTCAAACTAATTAGGTTTATAGGGTTTCAGAAGATTGTCCTTGGAAAGAATGGCGGAATTCAGGGAATAAGTTGGTTTTGCCTATGAGTTTTCTCCCACTTCACTTGATAGGGTTTTTCTCATTTGAGGCTTTAGTTTTATGTTGTTTATTTCATCATACTTGGTCTACAAAGCATTAAGATCATGTTCTTGAAGGTTTCTTGATTAAAAGATTCATTCTTGAAGTCTCAAAGTTATCATGAAGAATTCCAGTTTTAGGATTTTGTAGTTGGTCTTACTTGCACTATTTTTCATGGATAGTTGGCTTTGAGTTAGAAGGCGTATGAGTATGCGTTAGAAAGATTATTAAGTCTACTTTCATGGAAAAATATGTGGAAAAAGCAATAAAGTTCGTATCATAATTGTTTTGGGCGTTTTCCTCAAACTGTGCAATCTGGAAATTTGATTTTGATTAGGTTTACTTTGTTTAAAGCCCAAGTGTTGTTAAGCACGAATTAGTAGATGTTTTTTTAGGTCGTTAGGATTTGTTTAGTTGCTGATTTTTGTTGTTAGAAATTGTTTAGAGTTGTTTTAGATATTGTTTAAGTTTGCTAGGATTTATTTTTCTTGTTTGGAGTTTGTTATAGAGTTTTAAGGATATTTTATTATAAATAGCCCAACATATCAATGTAACAAAGAAAGAATTAATTGTGAGTGATTAAACATTCGTGTGCTATTATTTTGTATCAATTAAAGGAGTTTAATTGTTGCAAAACCTTTCCTAAATTTGAATTTCAGGAGTGAGTTTGAGTTTAGAACCCTAAATATTTTAGGAATTATTTAATTAATTAGTTGTCAATTTAACTCGTCCAGGAATGGGAATCAATTGAAAATTCTTGTCAGTTTTGAGTGTTATTCGAGGGTATCACTTAAAATCTACATCACAAACTACATGTCACATCTAAAAACTCACACAATAAAGATCTAACCTATACAACTCCACAAAAGACACCCCCACACCACAAAGGCTCGCCCCTCAAAAACCCACACCCCACACTAATACCAATAGAAGGTCATATATATTCTGCTGCAGAGTTCAATAAGAGAAGGGCAAAAGGATTGTGTTTCTTTTGTGATGAAAAGTTTGTGCCAAGACATGACTGCAGGGGAAGGAAAAGACCTCAAGTCTATCGTTTAGAGGTTGAAGGAGAGGATGACTTACAAGAAAAGATAAGTGGAGTAATGGAGAATTACAGTAATGAGATAAAACAGACAGAATGTGCTAAGCTGTCTTTACAAGCTATGGAGGGAGTGGCTTCTTTTAAGACCATGAGAGTAAAGGTTTTGCATGGGAAGTACACATTATTTCATTGATACTAGTGTGGCATTGAAATTAGACTACAAAATTGAGACTATGCCTCCCATGTGGGTCAAGGTAGCTAATGGAAGTCAGGTAAAGTGTGAAGCCATCATTAGAAACTTAATTTAGAGGATGCAAGGATGTAATTTTTCTACTGATGTCCTACTGTTACCCTTGAGTGGATGTGACATTGTCTTGGGCATTTAATGGTTCTCAACCTTAGGATCAATAATCTGTGAGTTCAAGAATCTTACTATGGAGTTCAAACACCAGAGTAAGAAAATTAAGCTAAGGGGCACTCAGTCCAAACCATTGAAGATTATAACAACTCAAAGTCTATGTAAGTTGATGTAGAACTATGGGGAATTGTCTATGGTAAAAGTAGTTCCAGCAGAAATGTATTGGAATCCTAAGGTTACCTCTCCTGAATCTGATGCAAAATAATAGAAAGAGCTATCTGCTTTACTAGATTAGTTTCCACAGGTCTTCAAGGAACCTGTAGGTTTACCACCTCGCAGGAAGGGGTTTGATCACCAAATTACCTTTAAGGAAGGAACTGATGCCATCAACATGAGGCCTTATAGATACCCTATAAGTAGAAGAATGTCATAGAGGAACCGGTACAGGAACTTCTGGATCAGGGTACTATTCAACATAATACAAGTTCTTTTATTGCTCCAGTAGTGTTGGTAAAAAAGAAAGATGGGGGAAGGACGATGTGTGTAGATTATAGGGCTTTAAATAAAGCTATGACAAATTCCTTATTCCTATCATAGAGGAATTGCTAGATGAGCTAAGCCGTACCCAATAATTTTCTAAGATTGATCTAAAAGCTGGATATCATCATATAATGATGGCTCCTGGTGATGTGCCTAAAACTTCTTTTAAGACTCATGTAGGGCATTATGAATATTTGGTCATGCCCTTTGGGTTAACAAATGCCCCATCTGCTTTTCAATCATTGATGAATCATGTTTTTAAACCTTACCTAAGATGGTTTGTGCTGGTCTTTTTTGATGATATTTTAGTATATAGTCCAGCGTGGGAAGAACATTTACAGCATCTAAACTATGTACTAACTACAATGCAGGAGCAATCTCTCCATGCTAACTATAAAAAGTGTGTTTTTGGTGCTACACAAGTTAGCTACGTAAGCCATGTCATCTCTTCTGCAGGTGTATCTACTGATCACAGCAATATACAAGCTACTAAGGAATGGCCAGTACCCTCTAGTCTCAAGCAGTTAAAAGGGTTCTTAGGGTTAACTAGGTACTATAGAAGGTTTGTGAAGGATTATGGCAAAATATGTAAACCAACTAATCTTCTCAGAAAAATGCTTTCGGTTGGAATAAGGAAGCTCAGTTAGCCTTTGAGAAGTTGAAGGAAGTGATGACATCTCCACCAGTGTTAGCTTTACTTGATTTTTCTAAAGATTTTCTAATGGAAGCTGATGCCTGTAGAACAGGGATAGGGGCAGTTCTGATGCCGGATGGACACCCCATAGCTTTTGTTAGTAAGGCATTAGTTGAAAGGCATTTAAGATTGTCAGTCTATGAGAGGGAGTTAATGGCAATGGTATTTGTTTTAAAGAAGTGGCACCACTACCTGGTTGATGGGCCATTCATTATAAAACTAACCAGCAAAGCTTTAAGTACCTGCCGAATAACCAATTAGCTACCCCTTATCAGCAGAAATGGCTATCTAAATTGGCAGGATATGATTATACTATGGATTACAAGAGGGGAGTGGAGAATTGAGTAGCTGATGCTCTCTCTAGAATGCATGGTAGTGAGCTCATGAGTAGAGTAATTTCTTCAGTACACATTGATCTGATAAGTGACATTCAGCAGTTATGAAAGGATAACCCCAATATTAGCAAAATCATTCAAGAGATACAACACAGCCCTGATTCACACCCTCAATTTTAGTGGAGAAATGATCAAATGAGAAACAAGGGAAGGTTAGTGATAGGGGATTATAATCAACTCAAAATAAAGATTTTATATTGGCTACATGACTCAAGTACTGGTGGGCATTCAAGGACCCAGGCAACCTATAACAAGGTTAAGGAATTGTTTAACTGGCCAGGGATGAAGAATACAATCAACCAGTATATCAGGATCTGTCCTGTATGTCAGAAATGCAAGTATAACAATGTTGCTACTCCAGGATTACTACGACCATTGCCCATTCCTCATGGTGTTTGGGAAGATGTAACAATGGATTTATAGAAGGCTTACCTAGATCAAATGGGAAGAAAGTTATAATGGTCATTGTTGATAGACTGAGTAAACATGATTAGTGGTTACCATTGGTTGAATATTGGTACAACACCACATATCACACCACCACTCACAAAACTCCCTTTGAGATAGTGTACAACTAGCCAGCACCTATTCATAGGCCTTATCTTACTGAATCTAGCTCCGAAGAGGTTGTGGATAAAAGTTTGCAGAAGAAAGAAGAGACTAAATAAGTGCTCAAAGAATACATGGCACAAGATCGGAAGAGCTAGGATAGATGATATAATTATCTGATAAGAGGAGGTTTGAGAGACAATTTGCAGTAGGGGATTGGATGTATTTAAAATTACAGCCATATAGGCAGAGTTCTGTAGCTCAAAGACAAAATCAAAAGCTAGCTGCAAAACATTTTCGTCCTTATTTGGTGTTGAGAAAGGTGTGAGAAGTAGCATATACTCTGATATTACCCCCTAACTCAAGAGTTCATCCTAGTTTTCATGTTTCTCAACTAAAGAAGCATCATAGAGCACCTCCCAACAGTATCCCCATTGATCCAATTGTAATCAAAGAACAAGAAGGTCTCAAGTTCCCTATTGCTCTAATTGACAAGAGAATCGTTAAAAGGCACAATTATGTTGTAGCTCAATGGTTGATTCAATGGTCCAATAAAATGCACTTGTCATTGAAGAAACATTTCCCTCATTCGATCCTTGGGGTCAAGGATCTTCTCAAGGAAGGGTCATTTATATGATCACAGCTCAAGTAACTGAGGAAGATGAAGAAGTTGGGGTGAAATTGGGTAGAAATTACTATTGGAGATGAGCTGGACAAGATAGCACATGGGTGTGTGGAAGGTAGTACTAAGGCACATGCGCCTGACAGTTGGAAGAATGCAGAGCTAGCACTGAGTACTGAAATTAGGGCTGATAGAATCTAGTCCATCAATCATTAGCTGATCATTGGATTTCTGCCATGTAGCATAGTAGTTGTCTTATTCTTTGTACTAGAGCTGGCTATATATAGCCTTAGGTTGTAATGAAAGGATCATAAATAAAAATCACAAGTTTCTTCCCCCATTTCTCTCTCTCTCTCTCTCTCTCTCTCTCTCTCTTCTTTCTCTCTTACTGTGTTTATTGGTGATTGTCTTGAGAATCCTTTTCATTGTTACTGGTAATCTCTAGTCAATCAACCAACCTTATCATCGTTTCTGCTACATAGTTAGGAATCTGATTAGACCATATCAGAATAATGTCCAATTTTGAAATAATAATAGTATAAACAATTATGTATAATAATAAAAAAAAATAATGGTATGTAAAAAGTGAATTTCTATGAGTATGTTTGATTATGCATTAAAAGATTGATTTGGATTGATTTGATGAAAAAGGATAACTTTTTATTCATATCTTAAAAACAAGGACCAAACATTATAACCTATTATAAAAAAGAGTAATAATTTACTTATCATATAATAAAATTGAATAAAATTAATTGTAATAATAATATTTTTTGGAAAGAGATTATTATTTATAGATAATATAAAGTAATGCTTAAAATAAAATGTTGTAAAAGCCCGTATATCGCAAGGGTTTCAAAAATTAAACCGATAATTATTGGGCTAAATCATGAATTGAAATGTATTGAACTCTTTTTTATGTCGGTTTTTTTACAAGGTAACCCTGAACTTTTTTCAATTACATGAGGTACCCTCGTGGTTTTAGAAATTCATAGGGTACCCCTTGACTTTTACTAAAATTTATCAGATAGCCTTAAAATCTAACAATGTTAGTTTTCCGTTAATTTATCTCTTATAACTTCAAAATTAAGAAAATAAAAATAATTAATCACATTAATGACAACTATTTAAATTAATTAATTTATTATTAAACCTTTAACCCATGGCAACCACTCCAACACTCCCATCACTTTTCAACACCCAGCCACCAACACTAGTCCACCACCTTCGAACATTACTCCATCACCAGCAACACCGCCACAACCAACAACACTACCAAAGCCCCTTAAAAGTGAAATCCAAAACAAACCTAAAATTGAAACCAAAATTAAAACCCCAAATTTAAAATCAAAACCCCAAAAATCAAACCCCTAAAACCAAATCAAAATCAAAACCCCAAAATCAAAATTAGAACCCCCATAATCAAAAGCATCTATGCTTTGCTCCTAATCAAGAACGTGATGAGTGCTAGAAATACTTTGCTTCATCAAGAGTTATTTTGTTGAACAAAAGCACCACCACCACTACTACTATGAATTCTTGTAAACTTTAATCTCATTGCTTTATTTTTGTACAACGTATAAAATTTTTGGGTTTTTTAAAGTTATTTTTCAGTTGTTTTGTTTCTTTCGATTTGTGGGTATAGTGGAATTTCATGGTGGAGAGTGTGTGTGATGTCATGATGGTAGTGGTCTTCCTTGAGATTTTGGTGTCATGGTGGTTGTGACAGCCTTTGGAAGAGAAGTCATTAATGAGTGGTTTTGTTAAGAAAGGTGGTGGTTGAAGGTTAAATGATGATTTAGTTTAGGTTGATAGTTAACGGTGTTAGTTGTTAAAGAGTGACTAATTAAGGCTAATAAGGAGTTTGGGTTGATATTAATCAATCGTTCCCATTGGATCAATAGTGACAAAAAATTCAACGTTGTTAGCTAATAAGGCTATCTGATGAGTTTTCATAAAAGTTTAGGGGTACCCCGTAGTTTCTGAAACCACGAGTGTATCTCGTAAAATCGTGAAAAGTTTAGGATACCCGTAAAAAAGCCGTTATAAGGCTAATTTAATTTTCTAAATTAGGCCTTTTATTTTTTTAGTACCATATATATATATATTTCAATTTTTGAATTTTAGTACTTTTTTTTTATAATTTTACTACCTTATTATTTCTCAAAACACAATTTTTGGTACCACTTGACAGTATCAGTTCATTTAATTGTTTGGTGGGGCCCATTTCAACTACCTAATCTTAATAACTACCATTTTCCCTCTAATTTCCATGTTACTCCCACTCAATCTCTTCGATTTTTACCTAATTCAAACTAAACCCTAAATCACTAAATTAAACCCAAAAGAATTCACCATTGATGTCGTAATCAAAGAGTGTCTCTCCTCCAATTCTTCTTTTTCTTTCATCACTGTTGCTAAAGTTTTGGACCACTAAGAACAATCATGTTTATGTCAACAAAGAAGGTAAATTTTCTCACTTGTGTACGTTTCTGTTGCTTTAACTTCTTGTGCTTATTATAATTGAGTAGTGTATGTGGTTAGTTTATGGTTTTTACTGTGGTAATTTAGTTTTGAAATTGTTGTTTATTGATTTACAAATTAGGGTTTATTGAACATGTGACCATAACTAGGTTGATTATGGAATAGTACATTGTTTATGCTACTTTGATATTGCTTTTCACATATTTTAATTGGAGCAACAACATTAATGAATTTTAAATTTCAAATTGCAGCCCGATGTGGGTGAACCTCTGGGTATTCGGCTTAGTTTAGGGGGTAAATTTATGGAGAAGGTATGTAAGGGCAGGAAAGTGGTGTTGTATCAAGGTGGTTGGTTTCACATTGAACCTGGTGTCATGCTCAATGATCTGTCAGTTTCATATCTTCATAGAGTTGTTTGCAACTTTAATTTAGCAAATGTTGGTGTTTCAAATGGGTTTAAAATTTGATATAGGGCTCGTGGTAGGTCACTCAGTACTGGACTAACTGATCTGAATAGTGATGAGCACATTAGACATTGGGTTGACACTATTGATCCTATGGGAACGATTGATTAATATTGCAGAAATGAAGTTGTGCTAGCCCAAGCACATTGATCAGACCAATCTGGACCTTCAACTTTTAAGACCAAGAACCCATAAGTTTTCAACCAACCCAACAAATCCAATGCTTCATCTAGTAGTTGTTCATACCAACCCTCATTAAACAAGATTCCAATGTATCTCAAGTTTGCCTTAGCAACTTGTCACTCAAAGCAGCCAAACTCACCAAAAAAATACCAATTAGAAGGAGTCTTAGATCTACAAAACCTACATCTAGTGATGGAGAAGCTTTTTTCATTACTGAAGTTGACTTTGTAGCTTATGCAGTTCAGTCATCTAAAACACCTATTAAGAGAAACACTCCTAGGGTGAAACAAGTAGCTAGGAAACACTCAGCAAAGAAGAAAGGGGAAGCATCTAAAAAGAAAGTGAAAAAAGCTTAATTAGTGTGGGACAGTGACGGTGATTATGAATTTAGCGACTTAGAGATTGACTAGAATGTTGGTGAAAAAGAGGAAGGATACCTTCATCCTCAGAACACTGATGCTGCTGCTGATGTTGAAGCTAATGCCATATTGAGGAAGGGTAAGAGGACCTTACATGACCCTAATCAACCTTCATCTTCAGCACAACATTACACAAATATGCCACTATCTTCACAACCACATAACCATCCTACTAAGCCTGCATCTTCATCATAACAACAAAATTCATCTCAACAAACACCAACAGCTCATCCAAAATTAGCACAAAAACCACCATCTTCTCATAAAAAATCAGCTCAACAACCACCTCCACCACAACATCCATCACATAGCAGAGAAGGAAAGCAACAACAACAGATATTTATGGATGAGGATAATATTGCTTTGTAGGGTGAGGTACACTATGCTTCAATTTAATTGAGGAGTTTGCAAGGGTTAGTTTCAGAAGTTGATGAGCATGCTTACTTCAATCCAGATACATATTTTAAAAAACCAGTAGTTTTCAGTCTTGGGTTGAAATTCAAATCTGTAGAGATTTTAAGGAAAGCACTTAGATGCAATGCAATTGAGAAGAGCTATTCTTTCTACTACTTACATAACTCTTCCACTAGAATACTTGCATATTGTAAGAGAAGGTGTGATTGTCCTTGGGATTCTAAGATTGGTAAGATAAGGACTTGTGAGTGTCCTATATAAGTAAGCTAAGGTGTCCTTTTAAAATGCCTGCTAGAAAACTATTAGGGCAAACAGTTGGAAGATTACGATACTTAACACTAAATACACTTGTGTTAGGACCATAGTAAACCCTAACATTACTGTGGAGTATCTTGGGGATAAGTATGTAGAGGGTTGGAGGCATGATCTAAATATGAAACCTAGTCATTTCAGATAGAGAGTGTTGAATGACTTAGGGTTTGAGATAAGTTATTGGAAGGCTTGACTAGTAAGGTCTAGGGCCAAGTGGATTATTTATGGTACAGCTGCAAAGCAGTATGCTCTTGTGTGGGGCTATAGCAAGGCTGTGCTGAAGTACAACAATGGTAGCAATGTCATAGTGGTAGTTGATGGTATTGACAGACTTGAACCACCATTGTTCCTTAGAAAGTATGTGTGTCTTGAAGCATTAAAAAAAGAGGTTGTATGCCCTTGATTGGTGTGGATCATTGTCACCTAATAGGTGTTTACCATGGGATGATTCTAGTGGCTGTAGGGAAAGATGGCAACAACCAAAATTTTCTCTTTGCCTGGGCGATAGTGGAAGTGGAGAATATATCAACATGGTGCTGGTTCTTGTCATTAGTATTGAAAAAACATTGCCTCAGATGAGGGTGCATGATTGACTTTTATATTTGACAAACAAAAGGTACAACTCTACAGTCTACATATTAAGCTTATGTTTTTTTTTTCTACAACAATACTTATAATTTTCGTACTATGTAACTAAATTGATTGATGTTAAGTTCAACTTTAGTTATTTTTATGCATATGCTTATGTTAAAAACTCTTTTTTTTTTTTCAACTAGGGATTGATAGATGCCCTTAACACTATTATTCCCAAAGCCGAGTCAAGGTATTGTGCCAGCCATATTTGGTCAATTTTCAAGAAATTGTTTAATGGTGATGTCTTCAAGGACTTGTTACGTTCTAGGCAGCATCAAGAGCTATCATTCATTTTAATTACGAGGTTTCAATGGAATTAATAAAATTCATTGATGAGGATGCATATGAGTAGACAACTGACATTTCTACAAGGCATTGGTGTAGGTAGAGGTGGCAATAACCGCCCTGATCTGCTTGTTCTACCCAAACCACCTCGATATATTATCCGCCCGGCATCCAAATATACAATAAATTCCTTCATCCGAAATCAGTCCGATACGACTTGCTATAATCCGAACAATGGTTAAATCCGTTAGCCCGAAATCGAAACAACTCTGTATATGCCAATCAGAACTTTGAATAGGCCGAAAGATCATTGTCTGAACTCTAAGAGTAAATTTAACATTTTCGTTCAACCTAGTTTTTAATATTTTAAAAAATAAACACAAAGATTATTATTGGTATATTTAATATTTAGAGTACACCATTGTTCATTTGTTTGTATTTGAGGGTCAAAGTATCACTGTAAATTTGCTTCACCAATAATGAAATTATCCTATTTGTGTAACTTTGCTTTTCGATTATTCTTATCAGTCTGTTATTATAATTAACCTATGTTTGTATAATAATCCTAATATGTTACATTTAAAGATTAATTAAGCCTGGTTAACAAAAATAAGTATTTCATTAGAAGACCGAAGTTAACTCTCAATTTGATAATCATTGACTCGACATGACCCGAATTCGAAATAATTCATTCTCTTATTTAATATTATATATGGACAACCCCATTCGCTATAATCCAAAACCTGACAACAAAACATAACTCATCAAGCCCAACCGGTCTGATATCATGTTTTCAGCAACCGAAATGGACCCAATATGTTATCATCTGAATCCATTACAACATCACCGGTTTCGATTTGGTCCATTCGATTGCCACCTCTAGGTGTAGGCATGCTTTTACAACAAATTGTAAGTCAAACATCCTGCAAAACAATTTTTGTGAAACCTTCAACTCAATTCTAAAGCCATAAGAGATAAGTCCATACTCACTCAAGTGGAGTGGATGAAGAAGTACATGATGAAGAGAAACACAGAAAAATGAGAGGATGTGCAAAAACTGAAGTGCAAGGTTATGCCTTATGTGAACAAATTGCTAGATAGATTGGAGTGTGAAGCAAGGAACTGCATTGTGCAAGTGTTAAGAGGGAATACATATGAGGTTGAGCATATGAGGGATCAGGTAGTGGTTGACTTAGACAGCAAAATCTGTAGTTGCTACCATTAGCAACTGACAGGTATGCCTTGTGTGTATGCATTGTGTGCATGCATATGCTTGCATGATGGACCAAAGGATTGACTCTGTAGACTATGTCCACCACTACTACAGTGCAGAGACCTACCTACTGTCCTATGGTCCATCAATTAATCCCATGCTCGGAAGGCAACAATGGGAAAGGACACACTTGAGACAACCATTACCACCAGCAGTAAGAGTAATGCCAGGTAGACCCTAAGTCTAAAAAGAGAAGGAAAGAAAAGGGTGATCAGGAAGAAGAGAAGCATCTAAAAAGGCCAAAGACCAAGAAGACTTGTGGCAATTGTGGCCAAAAAGGTCATAACAAGAAGACCTATAAGAACCCTACTGCAGCATCTTTCCAACCAAAACCAAAAATTGGAAGGCCACCACTAGATAATGCATGGGTGAATGACCAAAGAAAAAAGAAGGAGGCTAGATAAGAAGAAAGTAAGCTGTTGTTTATATGTTGTTGCTTATTATGTCACATTTTACTACTATGAAATTGTGATTAATATTTGGTTATGTTTGTCATAGTACCAACCACAAGAGATAACTACTTCAACAATGGAGCATGTGACACAACACCAATCAAGTTCTCAAATAAGGTCAACCACCACTGATCATGTCACACAATTCCAACCTAGTTCTAGAGAAAAGTTTTCTATGAAGTCATAAATTAAAAAAAAAAACAGATTGCATGAAATTTAGAGTTGCATTAGTTTTTAGGTTATTTTGGATATTGTCAAAGATTCTTTAAGCATGATGAACTTAAGAGTTGCATTACTTGTTGGGATTTTTTTGGATCTTGTCAAAGATTTTTTAAGTATGAATTTGTGACTTATAAATGAAAGTTGTTAGAGATCTTTCGACCATTATGAGTGAAAATTAGAATTATGGCAAATTTTGTTATTATTGCATTACAGTGATTGGTACAAAAAGTTGTTCCACTAACAGTTCATTACTACAACAACAACAACAAAAGTGCATACTTTCTACTACCTAACTATGTCACATTCAAAAAGCCTAGACCATGACAACAGCAACACCAACAACCAAAAATACTAATATTGCAACAAGTGCATATCCATAGTTACAGTTGTCATCATAGAGCGGCTTCTTCTTTTTAGATCTTTCCTTCTTCACTTCATTGCTCAAAGCCTTGACCATTATTTCCTATTCCTCAATGTGGCCTTGCATCTACCTTTTTCTCTTCAACCAAATACTTCACCTCCTTATCAAGAGCCACATTTTCAGTTTGCAAAAGCTTCTTTTCCAAAATCAGTTGATTACTAACCTTCGTTTGCCAGTCAAGCATTTCTTGATCAACCCATCTGAAGTATCTAAAACCCCTCCTTTCAGGCTTTCAGTTCCGTATTCGTAAAACTTGCATGCCATGAATCGACGACCTAGGTTTTCTGGAGTCCATGAACGAAGCTTCGCAATAGGAATCCCACAATAACACCTTATTTCCTCCATGACTACAAAATTTACTAAAAAAAGAAAAAAAATTCAATTGATGTCAGACAAAATTGAAGGTTAAATTGACATTTAAACAAACTAAATCATAAAAATCACAAACCAATTGTAAAAACCCCAATTCAATTGCATAAATCGCAATTAAATTAAAAACCCTAATTTTTAAAAAAATTTCAATCAAATCTGTATACATACCTCAATCGTTGATGGGTGAAATAGTGTATTTGAGTCGTCCAAAAACAAATAAATAAAAGTAAGACATTTCCGGCCAGAATTCGGACTCGACCCGATTTCTAAATTTTTTGCACGGGCTTTGACAGCCTAATTTGAAGAAAATTAGGCATGACCCCAAAAAGCCTGTCAAACCCGCTCTATTTTTAGAGCGATTCGGACAACAATTTTAGCCACAAACTAGACTCGGTCCGGCTCGATTCCGTTCAAGGGCCTTATTTAAAGCACCAACTCTAAGCGGCCCGACCCATGAACACCTCTCGTTTAGAGTGCCCAACTGCCCAAAGTTTTCTAAAACCACAAAAGTTAATAGGACCTTGTGAAATCGTAAAAGGTTTTGGTATAACAGTAAAGAAGCCATTAAAGGGCTAATAGACTTTTAAATTAACCGTACTGCTAAATTTTAGAAACTTGTTAGCTCTCCTGCTACAGTGCTACAACCTCACTAAACCCTCTTCCCACCTTCTCAAATCCGCCATTTCCACTTCAGAAGCAGCCATGAACATGTTGAAAACTGCTCAAAAACTCAATCATCTCCTTCTTCAATCCAACAACAATGGAAGAATAACCATTCAATCTGCTTCATCATCTCTTCCTCTTCGTCATTTACATCACCGTCAATTCTCAACTGACAATCAACCTCAACCTCAATCGCAATCGCAATCATCGACTCCAATTGATTCCTTTCTTCACCCACCACCTCCTAAAGGTACTCAACATTTCCTCTCTTTTATTGCATTTTTTTAGGGTTTGTTTTTGTTCTATAATTTCTGCTGTTATGTTGATTTAATTGTGTTTTATTTGACTAATGTAATGTTATTTTGTAAGGTGTTACTGAAAATTGTGGGTTATATGTAGCCTTCGAAGCGCGATATGTAAAGTTTGGGTTTTTGTGTGTGACTTTTTTGTTGATGCGTAAAAATTAAAATTGGATTGTTGAGTCACTTGAGTGAAGTTTTGGTTTTAATTTTGTAGTTGCGGAGTAATAATTTGTTAGGTTTTCGGGGGTTTTAGTCATGTTGTTCGTCACAATATTGTCTATATGTTGATTTGCATAAGAATTGCGTTTCGAAGTGAGCCCGCATTGGTATGGGAGACTCGGTTCAAAGGTACACTTTGGAAATAGTTTAACGAAATTAGATAGTGAATTGCATTGCTTGCATTGAAGTGTACGGTGAATCTGCTAAAAATAGTCTCACATTACAAAGATAGCCTTCACCATGTGTTTCTTATATTCTTTCAACCTTTTTGGTTACTAGAACCTTACATAATCACCTAAAAACTTTACTTGATTTGACCTCCTCTTCATCTTATAAAGCTTCGTTAATCAGGTTAAATATGATAAACTTTTATAAGGTATGAAATATTGTAACTATTAACCTTGGGTCATATAGGAATATTCAGAAATTTGTGATATTTAGCTAATTAGTCAAATGAATCCTTTTTAGAAAATGTACTTCAACTATTAAAAGCTGTTGTTGTACTTGATTTGAGTTTTTGGGAGAAATTGTAAGTTTCTTACGACATGGGAAGCGACACACAACAATTTGCATAGTGAAAGAGATAGCAAAAGGGGAGTGTTACACTTAAGAATGAGAGCGCAAATCAATTCTCATCCGAATAGAGCCTTAACACTTTTGTAATTGAGACGAAAAGTTTGAGTCAACAAGTTCCGTTTTGCACTGCCATACAAATAGGCCTTGAAAGGCTTCTACTATGGTTTTACTATATGGTTAAAGTACTCTCCAAGTTTAGGTGTTGTTGAAAGCTACTTCTTGGTTATGCGTGGAAATCACTTAAGAAAAACACTGCGGGGTCTTACTTTCTATGGTTAATTTATATTTGAGGAAAAGCTTTTCAAATTCTCTTTCAAAAAATAAGTTCTTTGTAATTGATGTGAACTTGCTCATCAACATAAACAATAGGGAGTAGGGAGGGTATAGTTTTTATTTTTTATTTATTTTTTATTTTTTAAGGCTTTTCAACTAATACATGAGCATACTCTGCTTCTTATGTTGTTAACAACGAGAAGATCTAAAAGACTACACAATATGCAATTTAAAAGTAGAAATTACTTTATTGAATCTTAACATTAAGTTCATCATCGTAGTAATACAAGCTCCTAGAGCATGTCCCTTCCAAAAGGGTTTGCGCTTCATGTATTCCTCATAGGAAAGCCATAACTTCTGTTATTACTCAATTCCTTAATTCCTTTCTTAGTATTCATATTGTTAGTATTTTTGATTTTCCTTGAGCAGTATTGTCATATCATTGTATAGCCGCATTCATTTTCCTATCCCTTTCTATGCATCGTCGACCTTAATCTGCACTCAATTACCTATAGAGTGAAAATCTTTCCTCCATTCCAGCGTAATCGATCTCTCCCCATGTTGCTTCTTTTTCTTCACTTTCAAGCCTTCAATTCTTTCCCGTGACTGGAGTTACTCCACGTCATTACCATTAGCTAATCTTGCCCAAAAGATCCATTAGCTAATTTTTTTTTTTTTTTTTCTATTCCCAAAGTTCAGACTTTCAATCATCGAAGGTGGGGAGGTAGGATTAAAATTGATCGGATTTTGTAAAAGTTAATTATCTCAATCAAAATACGGCGTATTCCGTTTCCAGCTACAACATTTCTAAGATTGGAGCAATTGTCCTTAAGAGCTCAAAAAACGAAACAGCATCATCAACAAAGAAAAGATCGAGATGGCCAATGCTTTTTGTGAGATTTTGCATCCTGTAATATCAATCTGTTTTTTAAATTATAACCTTAGAAAGAAGTTACATGCATTAAATTAAAAAAGTATGGGCATAGAGGTTCCCCTTTCCAATATCCAATTCACTTTGTTGATAGGGAACCCTAACCCAATGATCATTTCTTCAAGCATATAACCTTTTTTAAAGGAAAAAAATTGTTATCTAACCATATCTCCCACTCCTTCCTAATGTTGTTAGACGGAAATAGGATGTATACCATCCAGAGACTTGAAGGTTACTTTTACGAATTTTGACTTTGTGAAAGTTGGTATAAGCATGGATGCTTCTTCCTCCGTGATTCTATTCATCCCTTCAAACTATGTAACATTGTAATTAGCTTGACTAGGGATTGCAACTGGTTAAACTCGTATTGGATCATTCATTCCGACTACTTGTTGGAGGCTAAACCTGCCTTCGGCATCCAACTCTGGTCGAACCAATATTTACAACACCCGACTCTGATCTGGCTTTGAAAATCGGACCAACTTGCAAATATAACTACAAGTTTTAGTTGTATCTTTTTAAGAGGTCAAAAGCAACTTGGGAGAAAACCATCAATGGCATAGTATGTTTCAAAGAAATCAAATGCCATAATGTATGTATAATGGTATCACATGTTCAAAATTGTATAACATACATGAAATAGGACTTATCTTATCTAATATAATGAGTTAATGATTAAACTTTGTACATTAGTATTTACTTAATACCTTATCAAAGGTTTATTTTCAACAAATTCTCAATCAAACTATTGATTGATTCATAACAAATCTTATCAGCATGCATGTATGGTATCAGACTATGTTTTAAGGAAACCGAATGCCATAATGTATGTATAATGGTATCATATTTTTAGAATTGTATCATGTACATGAAATAGGACTTCTCTATCTAATATAACGAGTTAATGATTAAAATTTGTACATTAGTATTAATTTACTATCTTGTCAAAGATTTATTTTCAATCAAACTATTGATTGATTCATAACAAATCTTAATAGCATGCACGGTCAATAATGTATAAAATACAATTTAAGCAAGTGAGCATAAAAGAACTATGACCTTTGAAACTATTCATACAGTACAAAGTGGAGCTTAAAAGTTAGAGGTTGGCATGTGGCGGAATCGGATTATTTATAGCATCCAACTCCAAATCTGCCTCAGATTTGGATTTCTTAAACAGAGTCGGGAGCAGATTTATTTCTGGTGGATTCAGAACGGATTTTTCCTAGAAGCGGATTAGGTTTAGAGCCAGCATGTATTGTTATCTTTAATGTTTGTTTGTGGATGAATTAATGAAGTCCTTGATAGCTTTTTTGATGCACTCATTCGAAGAGATCCATTTTTCATCATTATACTTCGGTACTGTGATCTCTTTCCTTGCTATCCTAATCTTAACACTTGAGGAGAAACATTTTGTGTTCATCCTCCTACTATATCCCCTTTCGTTCACTCTTAGCCAATCCTGCATAAACAATGTGTTAATATTACTTTTTGTAACTGTTAAGACGGTAAGTGCTTTAAATTTAAAAACTGTATTACATTTGTTTTGTAATTGTGTACCAACAGCTGGACTACAGGTGGAAAAGATTATACACATGCAAAATTTTAAAGGTTGCTTAAGTTCTGTATGGAGCTTTAATTTTACATGCAAAGTTCTGTTGCTGTTTAATATGTGTTCATTTTTTTATCGGATTCGCCAACTCGGCAGACTTAATGCATAGACTGTCAATGTCTCTCCTTGTTTTTTTTTTTTTTTTAAATTGATATACATTGAGTTAATTGAAGAAAGGTGACTTACAGGTTTATAGGTATTCTGACCTTTATTATCTTTTTTTTTCCTATGTGTTGTCTTTGCTGCTGCTGCTTTACAGGAGTGCAGATATTTTGGGTCTGTATGCTTTCATGTGCACTGCTGCCACTTGAATGTTTCTTTCTTACTCATTCGAACCTACCACCGTGCTTCCCCCTCGCCCTCATCTCCTGGATTATATATTCGATCATATGTGGATGAACAAGTGTTCCTTTTATTTTTTTGGGAGCTTTTTTTATTAGGAATTGTTGACATATCCTTCAATTGCATCCTAGGTGCCGTCTATGGGAGGCTTGCTGGAGTCTCACCAAATACATTGAAGACTGACATCATCAATTTGTTTGAAGGATGCAACTTGACTTTGGATGACATTAAAGTTGATTACGACAGGATGTTTCATCCAAAGGCAATGTAATTCTCCTGATTTATGAAACATGTTTAATGTGGTGTATTTATTGCTATCAAATCAGTTTTTTGGTTCCTTTATACTTATGGTTGCTTGATGGTGTGCTACAAGGCTTAAAGTAATTTGACAATATTTTTTTAAGTGATCATATCTTGGAACAATAAGGCATTCTAATTGAATATTGATAGCAATATGATTCAGCTTTTGTTGTGCATCAGGGAATGGATTGTTATTGCTTTAGTTTTTTCTAGCTTGAATATGCTCCTGTAACACAACTCTCAAATTGCTTTTATTGTTTTAATTTTGAATACACATGATGAAACATCTGTAAGCTTTAACTTTAATGTTTCTCTGTTTTAGGTTGGTGCAATTTCGCTCTGCATCTGGCTTTAGTACTGGCGTACGAGAGCTTGCAAGGAAGAGTCGGTCTTTCAGATTGGAGAAGGTGATATAATTGGGACTTTTCTTGTCATCTCAACTTGTTTTGTTTGTAAAATTGCTGTAGTTTATTCTTTTGTTCACTTTCAGGTCCAAATGGATCAACAAAACTGGAATCTTATAACACCTTATAATGGAAGATATGTAAGTAGCACTTCCTAAAAATTTAAGGGAATATTATGTTATTATTTAATCATGTTTGAGACTTTGTTGGTGTCGATCAAAAGTTGCTGACGTTCAAAGCAGATATTTTGCTGTAGTTAGATTATTAGTGGTTAATTAATTAATTATTATTATTATTATTATTTTTTCTTGTGATGTCTAGAAATTTGATGCTCAACCATCTGAGACCTGACCTGCATATATCCTTTAACGTTTGGATCAGCATTACCTAATTCGCCCATCAATTTACTTTTATAATTTGTAATTCATCTAAAATGGGACAAAACTAAACCAAAACCGACCATAATTTGCAATTCACAGGTAGTTTAGGCCCTTTAGGGAATTTGGTAACATTGGTTTGGATCTTTGTGCTTGGTAAATTTGAAATGATCTCTAGTTCTATGACTACTTAATGCATGCCACTTGCAGAATGGATGTTGACTACCTTTGATTATTGCTTTGTAGAAGTTGGTGCCCCTCTCCCCCGCCCTCTCTTTATCTCTTGTCAAATAAATTAGACATGTAACCTAAAAGAAGAGAAATACTGCATAATTGTACCTTAGACACATACAATCATCAAAACACATAACCGCAAACATCAATAAACACAATTGAAAACATTAGTTTGGCCAAAGATCCATTGTTTAGGAAGAGTGATCAATGTTACCCATCATTTGCAGCAACTATCAAGCTAATAACAGGCCCCTCATATGCTGATCAAGTGTATAAGCAACTTTGAAAACGACTTCTCTATCTATCAAGTCTGCAAGCACAATTGGTTTGATAGCCTGAAATGATTAGCATGTGGTTAGCAGATATAAAGTACCGAACCATCTAAACCCATTGATGCATCTGCATTACCACATTCTTCAATTCTGAAAACTCATTACCTCCCTAATACGAGAGTTTGATGCAGGTTGTCGTACACCTCTCAAAAATAACCTAACAACACTATCTAATATAGCTAGGGAAGTATGGATCAAGGAAGCGATTAAACTCTATTTGTTCAAAAAAATCTAAATCGTGTAAGGGGCCTTTGTGGAAAGTTCTATTAAGACTACTAAAACCAAGAAAATGATGAAAAACCAAAACTAAAGAAAGAATTACGAAGAAAATTACGGATTGAACTCTAATAATGGAAACCTAGGGCGGTCAGTTCACTATAAACAATCAACAAACTCATAAAACATTCATTAATCAACATTAACTTCATTGAACTAAGGCTCACTAATTCTCTCGTTAACACAGTTCAAGTCTAAGACCCAAGTAAGGTTGAGAAGAGTTGACCAATACAAGGAAATCAAGTAATCAAATTCAAGTCATAACCAACAAATCACACATGTGGATTCATCCGCAGTCAAGAATCATAAAGTTTTCAAAATAAGCACAAGGAGTGCAGAAGTAGTCAATTCCAACAATAAAACTCAAGCTGGGACGAGAATAATTCATTAATCAAACTCTCTCTAAAATTAAACCCATGAAAACAGTACAAATCCTTTTGTGTTGCAAGTAAACTCCCGCTCCTAGTGAACGGTACAAACCAAGCGACGATCCTAGGAAAGCAATAAATCTAAACTAAGAAAGCAATAAAACTAACTAAACACACCAAAAAGAAAAGAAAAAGAAAAAGTAGAGGTTGGAACGATCTAACCAAACCACATTCAATCTCCAACACGAGTCCAATTAAACACTAAATCCAAAATACATCCCGCTTGAAATTAAACCTGAAGAGGAAAGGAAAGAAAACAAATCAAACTCCGAAGAAAAAGGTTAAAAGGAAAAAAAAAAAACTAAACTCACATTTTTTGGGTATTTTTTCGTTATTCTGATTTTTTTTTCAAAGCAATAAAAACTAAAACTAAATACAAATATACCAAGAAGAAAAATCCTCTCCCCAAAACCGATTTTGTCACGTCTTCGGACAAATAGCCATGAAAAACAAGGAGGTGAAGCCGATTTCTACTGATCGGGGCCCAGTAACTAGGATAGTATTGGTCATAGAATGGCTGGTAAGGATTGGAAGTAGGCTCGGAGCTAGGATCATAGTTGAGTGGCTAGTTAGGATGGTTCGGGAAGACTTGGACCGTCCCGGCCTCAACATTGCTCATATGCTCCCTCCATTAGACTCTTTGCAATAAATCAACATCAGCACGGAGCCCTCGAAGAGAATGGTCAACCCTTTCAAACCGCTGCTGGTTGTAGAGGTGCATGTCATCAAGGCGGTTCATTAGGGGTAACATGTCAAAAGTGGAGGAATGGCCTGCATAGCTGTGTCTCGGAGGCTCCGGTCGTGGTGGGGCTGGATGGCGCCGAGGATGAGCTTGGCCGCCTGCGTGCCGGATCAAGTTAACCATCTGAACTGCTTTCTTTTCGGAATCCGCCCTCTCCTGCAGTGGAATGTTACGAGGTGGAATACTCTAGGGGTTTTGTCCATCCGGGTGCTCCTGATAAGTGAGGCTGACATAAGCATTAGGCACGTAGCACCATGATATCTCCCGAACACACCAAACAAATCTCTCCCTATGCCCTCTCTGTTAATGTCTCACAAAGTTTGCAGCTTTGAGGGCAGTGATGTCGAGGTAAGGGTTCTCCTCTACCGGATGTAGCTGGTGAATGTCCTCAACATGGCTTAAAGAGTAGGCAAGCCATGTAATCATGCCACCGATGTAGATGGTGCCGGTGTTGGTGATACCTTCAGCAATCTCAGTGAACAGGCGAGCCAAAAAGAACCCAAAGTTATAGTGGAGAGGTTGCCTAGAACCCAAAGTTATAGTGGAGAGGTTGCCTAGCATATCCTTGTGTAACCATCCAAAGAAGTCTGATCTCATCTGGGTAAACCTGTCCCAACTCCCCTCTAGAAAATAAGCAGTAGACCACATATCGAAGATAGTATCGGAGAGCAGGGTGCTAAACCTCCGATGCCTTAGCTGTAGTAGAAGTAAAGGTGGAACTAGCGTCTGTGATTCTCTCCCAGCAAGCTCCTTCAATGTAAGGTCCCCATTCAAGCTCTGTTGTAGACTCTTATTTTTAAAAGGCGAGAGGCTCACAAAAGCGCAAAAGGGCTGTGAGCTTTGCGCCTGGGCGCGCTTTAAAAATTAAAAAAATGAAAAAAAAAACCCTAGGGGCGCGCTTCCGTGCGCCTCACAGCTGCGCCTAGGCGCGCCTCAGTGCGCTTTCCAAGCCCCCTTGCGCCTATGCATTCTAAAGCCCCAATTCTAGTGCCTTGGTGCGCTTTGTACCTAGGCGTGCGCTTTTAAAAGTAAGTGTAGACCAAACCACGTTCTCAGTGTTCCACATGAATCTCTCATTCATCTAAACAATCTCTTGGAGTCAAAAATCGAAAAAATCAACCGAATTGCGTTGCCTAGAGTTCGAAATTTTCGAATCAAATTGTGCTTGATTTTGGGTTTTGTTCTTTAATTTTCTTGCAATTTCTTGCTCTACTATCATCTATTGAGGTATAACTTCCTTTTCATCTATCTTTTACCAAGTTTTCATGAATTTCTAATTTTTGGGTTATTTAATTACGAATTTAATTTTTAATTTTAAACTTGATTATTGTTGCATATGAATGCTTAATTGTTGTTTTTATGCTTTAATGTCATGTTTAGAGTTGTTAATTTTGAGTAATTGGAAGTTTTGTGCTATTTTGTTGAGCAAGGCTTTGTTGGGAATTTTTTATGATTGTTGATGATTAGTAGTGTTAAACTAGTTAAATTCATGTTTAAAGTGCTTAGAATAATGCAAATCATGCTATGAATTGAATTATATGCTTAGTTTTGCTCTAATTTTATTCATGAATTTTTATTAGTAGCTTCACCATGTGAATTGTGATGCTTAGAAATTGGATTAGAAGTTGCTACTAATTCTAACTAGTTGATATTGATTCCAAATCATCATTGGAGTTGTTTTGAATGAATGTTAATGCTATATTTTGTTTGAAGTTGGTTTTTGGTGGTTGCCTTTGGAATTTTAATTGACTTATGAGCTTGAGGATGTTGGTTAATTGTTGCATAGAATTCATTTGATGACATTGGAATAGATTTTTGATGGTTATGATAATGGTTATGTTTCTTATGAGAATTTGTAGTTCTCTTTTATATAGCAAAAATAAGTTTAGTTCAGCAAAAATAAGATCAGTTCAGCAAAAATCAGTTTCAATCCTTAATAAATTGTTAATGGTTTCAGCAAAAATAAGTTCAGTTCAGCAAAAATAAGTTTAGATAAGTAGAAATAAGTTCAGTTCAGCAAAAATAAGTTCAAATCAGCAAAAATAAGTTGTGGAGAACAGGGCCTTAGTTTAGATTTATTATTTTCCTAGAATCGTTGCTTGGTTTGTACAGTTCACTAGGAGTGGGAGTTTACTTGCAACACAAAAAGATTGTACTGTTTTCATAGGTTTTAATTCTAGAGAGAGAAAGTGATTTGGGAGCTAATTAGGATTCTAAAATCTAAAAATTGCTAAAAAACTAGTTAAGGCCGTCCTTAAGCATAGCCCCTATTTATATGAACATTGGGCTTAATTTAACAACGCCCACGCATGAAATCACAAAACTAAGCATCGGACAACAAACCGGGCTTCATGCTCCCGCAGCCCACAAAATGGGTTTGTTCCGTGCGCCCGCATTTCTGGTCAGTAGCTTCGGAATTTTAGGATCATTTTGAAATCGCTATGACTTTTGCTACAGGACGTTCCATGAGGCGTGTGACCTACCGTTCCAAAGCTCTTTGAGTCTACTTTCCAAAGCAACAAGAATCAGATCAATCCGATGTATATATTGTGAGATATGATTAAAATAGTGGACAGTGGTCAAAAACTTCACTTCTAAACTTCTTAATTTTTCACCTTTATTTCTAATATTTCTCCAACTTTTCATGTAAGACGTCAAATTTGTTCCAATGAGTTGTAAAGTGCCTCTAGTCATTCTCCAAATGCTCATAAGTGATCTTTATCTCTCAAGTGCCGAAATTATGTAGTAAAATCAACCGAAAATTGTTTGTTTCCTACAAAACTTTACAAAACCACACAAAACACTAAAAGAACACCATTAGCATCAAATTTGGCTCTAATGAGCCCGGTTAGTTCATAAGTCATCAGGGAATTGGATAGGAAAATAATATAAATATTAGACACATCACCCATAGACAACCTATGCTTACAAATCCCATTGCATGGGTTTGTCCACATTTTGTGTGGACAACTTCACTCCAAATCCTCATCCTATGTTTAAACAAGCAAAATAGTGAACTTAAAAGTGCAAATCTATAACTACATCTTATTAGTTCTACTATTACTAGTTGTTGATGTTGTTGGAAAGAGCTTGAAAAGTGTGATTACTTTAGCAACTTACTAGAATGAAAGATGCTTGAAATTTAATTGCTCTTTTGGCTGGAGTTGCCTACAATATGCTAATAGTTTTGGAAGATAAAACGGAGAGAAACAATTTGGCCTAGGAGATTCCAAGTTTTTTGCTATTTCATCATTTGAAACGTCCCATATTTATAGTAAATTATCCTCATTTTATGATTGGATCTAACACAACGAACAATTAAGGTTGAAGATAAATCGATTTTCAAACTTTTTGAGTAAAACATTAGAGATTGCATCTTGGAAGACATGAGGCTTATCATCTATACTATATATTCTAATACAGTAGATTTGGTCCTTTTGGATCTTAATTAAAATATAAATATTTTGTAACTATTAGGAATCGAATACTTGATCATTAAAATGACATGTGAAAGCTCAACCTCTAATTTACTTTATTATCATTGTTTAATGTTGTTAAGTAAAACATGATAAAGGCAAGTAACTAGAAACACTTGTACAAACATGTGCATCTCCAAAAGGACTTTTATTAAGGTAACAAGATAATATTTTAAGGTATATTGTTATCCCATTTTTTTGAAATTAAGCCCATTACGGGGCCGTTTGGTTTAACTAAGGCAAAGATAATGGGGTCAAGAAAGGGACACAAGGTGAATGGAATGAAAAGATTGTAGATTTTATATTTTCTTTGTTTTACATAAGAAAAGGAATAACTTTAAACATACAACTACCATTTAAAACACTACTTTTCCGCCTTGTCCAGCCAATATCAAAACCCACCATTTTGCAGCACTTCACTGTCCCTCGTTGCACCTCCCCCAACATCCGGCCACCCTTCACCGCCCCTCCCCTCCCCCCAACACTCCCTCAAATTCACTTCTCCAGCATGCAAAACCTTATAATCACCTTTCCCACTATGCGATAAACCATAAAAACCGTTGACCGTGATGGGATCAGGGTTTCGTGTTGAGGGTGAAGTGCAGTGGAGGAGAAGCGATGGGGTGGGGTGGGTTTTCGGTGAAGGGGTTAAGGTTTGCTGGTGTGATGGGGTTTTTTTTCGTAGGTTTGCTAGAGGGTTTTTGTGTGGTGGGAGGGTGGTTTCAAGTGGGAAGTGGGTGGTATTGCATGGGAAGGGGGTGGTTTTGGGAGTGTAGGTGGTGATTTTGGGGCTGTAGAGGGTGGTTTCGGGTGGGAATGGCGGCAAGGGTGGTAGCTGGGATTGTTGGGACTATGTGGTGGTTGAGTGGAAGGTGGGTAAAACTTTGAGGAGGGGGGGCAATGGAAAAGTGTTACAATGAGGGAATGGGAATGGGAAAAGTGGCTTAACACACGTCAAAGGGAATGGGGGCAGTCGATTTCCATTCCCTTTGGTTAATACCCCCCAACCAAACAACCCCTAAGTATTATGTTATTTATCATGATATGACGTGTTTTAGATAATATTTTGCATCAAACCAAAAATTATAAAAGTTAATAAATTCAACTATACAATTTATAAGACATAATATTTTGTTGATTTTAAGTGATGCCGGTCAATTACTAGTTTTGATTTATAAGTTGTTTAACAGTTTTTTTTTTTTTTTTTTTTTTTTTTTTTTTTTTTTTTTATAATAATAGTAGCACTACTGTAAAAAACTTAAGTATTAGGGTCACTCAAATTGAGATGTCTTTTTTTGGCTTTGTGTTTATGTTTGGAAACTCGATAATTCCTCGCGCTTTGAAAAATAATTCCTGTGTCCGAATAGTATTATAATTGTTTGGATCTAAAAGCAATCTACTTTGGATTGATTTTAGATGTTTATCAACATCTTTGTTTTGGAAGGCAAGAAGTGCACGGTGCACTGAAGCGCAGCAAGGTGTGGCGCCTCACGTGTGTTAGGGTTTGCTTTTATTTATTTTTTTGCAGATAAATATGTAATTTTATAAAAAAAGCTTGCAGCAAAACAGAAAAAAGGATAAGAAAAACAGAATATGTATTATGTGAATAAAAAAAGAATAGAAACAGAATAAAATTGCAAAAGAAAACATAATAAAAAAAACAGAAGAAAAAGAGAAGAAACAATAGGAAAAAAAAAGATAAAAAAAAAGGACCAAACAAAAGAATAAAGACAAGGAAACATAGCAAAAAGAGAAGAAAAGTAAAGGAGTAGTAAGATAGAAAATAAAAACAGAACAAAAAAGGAGAAAAACAAAAGAAGAAAAACATAGCAAACAGCTCTGGCGAGGTAAGGCACGCAAATCCGGCGAGAGATGAAGATGTGAGGAGGCTTCTTGGGTTTTCAAATTTTTTTCTCTCTTCTCTCCTTAAAACAACTTTGACTAGAATTTGACTACCTTTTTCTCTCTCCAAGTCTCAAAAAAACGCCTTGAATAGAGCATGTGTGAAGTGAATTTTCATAGAACAAAAACTCACAAAGATAGTTGAAACTAAATTCACAAATTTATAAAGGCTATGCCACCAAAATCCTTGAATTTAGGTTGATTAATTAGTCTTTAATTGAAGCCTAAGCACCCTCAAAGCCACTAATCAATCTACACACAAGATTTTAAAGGAATTTCTTTACCTACCGTTAAAAGAAAAAACGGAAGTTTTGTTTTGTGAGAAAACAAATAAAACTTGCATGCAACTTGAAAATCTGATTTGTTACAATGTAATTGAGGCTATTTATATGCATAACCATCAACTAAATCCTAACAAACATCTAAACAACCCTAGCAAAGTCCAAACAAGCTAGAAAATCCTTTGCACAACAAAAAACACGCCTAGCTCATCCTTAGCCATAAAACCGGATAAGCATGAGAGGACCTCCCTCTTTTGTGTCCGAATTTCTAACAAAAACCCTAACAATTTTAGGAAACTAATCTAACCAACTAACTAACAAACAAGATTATCCTCTAATATCCTCCAAAAACACGGACCAAAGTAGTTGCCCAAAGATCTTGAAAAACGCGCCTAAGTCCGCCACACATTTGCGTGTTTATTTGGTTCGTTTTCTTGATTTTATCTTCATTCTTCAAGAAACCTTTCAAGATTCAATCTTTAATCAAGAAACCTTCAAGAATGCATTTTCCATGCCTTTTAGAGAATTATGAAGTATAACGCACACCTAAGACTCAAAAACAATAAAGCCTGAAACGATAAAAACCCTATCAAATGAAGTGGGAGAAAACCTATGGGCAAAACCAACTTATCTTCCTAATTCCACCATTTCTTTCCTTGATTTGCGTGTCACCTAGATATGAGTGAACATGCACACGCAAATCCCAACACTAGATGCCTCCATTAAACTTGAATTTCCATGCAAACTCAATTCACCCATGGTTGTATCCTTTCTTGCAGCTTCAATCAAACCTTTGAAGTTATGATCATTTGTACTTGTATCAATGTGACTCAATCACTCAAAGTCTTAGACCTATAATTGGGGTCGGCTACATAAACCAAAAATTAATCATTCCATGTGGTTATCTACATAAATTTTCCTTCTCCATCTCTTTTGATCGAGGACCTCGTTCTCCTGTAAATCCAAAAGCTTCATGTCTCTAACATTCTAACACCTTCCAACCAAGTCATTTTTGGTCCCCGTACTTTTTTTTGAGATCTCCCTGATCCCACTCGTCACAGTCTTCCTCTACCTTGTTTGAGATTTTAAAAACATGAACCCCTCAAAAGCCCACGCCTTTGTGTATTGCGCCTCATAGAAAAGAACACTTGGGTGCATGCTTTTTTGCTCCTCACGTACCCCCTAGCGCCTTGAATTCTCAAAGTGCTTTTATGGATGCCTCTTTGTGCCTAGACGCTCCCTTTTAATACTAAGATTAACATCCCTTAATTGCCTAAATATATTACTAAATTTGTTAGAATTCCACTTTTTTCATACCTCTGAATTTGTATTTTACATTATTTTTAGTCATTTCAGTTTAGCTCAATAAGTTCACTTCAGCTCAATTAAAATCTAAGTTCAAAAGAACATGGCTAGATGAGGTAAGTTCTAAGTTCAAACAGGGATAGATGAGGGAGATTTTTATGGAATGCCTGCATTTTTTAAAGTTTAAAAGAAAGGGCCTTAATAACAGTTGAATGAGAAAGGTGGAGAGAAATGGGGCAATGATTCGAACTTGTAAAATTGTATGTAATATAGGTCGTAGGAAATATATTAACACAATTATCAGCCTCGTTGACAATGAACAATGTAAAATTGTTCCGTTTAACCCTTTTTAGCCTTTATTGAAAATGCTTTATTTTGTAACAACAATTACCAATTTTGGTAGACAAAAATAAGCCATCAATAGTCATGGTGGGGGAGGAGGAAAAGGGAGAGAGGTGTATGATGAGTAATTTAATGCAAGGGGTTATTTTTGTCGACCAAACTTGGGAATTATTGGAAAAATAAGTTGAGTCGCAGGAATCTCTTTGAAATCCACAATTTTTTTAATCCTAAGCTCCATACTTAATAGTTGATAATTTGGTTGTTTTTGAGGCCTAATGAGCAACACACTTGGATTTCATATATTACTCTTTACATTATGACATATTTACATGGGTGTGTTTGCCTTGGTTTTTTATTCGCCATTTTGTCTTTTCCGAGTAGTTCGTGACTTAATTCACTCAAGTTTGTTGCCTTTGTACTGCAGATACAATAGTTGTGGTTAATGTCAGAATTCAAACCTTCCTATATGGCCTGGAAGGCTGGAAGAATTGTTAAAAGTTGAAAACCTGGCTAGCTACATAAATAAAAATTTATGACTAAAGTTTTTGTTACTATGCTGTCTGAGATGGGAAGTTTGTACATCATGGTTGGATTAACCATGTTGAAGTTTATGTATTTCTGCAGCCTTCTACCAGAGTTCCACTTCCTGTAACACAAATTTCTCTCTTTTTTNTTTTTTTTTTTTTTTTCTTGTCATTTAGGCAATAATTCGAGGAATACCTCGCAATGCACTTATAGATGATGTGGAGCGTCTTTTGGCTGGTTGTAACTACGAAGCTTCTTCCCTTGAAATCTTTACGAGGTTAGTGTTCTATCATATGCAAGGCCTGCTTGATAGCCCCCTCCCCCCTCCCCACTCATCCTCTTTTCCTTTTCAACTAAAATTTATTTTGCAACAGCAGGGGAATTCGAACAGAAATTATCAGGATGGCAAAAGTGCGCTTTCCCTCACAAATAGAGGCTATGAATGCAGTAATCCGAAAGAATGGATCTTTCTGTCTCAATAATCGGATTGCAGCTCAACTTATCCAGTAAAACAACCATGGCTACTGCTCATATGCAGCAATCACCTGAATTTGTTGCCTCAGCCTTCTCGCTTTTTTACATTTGTTAGTTATACTTCATGCTTGTAACTTCAAATTTTGCTTTGTCGATGGTACCTTGTGTCTTAGAAACATTTATGTAAGGTTTTTCCCTTATTCAGTAATCATGAGCGTTGATAGGATTTACAAGGGTGTTACATAAAAGGTAGATTGTAGAACTCTTGGCCAATTTGACTAGTCAATATGTGTAGTTAGTAAATTAAGTTTCTGAAATTATTGAAACTACCAGTTCAAATAATTGCGATGTTTGCTCAGTAGAATGGATTGTTGAACTATTGAAGCTATGAGTTTCAAATAATTGCTTTTGTATTAGTATATTGTCACATAATGATGAAACAATCATAATGATCTTACAATGTATGAATCAAGCTATTGATTATTCGATGTACTAAAACTTTTTTCCTCGACCTGCGCTATGATTGTTCATACTGCTAGAGTTAAACTTGAGTAATTCACCTCCATATACAACTTGATTTTGAATATGAAATTTGAACAATAAAAATAAAATGTCGGTGCCCCATTGATCTATGTCTTACTTCATTATCATCAAGCCACTTTAGTTTATAAGGTTTTGGATGCCTTGTTTTCAATTGCAATTTATTAGCTAGCTTAGATGAAAACACGTTTGCACAACTACCAATATGAGGCTACAAATAGAATTTTGTGCATTGCAACGAGTGTAGAAGATGTTTTCACATTGATCTTCATCCACAAATTTTGAGTAGAACCAAGTTATTTATGTAGGCCTCCTCTTCTTTTTCACTTTGCATTCTTCCTTGCCACTCTCCTCCTCTTTGTCTAGTAGAAGTGCGTGGTTGTATTCAACAATTTCTTTTATCTTATGCACTTGAAACATGTTACCTTTGGCGTGCCATCCTCAAGTGTTTCAATCATTTGTCCTTTGTCACCACTCGAATTTATAGACTTACTTGTGTCAACTTTGGACTCACTTGTATAAGTAAAACTTGTATCATTAAATCCTTGATAATGTTTTGGTATTGGCTTAGATGTGCCCTCTTCCTTTACTCACTTCATCAAAAGATAGATTTGGTTGAAGTTCAATTTCCTCATGAATATCCATGTTGAGAGTTGAGACCTCCAAAGAAACGTGCAATTTTTTGCTCATCTTTTCTTCAACTTTACATTGTATGGTTAACTTTTCGAATTCAGCAATATATTCCTCCATAGGCTTCGTTCCTTGCTTCAAAGTTGCTAGATTGACATACAAATCTTGTTGATAGTTTGTTGGAACAAAACACCTCTTTAAAAGCGTCTTAAGCTTTTCCCATGTCTTTACTTTACTCTTGCCATCACATTGCCCACTCTTTTTGACTGCATTGAACCACATAGAAGCATATTTAGATAGCTTAGCAATAACAATCTAATACTTCTTATCATCACCCATTCCTTTGTAGTCAAAATACCTTTCTAATGCTAATTCACACTCAAGGTATGTCTCTACATCTCCTTGACCATCAAATTCATTAAAATCAAACTTTAATCCACTATCATCATCTTAACATAGGTTTGTTGTCTTTGTAACGAATTATTTTGGATGTTAACCCCAAGCACAATTCTTGCAACTTATTCTTTTGATCTGACAATTGAGCAATGACTTCCGGATCAATAGTTTGATTTCCTTTATAAGCCATTGGCTCTGATACCACTTGATGTATATCTCATGTTCAAACTAAGTGCTTAAATCTAAGATAGATTATTCTAGTTGAATTAGCGCAAAAGGAACACTCGCAATTTACACAAATTCGGTTGTTCTTAGTTTAGATTGGAACACTTATAACCTAATTCTACGGGTGTTTTATTGTTTATGGGAACACTCACTCACTCACAAACACTAAAACAAGGGTGAATATTTTTGAGGCTTTCATCTCAAGCAATTTCATATAAAGAAACCTCACAAAAAAATAAAAACGCATAAACAATGCTTATAATTTAACAAAATTGAAATCTAAAATTTGTTGAATAATCATGGGATATTTATAATACAAATATCCTAACAACCTTAGATTTACGCAAACAACCTTCCTAAAAAAAAAGTAATGAAACCAATAAACTCTCTAACAACTAGAAACCACGGAAATAACAACTTAGGAAATCCGGTTTCCTTGAGCATCAAGGAAAAGAAACTAACAAACTTTCCTAATTTGACTTTATCAAACTGAAAATTCTATCCTAACAACATTATCCTAACATAGCAACCTAAAAAACATAGGCAACTTGGACCCCAAGTTGTTGAAAAGTACGGAAACTCAACAACCCAAAAATCGTCAAAAAATAGGCACCTAGTGTTAGGGCTGTTCAATTAGATCGATCCGATCCAAAAATTTCGGAACAACTAAATATTAATCTGACTCCGACCCCTCCAACTTTTGGGTATCCGTGTTACGAAACTAATCCGCACCACAATAAGTTCCTCAACCATTCTCGGGGTCAAAGAAGTGCAAAATCCATGTAGAATACGTCCTCCAAAACTAAATGCAGACTCCAAAGCTATGGTGATACAAGTACAAATGATCATAAATTAGAAGGTTTAATTGAAGCTACAAGAAAGGAGACTACCAAGGGTGAATTGAGTGTGATGGTCTATTCAAGATCTTAAAGAAGGTCGGTGATAATGCTTAGTAGTTGGAATTGCCAGGAGAATATGGGGTACATGCTACTTTTAATATTGGTGATTTTTCTCCTTATATGCTTGATGATCAACTTCGAGGTTTGGGGATAACTCTCTTGAAGAAGGGGAGGATAATACAAGTACATATGATCATAAGTTCGAAGGTTTGATTGAAGCTGCAAGAAAGGATGCAGCCATGGGTGAATTGAGTGTGCATGGAAATTCAAGTCTAATGGGGGCATCTGGGGTTGGGATTTGTGTGTGCATGGTCACACATACCTAGGTGGCACGCAAAAAAAAGGAAATAAATGGTGGAATTAGGGGAATAAGTTGGTTTTGCCTATGGGTTTTCTCCTACTTCACTTGATAGGGTTTTTTTTTTTTTCCATTTCAAGCTTTATTGTTTTTGAGTCTTACGTATGTGTCATACATCATAATCCTCTACAAGACATGGGAAATTCATTCTTAAAGGTTTATTGATCAAAAAATAGAATCTTGAAAGTTTAATTAAAGAATGAAGACAAAATCAAGAAAACAAACCAAAACAAGCAAGCTAATGTGTGGCGGTTTTGGGCGCGATTTTCAAGGTTTTTGGGTAGTAATTTTGTCTGTGTTTTTTGAAGAATTTTTGGATGTTAATATTTTTTGTTAGTTTTTTAGTTAATTGGTTAGATTTTTTTCCTAAATTTGTTAGGATTTTGGTTGGAATTTCACACACAAAAGGGGAAGCTTCTCATGCTTATCCAGATTTTTGGATAACTATGATTCTAAGCATGTTTCTTTTTGTGTAGGGATTCTAGTTTTTGTAGAGTTTTTTAGGGTTGTTTAGATATTTTTTTAGGATTTAATTGATGGTTATACCTATAAATAGCCTCAATTACATAGTAACATATCAGTTTTTCAAGTTTAATAAAAGTTTTATTTGTTTTCTCATAAAAATTTCGTGTGTTCTTAAGAATGGGTGGAGATTTCCTTTAAAATCTTGTGTATAGATTCATTAGTGGATTTGAGGGTGCTTAGGCTTTAATCAAAGACTAATTAATCAACCTAAATTTAAGAATTTTGGTGGCAAAGCCTTTATATATCTGTGAGTTTAGTTCTTCAACCTTTGTGAGTTTTTGTTCATATGAAAATTCACATCATACGGTAGAGACGGGAATCGCAAGAATATCTCGAGCCATAGAAGCAAGAATGGGAAAAACTTTACTCTATCCTTCCACCATTGTAACATATCAAAGTTTTTTTTTTTTTTTTTTTTTTTTTTTTTTTTTTTTTTTTTT
>PYUH01000138.1:2413397-2434430 GCA_016808085.1 Suaeda aralocaspica
GTTTTTTTTCTCTTGGGGCTTACACTCATCAATCAAGTATTTTTCTAACTCGTTTTTCTCTTACCAGTGGCTCACCCCCTCTTTCCCTATTATATTCACCGGTCATAAAATCTCAAAATCCATCACTTTTTATCCCTTACTTGACCACCTTATTGAAACTACTACTAGTGTTTGAAGAAGTTGATTCTTTTTCTTTGTTACTTGGAGGTGAGGAAGGAGCATAAGATACAAACAAATGTTGGAAAGCTTTATGAATATTATCCATTAAGAAAGTACTTAACTTCATTATATGAACTTCACACAACCCATTCAACATAACTCATCTTACGCCTTGGATCAAGGGTAAAGTATAAACATTAAAATGAGGTTATGACATTTCCCCAATACTTGTCATGTTCAACTTCATTGTTTGCCCATGCTTTGAATGCTTTCATCTTCATTTTCACAATATTTAGAAATCATCTTCCAACACTAAATGCATAAACACATAAGTATTATCTGTCACATAATGACATCCCGACAATCTAAGGTAGGCATCATAGAATATTTTCAAGAAAGGAAAAAACACATCAACTTTATCCAATCCTCCTCTCCAGGGCACCACATATTTCTAACTTGTCTACACATGCACTATCCTTGAAGTCAAGCTAGTAAATACAAGTTTGAAGTTAGAAGCCGATTCAAGAATCAAATAAGTTAAATTCCATCTAGTTTCAACATCCAAACAACAAAACTCCTAATGGAGAACCCGTCCTCAATGGCACATGCTTTAAGCTTTTGAAGTCGAGAGGGAGAAGACCTAACTATCTCATGCACCACAAATATTCAATACGGATTGATCAGCATCTTTTAATCCATCTTTAACTACCACATTCAATCCGTGGCAACACAACCTCATGTGCAAATAATCTCCATTCAATACATATGTTTATGATGATTCATTCTTCTTCTGGGCTACAATCATTTGAACTAGCATTGTCCACAATCACATTCATTATCTTTTAAGTTCCATGTCAACAAAATATATCAGGTGCTTTCCCAATAAGTTCCCCAATATTTTTGGAATTAACAAAAATGATAATTATTATATGCAAGTTCCAATCATTATCAATAAAGTGTGCAATGAGACACATGTAACTTAAGTTTCGTCCGGATGTCCATGTATCGGTAGTGAGACATACCCTAGAGGAAAATTGTTTAAATTTTTTTTTTAATTTCTTCCTTTCCTCAATGAATAACTAACAATCTCTAGTTATGGTAGACCGTGAAGGAGCAACAAATATTGGATTCAATGACTACAAAATAACACGAAAAAACTCACGCTCTACAAACCTAAAAGGCAACTCATTCACAACAACTATCTTACCAAGAGCATTTCTAGCAACTCTTGATCAAATTCTTAACACACTGGAACATTAACACTTCACGTGTTGTACCATCTTCCTTTTAATTATTTTGGAATGAAATGCAGTTAATTTTTGTTTCTTATCCAGATTAGGCTCATATTTTTTACATCTTTCAACATGATTTCCAAAGGAGTAGTCGCTTTCTTAGAGTCACAACCAATCAAAATACCATAAATCAACAATATAGACACTTATCATATTAGGATTATCCTCAAGATGTTCATAATGCCTCCAATGTGGTGATTTTTTTCCCTTGTTTAGAAGAACTTGCTTTTGGTGGGGGTGGTCGCTTTTGATTCATGGTTGGGGATGAAGAGACCCTTTTCTTTTATTTGATGTTAGACTCCTTCTCCACTTCTTGCAAACTTTCAACATCACTTCTTCCTCATTATATTGATCATCTGTTTATCAAGATCATTGCTTCCCGAGAAGTACTAACAGAGTGATAAGGAAATGTAAACATGTATTATGCAAATAATGAAAAAACAATTAAAATAATTTTGGAACAGACTTTAGCATGTCAAAACAATTTCAGAACAACTTGAGCATGTATTATTCAGCATGTCAAAATAGTTTCAAAACATAATTTAGAATGAAACATATTTCAGAAGAAACTGAACCGAACTTTAGAACAGAATTTCAAGAGAAACAGAAGAATGATTTGGAAATAGAGAAAATATAAATAACAGATCAAATAACAAAACAAAAAATAGAACAATAAAAATATAATAGAAAACATAAAAAACATAGCAAGTGATAAATAACAGGACAATAAAAATATAACAAAACAAGAAATGACAAATATAATAAAAAAACAAAAAAAGTTAATCAAAATACATAAGGAAATGGAGAATTAAAAAAAAAAGAAACAAATTAATCAAATTAACACAAAAAATAGGATAATTAAATTAATAAGTAAATTAAAAAAAAACAGTAAAGAGGTCTAAAACTATGAAAACGACCAAATAAAAAAACAGTTTACAAAAAATACAGTAAACAATAAAAAAAAACTGCTATTGACCATATGCCCCTAAACTATTGTATAATGCACCATATACCCTAATGTTTTAGAAATGCACATGATGCCATGAACTTTCAAATAATTCACAATATACCCTTATTTTGCTAAACTACCCTAACTACTTCCAAATTAGATATTGAACAGGTTGTCGCACACCTCTCAAAAATAACCGAACGACTTAACTATATAGCTAGGGAAGTAGGGATCGAATCCTCAGGAAAGCTATTAAATTCTATTAGCTCTAAAAAGCCTAAAGCGTGATGGGCCTTGTGGAAATGTGGTAAATGATTTCTAGAACTAGGAAGACTAAGAATTGAAAAATAAGGAAATGACGGGAAATTACGATTAACCTCTATTAATGGAAACCTAGGGCTATCGGTTCACTATGATCAATCAACAAAATCAATTAACGCTCACTAACCAATTATTGGCATTCATTGAACTGGGGCTCACTAATTCTCTCGAACTTAGACCCCTTAAAACTCCTTCATCGCTCTCGCTCACATAATTCGTTTTTGCCTATTATTCAGTGGTCTAATTGTGGTAATTTTACCTCTCGGCCTCGATTTCAACAATAACCTAACTTACAAATAAAACTGGCCACAATTTAATTGCAATCGCTAGAAATCAATAATAGGAATTCAATTAGAAGCCAAGAACTAATTAGAAAACTTAGTTTAAATCAAGTCATGATCATAGATCCCTAACCCTTATTTTTATATTTTTTTTTTTTTTTTTTTTTTTTTTTTTTTTTTTTTTTTTTTCTCTTGGGGCTTACACTCATCACTCAAGTATTTTTCTAACTCGTTCTTTCTCTTACCAGTTGGCTCACCCCCTCTTTCCCTATTATATTCACCGGTCATAAAATCTTCAAAATCCATCACTTTTTATCCCTTACTTGACCATCCTTATTGAAACTACTACTAGTGTTTGAAGAAGTTGATTCTTTTTCTTTGTTACTTGGAGGTGAGGAAGGAGCATAAGATACAAACAAATGTTGGAAAGCTTTATGAATATTATCCATTAAGAAAGTACTTTTAACTTCATTATATGAACTTCACACAACCCATTCAACATAACTCATCTTACGCCTTGGATCAAGGGCTAAAGCTATAAACATTAAAATGAGGTTATTGACATTTCCCCAATACTTGTCATGTTTCAACTTCATTTGTTTGCCCATGTTTTGAATGCTTTCATCTTCATTTTCACAATATTTAGAAATCATCTTACCAACACTAAATGCATCAAACACATAAGTATTATCTGTCACATAATGACATCCCGACAATCTCAAGGTAGGCATCATAGAATATTTTCAAGAAAGGAAAAAACACATCAACTTTATTCCAATCCTCCTCTTCCAGGGCACCACCATACTTTCTAACTTGTCTTACACATGCACTATCCTTGGAAGTCAAGCTAGTAAATACAAGTTTGAAGTTAGAAGCCGATTCAAGAATCAAATAAGTTAAATTCCATCTAGTTTCAACATCCAAACCAACAAAACTCCTAATGGAGAACCCGTCCTCAATGGCACATGCTTTAAGCTTTTGAAGTCGAGAGGGAGAAGACCTAACATATCTCATAGCACCACAAATATTCAATACGGATTGATCAGCATCTTTTAATCCATCTTTAACTACCACATTCAATCCGTGGGCAACACACCTCATGTGCAAATAATCTCCATTCAATACACTAGTTTTATGATGATTCATTCTTCTTCTGGGCTACATCATTTGAACTAGCATTGTCCACAATCACATTCATTATCCTTTTAAGTTCCCATGTCAACAAACATTATTCAGTTGCTTTCCCAATAAGTTCCCCACTATTATTTGGAATTTAACAAAAAATGATAATTATTATATGCAAGTTCCAATCATTATCAATAAAGTGTGCAATGAGACACATGTAACTTAAGTTTCGTCCGGATGTCCATGTATCGGTAGTGAAACATACCCTAGAGGAAAATTGTTTAAATTTTTTTTTTTTAATTTCTTCCTTTCCTCAATGAATAACTAACAATCTCTAGTTATGGTAGCACGTGAAGGAGCAACAAATATTGGATTCAATGACTTACAAAATAACACGAAAACCCTCACGCTCTACAAACCTAAAAGGCAACTCATTCACAACAACTATCTTACCAAGAGCATTTCTAGCAACTTCTTGATCAAATTCTTAACACACTGGAACATTAACACATTCAGTGTTGTACCATCTTCCTTTTTAATTATTTTGGAATGAAATGCAGTTAATTTTTGTTTCTTATCCAGATTAGGCTCATATTTTTTACATCTTTCAACATGATTTCCAAAGGAGTAGTCGCTTTCTTAGAGTCACAACCAATCAAAATACCATAAATCAACAATATAGACACTTATCATAATTAGGATTATCCTCAAGATGTTCATAATGCCTCCAATGTGGTGATTTTTTTCCCTTTGTTTAGAAGAACTTGCTTTTGGTGGGGGTGGTCGCTTTTGATTCATGGTTGGGGATGAAGAGACCCCTTTTCTTTTATTTGATGTTAGACTCCTTCTCCACTTCTTGCAAACTTTCAACATCACTTTCTTCCTCATTATATTGATCATCTTGTTTATCAAGATCATTGCTTCCCGAGAAAGTACTAACAAGAGTGATAAGGAAATGTAAACATGTATTATGCAAATAATGAAAGAACAATTAAAAATAATTTTGGAACAGACTTTAGCATGTCAAAACAATTTCAGAACAACTTGAGCATGTATTATTCAGCATGTCAAAATAGTTTCAAAACATAATTTAGAATGAAACATATTTCAGAAGAAACTGAACCGAACTTTAGAACAGAATTTCAAGAGAAACAGAAGAATGATTTGGAACTAGAAAATATAAAAATAACAGATCAAATAACAAAACAAATAATAGAACAATAAAAATATAATAGAACAACATAAAAACATAGCACGTGATAAAATAACAGGACAATAAAAATATAACAAAACAAGAAATGACAAATATAATAAAAAAACAAAAAAAGTTAATCAAAATACATAAGAGAAATGGAGAATTAAACAAAAACAGAACAAATTAATCAAATTAAACACAAAAAATAGAATAATTAAATTAATAAGTAAATTAAAAAAAAACAGTAAAGAGGTCTAAAACTATGAAAACGACCAAATAAAAAAACAGTTTACAAAAAATACAAGTAAACAATAAAAAAAAACTGCTATTTGACCATATGCCCCTAAACTATTGTATAATGCACCATATACCCTTAATGTTTTAGAAATGCACCATGTGCCCATGAACTTTCAACTAAATTCACAATATACCCTTATTTTGCTAAACTACCCTTAACTACTTCCAAATTAAGATATTGAACAGGTTGTCGCACACCTCTCAAAAATAACCGAACGACTTTAACTAATATAGCTAGGGAAGTAGGGATCGAATCCTCAGGAAAGCTATTAAATTCTATTAGCTCTAAAAAGCCTAAAGCGTGTAATGGGCCTTGTGGAAATGTCGGTAAATGATTTCTAGAACTAGGAAGACTAAGAATTGAAACTAAGGAAATGACGGGAAATTACGATTAACCTCTATTAATGGAAACCTAGGGCTATCGGTTCACTATGATCAATCAACAAACTCAATTAACGCTCACTAACCAATTCATTGGCATTCATTGAACTGGGGCTCACTAATTCTCTCGAACTTAGACTCCCTTAAAACTCCTTCATCGGCTCTCGCTCACATAAATTCGTTTTTGCCTATTATTCAGTGGTCTAATTGTGGTAATCTTACCTCTCGGCCTCGATTTCAACAATAACCTAACTTACAACTAAAACTGGCCACAATTTAATTGCAATCGCTAGAAATCAATAATAGGAATTCAATTAGAAGCCAAGAACTAATTAGAAAACTTAGTTTAAATTCAAGTCATGATCATAGATCCCCTAACCCTAGAGAAAACAACTACTCACCCATAATTAAGGGAACAAAAGCAAAATTGAAATTAAATAACATGATCAAGATCAAGAAATTAATTAAAACTAAATTAATTACTAAAAAAACTAAATTAAGAACAAAAACAACAAAACTAATTAATCAAGACTAAAAACTAAGAAATTAAAGAGAAACATGAAATTAAAAGGATTGAAAAGCATAAGGAAATAAATTACCAAAATATAGATTGAATTGCATTGTTTGAAAGCTTGAATTCATGAACAAAATAATTAAACCTAAAATTCTAGAGAGAAAAAGTGATTTTGGAATCCTAGGTCTAAAAATATGATAAAAACTAGTTAGGTTCGTGCCCCCTTTACAATCTATATATATAGTATCTTGGGTTTTATTAAAATAAAACCCACGAAGCAAAACCGCGCGGAAAAGAAAATCGGAGCACAAAACCCTTCACCTGCGCCCGCATAGAAGAAATTGCATTTCTTCCCTGCGCCCGCAGGTCTTCTATTTTGGGACTCCTGAGGCTGCTGTTTTATGTTGCGCCTGCATAGAACATGTGATGATTAAGGGCTGCGCCCGCATGAAGCTTATAAAACTAAATTTTGACGATCTTCCTTAATTCTTCGCTCGATTCTTCGAATCTCATTCGTGACTTTTCGTGACTTGGCACGCAACCCGAGGCAAGTACATTTTGACTCGTTTTATCTTCAATGACTTCATAACTCTCTATTACGCTCTTGTAACATATAAACAAAACCGAAAAAGTATAAAATAACCGCAAAAGGCTCTAAAATTCAACTAAAGAAGCTAAAGCCGTTCCAAAGCATAACTTAACATCGAGATACGATATTTAATCAAAACAAAGCCATAAAGTTAACTTTTTAGCACAAGAATCAACCGAAAATGAGGGAAAAACACAACATAAAACACGTATATCAGATATTAAATTGACTAGCTTTTATTTATATTAAATTAAATCAAATAATTACATTAACCAATTCAAATTACTTTTACACAATCATCACTCTCCTTCATCACTATCTATTCACTACCCCCCACTCATCTTCTCCTTCTTCCTCCTCCTCTCTCTATCTACAAACCTCACTTCACCTTCATCCTCTTAATTGACCCATTCTCATTGATGAATGTGATGGTTAATTTAAAGGTAAAGAAGTGCTTCATTCTTTTAAGTACTCAATATCAATTTGGGTTTTAGGAAACTTTTTAAGGTGGATTTTGAATTTCTAGGTTCTTGTCTTAGGGTTGATTGGTTTCGAATTTGTTGGGTTTAGTGGTGGTGGATTTGGGTTCCAGGTTCAGGTGATGGTCGTCATGGGTTTGGTGGTCGTGGGCTGATCTAAGCTATAGGTTTCGTGGTGGTCGCCATGGGTTTGGCGGTCGTGGGCCTTAGTGGGCGTGGGTTTGGGTTGTGAGGTGGTGGTGGGTAAAATAATTTAGATAGTTAAATTAATTAGTTGAAATTAAGATAGTTAATGGTTAATTTGGTTTAATATCTTAATTAAAAGGCAATTAAATTGAATTTAGGAAAATAAGGGTACCTTGTGAATATAGTTAAATGTTCAAGGGCACACGGTACATTTCAGAAACATTGAGGGTATATGGTGCATTTTGCAATAGTTTAGGGGTATATGGTGAAATACGACTAAATCCCAAATAAATCGAACAAAAAAAAAAAAAAAACGACTACACAAACTACATAATCGAACAAATTAGATAGAAAATAATCTAGTAAATAATCAATCAAAACAACTAAACAATGAACAAAGAAAACAAAAAACAAAAAACTTTCAACTAACAAAATCAAACAAAGAAAATAATGTAAAATTACACTAGTACATAAAAAGACATTTGCTGCGGTTAAAATCAGGCTTTTTGCTGCGATTTTTGACCACAACAAATGGCGAAGCAGCAAATAAGAATTTATTTGTTGTGGTTCAAACCTCAGCAAATAACTTACTATTTGCTGCGGTTCTCTCCAAAACAACAGCAAAAAGTGGTGTTTTTGGTGGGAATTATAGATTATTTGCTGCGGTTTTTTGAAAAAACCGCAGCAAATAAGTAATTTCCCTCCAGAAAAAAAAAACACTTATTTGCCACGGTTTTATGGAAAACCGCAGCAAATAAGCACCCAAAAAAACAAATTTTTGTTTTTTTTTTTTGTTTTTTTGGCATTTTATAAGCCGAAATGATAACTTGAAAGTTACATATACATATTATCGTTGATTTTCAGTCAAATTACATCTATAATCTCAACAAAGTACACCTGCAGAAACACATATAGTAGCCCAACAAATTACAAGTAGAACAAAATAATAACAATGGAAACAGAAGCAACAAAAACTAGAGAAGACCAACATCAACAGGAGCAACTACTGAAGAACGGCAGCAGCAGGAGCTAGGGATCAAAGACTGGCAGCTGCGGCAACAAAGCAGTAACAAAAATACAAGCTAAAACATACCAATAAATGCAGTAATCAAGACTCAAACCAAGAAAATGAAAAAAATAAAAAAAGAGCAGTAGCTTATCACAAACAATAAAACTCCTAAACACTAAACATCTAACTCATATAGCAGGGACATTGGTTGCTAAACATAACATGTAAAAGTGCAATGTCACTAAGCTCAAAAGCCCTCAACTTTCTCCTTGTCAACCTCTTTAAGTGGAAAAGAGTTAACCAAAAAGCACAATAACCAAACAAGAACAATAGCATAACAACCTCAAGTCAAGTAATTAGATTCATTTTCATTTTTTTTTTGTATTCTCACAATTAAAACACTGCCAACAGAACCAACAATAACAATAACAAACAACACAACATGCATACATTAAAACATTTATTCATAATTCATCAACAATCAATGACAACAATAATAACATTAATAATCAACATAACACAAGTTCAATCATTCATTCATATTTGATTCATTCATTCATGCATAATTCTTTCTCTTTGTCTTGAATTCATTCATAATCATTCATTTACGTTATTAACCTTAAGTTAATCTTTCATTCACAATCACTCATCATTCCATACCCTTTCACTCAATCATACTTTCATAATCCACCTACCTCTGTCAGCCTCTTGCTCACATAAGGGAAAGAGTTGTTTGCTTCTCCAAAACAACACCATACACACTCAGAAATAATCTTACAACCCCAAACTCAGAAACCAAATTTCATCAAAACACCAACAATAAAAGGCAACTAAGCATAATTCCTTACAAAGGAAACATGAGATGTCATAACATGTTAGAAAAATTTCCTAACTTGAGGACTTTACAGGCTTGCCGTTAAATAAACAATAAACGCAATCACAAGTTTTCTAGGTCTCAAGCTTCAAGCAAAGTTCCTTCAAGCCTCTAAATTCTAATACTATATACATACATAGTGTAAAATTAGGCAAGAGTAAACACTAGTGGAAAAATTGCCATAGCTAACGCCCTATAGGTAACGGACAGACCGAATGCGAGTAACCTTTAAATTTTATTTAACGGGCAATGATTAAAGTGTAACCTAAAACCCACATTATCTAACGGGCTAAATTTAACATGTTACCTAAAGAAGCTTTATGTAACGGGCCACGCAATGTAGGTAACCTAAACTTTGAGGGTTTAGATTAATAACTCTCTCAGATGATGCATCAACCTCTCATCATCTCATCTGTCATCTCTCATATCTCTTCATCCGTTACACCACGAATCCACCACCACGAACCTTTCTTCCAAGTCACAAGCTTCTATGCTCCCTCCATTCCATTTAAGCACAAAGTTGGTAGTTCAAAGGTTTCATGTTTATTTGAACAACCTGCAATAGGAAATCTGGAAGCAAAGATGGAATCGAACAATCTCAAAGGTATAGTTTTGTAATTTTTTTAACCTTAAAGCAATTTGAATGCTATAGGGTTTTATCCTATTCACGATTTCTGAGCATTCAATTGGGTTTTGGTTTCGGGGTTAGGTTTTGTTGCATATATCCTCAAAGAAGCGTTTTTTGTCTTGAATTTCAGAGAAACTCCAATACCAGAATACCATTCAAGGTTTATAATCATCAGAAGCTATAATTTCATAAACCTAAAATAATAATTTTCGAATACTGAATTCGTTTTGAACTAATTGTTACATTTTTTGAAGTTATGAACAATCAAATTTTGTTTATAATCCTTCAATATTTAATACTAAGATTTGGAGCTTATTAATTTAATTTTTAAATTGCAATTGTACCTAAAAGTTGTTCGGGTTATTAGGGAATTAATGTTGTTCATGCAGTTATTCTTTAATTATCGATTGTTAGATAGAAGCTTTAGTTTTTCTGAAATTGATTTGATCTTGTTTTGATTTGAGCAGGAAACGTTTAGCATTCGACTTCTAGAGATTCAATAATGATGCAACTGATTTACATTGCAAAGTAAGAGTGATTTATGATAAATGTGCTTAATTAGTTATACATTATGATAATAGAGAAACGCGCTTTTGACCACATAACACTTAAGTAGGTTTTCCTCCTTTTGATTGGAAAATAAGGCATGTGTACTATGCACCAATTTGGGCCTTAATCCCATATTTTGGCCACAATTTGTAATTAGCGTATCTATGGATTCTTGCTTTGTCTGTTCTGTATATGCACCCATTCCCTATTTCGTGTTTCTGCATTTAGAGAATGGTGGAGTATTAGAGGGTTTCTGAATTATGATCTATATGGCGTTGCTTCAATGCTTGTGATTGTTTTTTAAGACCTTTGATTGGATAGGAAAGTTACGTACTCTACTAATCCATTGTTAAGAAATGATACATTTGACTTGATTCATATGATGCCATCTCCTTTCATCATCATATTATGTATCCTGATCTAAATTTATTTTAGAGTTGCTGCTTCGAGTAGAGCATCTTGCTAGCCTTGCTAAGTCAGCACCATTTCAGCGAACCAAAGTCAAGGTCACCATCCCTTTGTTGATTTTTGTTAAAATATTGCATTAACTTTATATTAAACAATCAGATTATTAATGCACCAATGCATGTGTTTGTAAGAGGATATGAGTGCAGAGGTTGTGGACAGTAATCGTTACAGTAGACTAATGGCACTTCAACGAATGGGCATTGTAGCAAACTATGAATGAAAATGAGAGTTCTCTGTTGCAGCTGTATGTGTTTGATTCTTCTCATCCAATTCCTTGCTATTTTAGCTGATTATTTTGTTATAATTAATCATTTCATCTTTGGAGAACAAATAAATTTTCTTCAACAATTGTCAATATATTATAGCTATGGACATGCCTTTTTCTCTTAATGGTGACGATTATTGTAACTAAACACATATTTTAAAGTGATACTTGTAGTAAAGATTTGCACATCATCAAATTCATCAACGCTTCGTTGCATTTTATAACTAATGACCAATAAATTGAAATTTTGTATGTTTCTAAATTGTCAATTGAGGGTTTTGGCGGAGTTGGCAGTGTTGCGGCTGAGATGCTCACTAGATGTGGCATAGGTCGGCTTTTGCTTTATGATTATGACATAGTAGAGCTATGATAGAAAAATTGAATCAGTTCACAAACTTAGACTCTTGTGAAGTCCTTATAGATTGTACTGGATCAGTAATTGAGAGATGTTAGTTAAATTGTCTTGTGGATTCAATCAGTAAGTCTGGTTTTCAAAATTCACATATTGTAATTCTAAATCTTGTGACTTGAATTAGTTTGTATTCCAATACTTCATAACTAAGTTTCTCTGCTTATTTAATTTTGTGCTTGCAGATTGATTATCCATGACACATATGTTCTTCTTTGCAGATTTGTTGAAATCATTTTACTTCTCCATATTATACATAATTGGCATCATTCCAAGACTTTGCAAATTGGGACTTTATACAACCTCAATTAGTTAGTTGGAGACACTAGCATACATTTTTCAATTTCAACTTGGTATATCTATATATATATGATATATAATACGCGACTTTGAAATGGTGAATGTGGGATAACTTGTAACATATAGCTGAATTATAAAGTCATAACGGGAATTCTTGTTATGAATAGAAGCTTTTCTTGTAGTATTGGTGTTGTAATGGTGGTGTTGCCAATAATGTGTAGCGTTGTGTTAATTATTGCTCATGATTCATTACAATTTTTTTTTCAAAATTAAGACTTTAAGTAACGGGCAGTGGCTGAAGTCCATTACTTAAAGTCTTTATATATTACTGAATGCATGACTTTAAGTAACGGGCTTTTCATTGCCCATTACCTAAAGTCTTATCTTTACAAGTTTATGCAGGACTTTAGGTAACGGGCTCTAGTTACCCCCATTACTTAAAGTACTGTTTTAGGTTACAAAAAATAGCCCATTACCTAAACGAATATGCAACGGGGTTTAGCTAACGACGATGACCGTAACCTAAAGCCCGCTTTTTAGCCCGTTACCTATGATGTTTTTTCCACTAGTGGGGAGAGCTCAATTTTTCAATCATACTTTCACTTATTTATTCACCCATGCATCCATGTCCATTCATATAACCCTTCAGGCATAAATCCATTCAATCATAATAGAACAATTTTTAATCATTCATAAACAACAGCACTAGTCGCAAAATAATCCAGGAATAAAAATTTATACATCAAAAAACACAGATTCAGAGGTGTTAAAGAAATGAAACAACAACAACAACACCAAACCTAGAGAGTCCAATACCACAAAAAAGCACCCAAAACTATTTATGATGATACATGTTAATAGGGTTTCAATCATAAAAATTATCGAAGAATTAAGGTTTTTCGATTAACTCATCTCAAAAGATTGATCTTCAAACAAAATCGCCTAAAATTCACCCAAAGTCGCCTGAAATTCGCCTAGATATCGCATCAAACAAATAAAAAAACTAAATCAAATTCAAACCATCAACTGAAAAAAATGCAAATTCAAAATTAAAATAACGATCGAAATCAAAATTCAATAATCCAACAATAAAAGAAGACGAAAAGGACAAGAAAAAGAAGAAGAGAGTAATCACTCTTAATCACATTAGCTAGAACATAAAACAATAACCAGAACTAAAAATATCCTTATTCCCATAAGGCCACAATAAGAACAAAAGATCAGTCACAAACAAACACAATTGATCATCATTATTATATTTCAATCATCATTTACCTCAATCTTCCACCCATTTAATCATTGGTTATTCGTTCATTTTATTCATAAACTCATTCATTCAATCTTTTAGTCAATCATTGTTTCACTCATATACTCATTCAATTATTCATTAAGTATTTCATCAAACACCAACATCATCCAATAATTCGTACACACCACAAATTGCAATAACAACATATAACCCAGACCATGAACCCAACAAATAAGAACATCCAAAATAATAATTCGTACATACCAATTTTTAGAAAACCGCACAAAAACAAAAGCGGTACATCCAAAATCCCACAAAAACATAAACAAAATCCAAAATATAGGAAAAATAATTTAAAAATAAACAGAAACTAGAGTTTCGATTAACAAACCTTTAGATATGGCATCTTTCACCTTGAACTCCTTTGGCTGTTTGCTAAACTTCAAACTTAACTTAAAAAAAAAAGAAAGAATCAAGAGTGTGTTTGCTGCTAGGGGTGAAACTTCAGTCTACGGTTTGGATTATTGCCCAATCCAAATCCAAACCAAAATATTTCGGTCTTTAGATTTGAGAACCAGTCCAAACCATATTTCATATTAGTCCAATCCAATCCTATCCAATATAATTCGGTCTTTTAATTTTGGATCCAATCCAATCCGAAATTTTTAAACAACCCAATTGCTCAATTTGCAAATTGCAATTACTACAAGCCTACAACCTCACTGAGGCACAATTTCAAACGATAGTGTCATTACAAGATTAAAACCTTACAAGGCCATTAATACTACCAAATTGGCCATACTTAAATAGTTGAAACATGACATAATAACTAATAATAATATTAAAGTCTTAAAACCAAATTGAAAATAGATATTGAGTTACATCACTTGTTACACACTTGGACATAAATATATAATGAAGTCCTCAAATAGCAGGATAAGGCACAAACAACACTACAACAACATAAGACAGAAAACAGCAGCATTGTTTCTCAATATTGCAGAAGAACAACATCATCAATCCACATAGACTTGATCGATATCTCACCAATTTTCATGTTACCCAAGTCTAGCAAAACATAAACAAATAAGTTAAAAAATTATATATTTATGTGTAGATATAAAAATGAATTTAGGGTGATTATTAATGCTCTTTTACATTACCTTCTTCAAGACGCTCAACTTCCTCTAAGCATTCTTCAATATTCGGAAATGGAGAACAACGGAGCCAATTTTGAGCACAAACAAGACCTTCAACGACCCTTGCACTTAAGGAGCTCCTAAAAGCATCAAGAAACCTACCACTAGTGCTGAATGCACTCTCTGAAGCTACTGTCGAAATAGGGACAGCAAGCACATCTCGTGCCATACTCGCCATTGTAGGATACCTTGCACTATTGAACCTCCACCACCCCAAAATATCAAAATCATCATTATCATCCTCCGTGTCCTCCTCCAAATACTTGTCCAACTCAATCTTAGCATCTCCATCTTTTTCACACTTGTGTTTTTTATATCTAGACTTTAAAAGCTCAATTTTTTTGTGTTTGGGAGAAAATTGTGTTGAATCCTTACTTGATGACACCTCCTCCCTCATCACATCAGGTGCCAAAGCAACACGATACTCCTCATACAAAGCATTCAAAGCCTCTTTCAAATTATTTACCAAGCTAGTTGCAACTTTGGATTCATAAATTTCAGAAATCATCCATTCAACATAATCAAGCTTATAGCGAGGATCAAGTACAACAGCAATAAAAATGAGCATATTCATCTTCTCCGGGTCACCCCAATATTTCTCATATTTTCCTTTCATATTTTCAGCCATAAGACCCATATCTAAATCTTCATTTGAAGTTAAAACTTTCAACNGAAGTTAAATCTTTCAACAATAGAGCAACATTCACTAACTCATGAAAGAATAAATTGGAGGTCACATACAAAGAAGCAGATACACGCAAGGTAAGATCATAAAATGCACCTAAAAATTCAGAAAACCTTTTGACATTACTCCAATCATCAAAATTAGGGTGACCCTTCCCTTCCCTTTCATATAACTCAAGCACATAGTGAGGGTCTTCCTCACTATATCTCTCAAAAGCACCCTCAAGTTCAATGGCAGCACTTAGCATCAAATAGGTGGAGTTCCACCTAGTAGGCACATCAAGGAACAACTTTTTTGAATTGATTTTCTCTTCTGAAACACATTTTTTAAACTTTAGCAACCTAGCAGGAGATTGTTTGATGAATCTCACAGCTTGCCTAACACGAGTAATAGACTCACTAACAATTTTCAAACCATCAGAAACCACCAAATTGATTATATGCGCAACACAACGCATGTGAAGGAACTTCCCCTTAAGAACCCCATATTTCCAACCATTAATTTTTCTACGCAAATAGCCTATTGCAGTGTCATTTGAGCTAGCATTGTCAACAATTATACAAAATATTCTCTCAAGTCCCCAATCAAGTAAACACTTTCAACCTCTTTCCCTACTTCCTGACCTTTATGACTTGAAATAGGACAAAAATTTAGAATTCTTTTTTGCAATTTCCAATCATTATCAATAAAGTGAACAGTTAGGTACATGTAGTTAATTTGCTGAATTAAGGTCCATGTGTCAGTGGTTAAAGAAACCCTTGAGCTACAACACTTTAAAACAATTTTCAGCTTTCTTTTTTCAGTTAAATAAGTTTCATAACAGTCTTTTGCTACTGTGATTCTTGAAGGAACATGAAATCTAGGCTCAATTACACCATAGAAATGTCTAAACCCTTGTCCCTCAACAAATTTAAAAGGTAGCTCATCAACAATAACCATATAAGATAAAGCTTTCCTAATACTACCAGGATCATAATTATGATAAGTTAAACCACTTGTACCACCTTCTACTACTTTACCACCCTTAAAAGAAAGAAGAGTTTGCTTTGAATCTTTAGGAGTGTTGTAGGGATACTTACGACATCTATTAAGGTGAGCCCACAAAGGACTAGTACCATTCTTCTTAGGATTGCACCTATACTCAATACTGCAGTACTTGCATACAGCTCTTAGTCCGCTAGGAGTTTCCTTCTTCAAAAAATGCCTCCAAACTTCTGAGCGATCTTTCATCCTCTTTCTTTTCGTCTTGCCATTGCTAATGGATGGAGATGGTACTTCTTCCACATCTGCATCCTCCTGTTGTGAAACAGATTGCTCCTTTCTTTCGGAATCACCTATGTTGGATGACATCTAACAAAAAACAAGTGAATTATCAGAACAAAAATTCCACAGAACTAAAACAACAAAAGTAACACTCCAACAATGTTGATCAGTCCATTTTTCAGACAATTTCTCATTTTGAACACTCGAATTCCCAAAATAATCGACAAATTTTTCATAAATAGCACCATTATATCATCCATAACACATACAAAACCCAGAAATTCGAACAAATGAACAAAAACAAAAAGAAAAACATACAAGAGGTGCTAAATTAAAAGGCAATGGTAATACAAACAAATGAACAAGTAATAAATCAGGCTCTTCGAAGACTGATACATCATGAAAGTGCAATAAATAACCTACAAGAGGTGCTAAATTAAAAGGCAACAGTAATACAAATAAAAAATTACAACGTTCAAGTACAACAGTAAAGCTAAACTAAGCAACAGTAATAACAACAATCAAGTTAGAGCACAACATACCTTATTTTGATGAAAATATATATCTTCTGGTTGCAACTTACAAGTAGGATATTTAATTTCCTGGGAAGTTTTAATTTGATGCCGATCAAAATTTATTTCCTACTTCTATGAAATACTTTCTTTATTATTGCTAGCCAAACAAGTACTCATATATCCGGTAGGGATTAAACCATAAAACAAATTTTTTATGGAAATATGTTCTTATATATAGATAATTCCTCATTTGAATTTTAGTCCAATTATTTTATACTACAAGGATTCATTCCAATAGTTTCTAAAAGTGTTCAAATGATGAAAATATAGTTATATTACATTATATAACACAATTAACCATATTATTTTCAGAGCTATAAACTATCAAATTTCACCAACTCAACAAATATCACTAATTCACTACACAATTTACCTTAAACAATATAATACTCCGTAATTACCAAATGACAATACCTTAACCAAATTTAATTTTACAGATCTAAACACACTAGAATCAAAATTACAACAAATGACTAAAATAACAAAATTAAATAAAAAAAAAATTACCTGAAAGAAAATATCAGTAGGCACACGAAGAGACTTAACAGTCCAATAAGCGAATTTGTCCAATATTGTTGATGGCTTGTGATGCTTCTTCAAATCAATCGACAGATCTTCTTGATATAATCAACAAATAAAAAATAAAAAACATTGGGCTTATTTTGATGAATTTAATTTTTATTATTTGGCTTAATAAAAATAAAAAATAAAAAAAGAGATGAATCACAAATGGTCAGATGTTATGAATTGAGAACAACATACCTATCGCCGACTCTTACGATGATGAAGAAGAAGAGTTTCTTGCCGACTCTTGCCGTGCCGCCGACCCTCCGAGCCGCCGACCCTCCGAGCCGCCGATCCGCCGTGTCGCCTTGGTGATTCTGCTAGGGTTTAAACTTAGTAGGATTTTGAAGAAGAAGAGGAAACTCAGAAAAGGTGTTTAGGAATTAGGAAGGAAAGCTGGAAGAAAGGAATTAGGGTTTAGGAGTTTTTGGCCTAACAAACATTGGGCTTAGTAGTTCTAATATTTCGGTGTTCGGTCTTAAACTGAGGACCGAATAGGGGAAATCGAATCCAAACCGAAGTCCAAATTATCAAAAAATTGCAGTCCAAACCGCACCAAATAAAAAAATAATCCAATCCAAAATTTTAAATTGGATTGGTTTGGTTCGATTTTCGGTTTTAATCTGATTTTGTTTCACCCCTATTTGCTGCTAAGCTAAAATAGAAAAAATGGAAAACAATAATAAATTGATTCCGGAAAAAAATAAACATAAAAAATCACAAATGAAATGAAAACCAAAAAACTAAAATCAAATAAAAACAAACAAATTCATATTCAACAACCTAATTTAAGCCAAAAAAATCAAAAGAAAATTAATTGTAAGAAAATAAAAAAACCCAATTACCTTCCTGAATAAATCTTATGAAAAGTTCTTCAACAAAAATAAAAATTCAAAATATCAGAAACAAAATCCGAATAAAATAAAATAAAAAAAGAAAGAGGGGAAATTGTAATTACCTTGCAAAGTTTAGAAGGAGAGAAAGAGGGGAAGGACAAGTAAGAGAATGGATGGAAGGAAAATGGAGAGGGACGAGAGATTCAGACAAAGAGAGAAAGAATGAGAGTGAGTGAGATAAGTTTAGGTTAAGTAAGGAGAGAGAGAGAGAGAGAGAGAGAGAGAGAGAGAGAGAGAGAGAGAGAGAGGAGCAAAATTGAGAGGAAGGAGATGTAAAATTATGTTAAGTGTTGGCTTTTATATGGGTCGGTATTTGGGCTTAAGCTGGTGGCTTATTATGTTGGTTGTGTTATTTGCTGCGGATCTGGCCGCAGCAAATAACTTATATGTTTATATGCACCGTAGCAAATACTTCTACGTGAGAGTACTATCAATAATTATTTGTTGCGGATTTTAAAAATCACAAAGAACCGCAGCAATTGAATCGCAACAAAAGTGTTTTTTTTTCCCTACTAGTGTTACCTCATTTCTTTGAGGACCTTCACCGCCGCCATCCCGGGGCTTTGAGGGGCCTACGTGCCCTTTTTACGGACATCGGATGTCTTTAGTTTGTTGCATAGTGTAAGTATGCTTGGCTTAGGAGGTGAGTCTAGAAACTCAAAACCCAAGTAGAAAAGTCGCCACCGTGCACTTTTCGGGATTTTACAGAACCCCATTAGGTCTAGCCCAAAGGCAAATTGACAGCCAAGGATAAGAAGGTCTCATATCTCTGGATTCGAGGACGAGGGTAAGGACAAAGTCGGTCACAATGTCCCCCCGCGTATAGCGGCCTCTATTTGTTCTTATATGTAATTTCATAATCATAATATCGAATTATAGCATCCATATTTCCGCTTTAGACCTAAAACACATAGAAATATTGCTAGGCGGATTTTGTTTAATGCACACATAATTTTCCAATGAACATGCATGGGTGATCGCTTCAGAATTTAATTAATTTTAGTCTTTGCTTTAGTTGGAAAATGCTTTTAGGTATTATGTACCTAAACATGAGTTCTAAGTTATTTTATAGCAATAAATATTTAGCATGAAATCACATAAAACCTAAAACATGTTTCTACTTAAAATTGATTTTAATTAAAAGTCGAATAATTGATTAGTCAATATATTATGAATTATATTAAAATATGTCAATTATCTAAGAAAACATTTAGATCACATAAACATGCAAAACTAACTCTTTTGAAGAACTCAAGATGATGATTCTGATGATGTTAGCCTCATTCAAAGTACCTTTCGTGCAATCGTCAACAACTTCTTAGGTTCGAAAGCTTGAAGAACTTGATTAATAATAATATATTAATATTAAAAATGTGTTTAGTGTTTAATGATGCTTAAAAGTGTCTTAAGGTTGGCATAGAAATTTTTTTATGGGAGAAAGAATAGAAGAGACACGATTTTCGAGGCTAGGGCACAAAAATCGAGAGAACTAGGGTTTGTGAGAATGAGAGATCGTGGAATTGAGAGATCCCTTTGAAATCCAGAAAATGGTTGGGTATTTATAGGGGTGGAGGTGGCGTAAGAGAGCGCCAGGGCACTAGAGGAGTGTCAGAGCGCCCAGGGTCGAGCACCATGGCGCTCAAGGCCTCTTGAACAGGCTATCGCACACCTATCAAAAGTAAACCAAACGACACTAACTAATGTAGCTAGGGTAGTAAGGATCGAATCCTCAGGGAAGCAGTTAAACTCTATTAGTTCTAAAAAGCTTAAACCGTATAAAGAGCCTTGGTCGAGAAATATTGACTAGTTACTATTGACTAATTACTAACTAATTACTGGAAATGACGAAGGATTACACCAATAAACTAGGCCTAGGGTCATTCGGGTCACCAAGAACAACTAATGGATTCACTAACAAAGATCGTTCAATCTCACAATTATCGTCAAATTAGGGCTCACTAATTCTCTCGAATCTAGACTCCCTCGAAACTCATCTAGCGGCTCTCGCTCATGCCTAGACTAATTTCGCCTATTATTCAGTGGTCTTATTGTGGCATTTTTACCTCTCGGCATCAAATTCAACAATTACCAGAATTACAACTAAATCTGCGCATAATTCAATTGTAAACAAAGAAACCAATAATAGGAAATTGACTACTAATTATGGAATTGAAACAACCTATTTTAATTAAGCCATTGATTGATCAAGGTTTCCCTAACCCTAGAAATTAGACTACTCACTCATGATTATGAAAATTAAAGCAAGAATAGTTATAAAATCCCTAATTGAATTCATGAAGTAATGAACAATTAAACTAATTAACATAAACAA
>PYUH01000138.1:2437776-2472417 GCA_016808085.1 Suaeda aralocaspica
AAAACAGAAGAATTACCAAATTGAAGAACGAATCGAAGACTTGAATTGAATTGAAAATCAAAGTTATGAACAAAAACCCTAATTTCCCTAAATTAATTTGAGAGAGAAAAGTGCTTAATTCTCCATCCTAAGAGAGTAATTCTAAATTATGAAAAGCCTCAGTTGTTTTGCCTAGAAAGTCGTGCCTAATGTACCCAAGTTGGGCTTACAAAGCCTAAGTACGAAGAAAATAAAAGAAAACTAAAAAGTCGGGAAAAATCGTCTGATGCGGGCGCATAGGAGGTTTATGCGCCCGCATCAAACCTCCAGAATGCCCTTTCAGCTGTTTTTCTCCTTAAATGCGCCCGCATGTACATATTATGCGCCCGCATAAGAACGTCAGAAGCTTTATTTTGCTTTCTTTTCTTCTTATTTCTTCATGAGTTCTTTAAGTCTTGTTTTATACTTCTTAGCACGCATTTCCATGCATCTTCATTCTTATCCCGTCTAAGCTTTCCGGCTTCGTTCCGAGCCTCGGTTTTCGTGTCTGAAATTTCAAAACATACCAAAACCGAGCATAACAATCGTGGATGATAAAAATCAACTAAAAAGCTCTAAAATTGCCGGAAATCAACCAAACTTAGCGAGACACTTCAAATTAGCTAAAGAACATCAAATGAACCAAAAACGAGCCAGATTAACAACTACTAGGCATAAAATTGACTCGAAACAAGGGGAAAAACACTATAAAAACCACACATATCACCTCTTCCTCTGAATTTTTACGCGGTGAATCTCCAAAACTTCCATATTTCGTATATTCGTTTTCATATTCTGAAATATTACGAAATATCACGAAATTCACTTCCATAACCTAAATTTACTATATTCCGAGCAAGCTTTTCTAGAAAGTTCGTCGAATCAGGTCACATTCATACGCTTAAATTATTTTCTTCGTTTCCAAAAATGAAATGAAAATAAAATGAAAATGAATAAAATGAAAGAAAATGTAATATAAAAATGAAAATAAATTGAAAATGAAAATTAGAAAATTAATTTAAGCGTATTTCAACCATCGCAACTCATCATCGGTTATTCCGACAACGGTTTTAGTGTTAAAAAAAAAAGGTTCGAGGGCCGTTGCCCCCCTAAACCCCTAACTAGGGCGTTTCACCCCTGGACCCCGACTCGCTGACCGGGCAGCGGGACTCCCGTATAGATAATGGAATAGGGACCAAATAGGTGAAGGACTGACTTCCAAAACAAAATTAGATGTTCTTTTGAAGCATTCAATTTCAGACATTGGACTTGTTGCGACATGGTACACTTTAATTATCAATCTTAAGGTGGGACCAAATATAGGTTTCTACAGTTGGTTTTGTTTAGGGAGATGGAAGTGATTAAGTTACGTTTTGATTTGTTTTGTAAAATCAAAATTGACAACAGTCTAACAAACAAAAAAGGCCCAAAAGTTAAAAACTCAAAGTACCATAGGTTTTTTTTAAGGGTCGAATAATCGACGGGTCAGGACTCTTGATCTGTATCCAAACCGACAACTTTCAGATAACCAATTCGACTGATCCGAAACATGTGTTGGTTCAATTTTTTGGTGGTTTTTGTGCAACTCTTCAAGAAACCTTCAATATTTGATCTTTTAAACAATAAAACATCAAGAACGTGTTTTCCTGTGTCTTATAAACTAACTATGACTAATGACAGAAAGAAATAATGCCTGAAATGAGAAAGACCCTATCAAGTGAAGTGGGAGAAAACTCATAGGCATAATCAACTTATTCCCCTGAATCAACCTTGCTGTCCAAATGGCGTATGTGTCTATTCAAGCATGAGAGCTATGAAAAAATGACCAACTTGTTCTCCTGAATCAAACTCATAGGTTTGATGCAACGGTTAACAAGGCATAATGCAATGGTAATTAAGTGTTGCATTTGCTTCTAAATGTAGTGGTCGAAGGTGGAAGAGATAGATGGGGTTCCTAGAAAAAGAATGACTATTCCAAAGGGGCATCCTCTTCTCTAAACATCAATGTTGTTAAGACTGCGAGAGCTACATTTCACCGTTGGTGTGAGTACGCTCCAAATAAAAGGAAAAATCAATCATGTATGGCCTACTCTGGATCCTACTCATGGAAAAGGTCTCTGAGGTGGGATTGCAACAAATATTTCAAGCACTATCAAGATAGGGGCCATACTATCAAAGAATGTCGAACTCTAAAGAATCTATTGCAAGAAATGGTTGAAGATAGAAGCCTTCGCATCCACTAGGAGGCGAGGAGCCAAATATCAACATGAGTCCTCTCACTATCCTCATGATTGAATAGGAGAACTTCCTTTTCGATCCATCCATGTTAATTCCTTTTTCAGGACGAACAATCCCTCGAAACACCTTTCTTGGAGAGGAACTTGATTTATTAATGTTCAAAGAAGGGGAGAAAACCTCCGATGATCTACCTCCCTGCCCCCAACAATCATCTCACTTGCGATTGTTGGAAAAGGGTTCAAGTAAGATCCCTCATGATTGCTTTCAAAGGATTATATGTACTTCTCATAAAAACAAGATGCACTTTCTTTTAAGGAGCTCGTTTCCTAAGAAACTTCATTGTTAAACGTTTTTGCCTGACAACAATCTTTGGATGGGCGACTTCTTGGGATGTTTCTCAGGGTGCACGTGAGTGAGGAAAAAATACGTTCGAATGACTTGTGGTGGTTTATGGGGATAGTTTTTGGCCCTTGTATAGATTATATCAGAGTAGCTCTGCAACCGTGTGCTAATCATGATTAATTAATCCAAGGTTAGTTACCTAACGAGGGAGAGTTCTAGGACTATGTGGCCTATATCACGGGGCTACCCATAGGCTGTCAGGAATAGTAGTGGGAGTATCTATCCAATATGTGATTTTAGAATGGAAATAACACTGGAGCTCTCTAGAAGTCAGTTGGCGTAATAATGGGGTCCCTGATGACTGATGAGGGACAGTCGTATACTTATCAAAAATAACCTACAACTCTAACTAATGTAGATAGGGAAGTAGGTATTGAATCCACAGGAAAGCAACGAAATTCTACTAATTCTAAAAAGCTATTTCGCTGTAAGGGGCCTTTGAATCGGGTTTTAACTAATAGGCTAATTACTACTAAAGAAGAAATCAAGCACAAAAATAATCAATAACTAAACCTAGGACATCGATTCACCATCAACCAACAATGAACTGATTAACTATCAATTGACAATTAAATGACGCTCTGAATTAAGGCACACTAATTCTCTCGAATCTAGACTCCTTCAAAACTCCTCTAACGGATCTCCCTCGTTTAGTCTCGTATTTCCTATTATCCATGTGATGTAATTGTGGTAATCTTACCTCTCGGCATCAATTTCGACAATTATCAGACTAATAATTAAACCTGGCCACAATTTAAATGTAAGCAATATAAGTTGATAATAGGAATTCAGAAACGACATAAATTACATCAATTAAATTCATTGGGATGGCTCATGGATCCCCTAGCCCTAGAAATTAAACTATCCACACATACAGAAAATCAAAGAAATCAAATTAATATTAAAAACTAAAACTAAAAACATGATCAAATTAACAAAACCAAACAACATAAAAATTAGGGCATAAAATAAATCTACCAATATTCAAAACAAAAACTAAAAGCATAAACTAAATAAAACAATCAAACTAAATAACAAGAATAAGGAAGAATTGAATAAAACTTGAATTGTATCGATTGAATGAATGAATAAATTGCACAAAAATATATTTTCTAGAGAGAAAACTAAGTGAAAACTAGGCTCTAATAATAATAATAAGTCGTACATAAGCCTTGGATAGAAACCCTATTTATATAAAGCCAAAAATAGTCGGAAAATCTCGAAAAACACAAAACAATCAATCCGCCCGGGCACCTTGGCGAAACGGGATTGATCCGGGCGAAATGCACATAACCTGGGCGAAATGCTCTGTGGAACCCGGGGCCTTCTCGCTCGATTGTTTACTTAAAATCTCGACTTCTTTAGCTTCAATTAAGTTCCAATTCCCATCCTAACTCTCTTTTGGCTTATTAAAGGTAGTCAAGGCGCTCTACTAATCATCAAGTGCCGAACATCACGCGAAAATCGATACAAAAGCACCAATTCGTGCAATACTTAACAAACCGAAACACAAGACACTAAAAGCAACCAAATTAGTAGAATAGGCTCAAAAAATCCTTGTAAGAGCAAAAAACTATACAATATAAGGGTAAATAATAGACATAAAATGCACTTGTCAAATTCCCCAAGCCAAACCTTTGCTTTGTCCCCAAGCAAATAAATCAAACAAACGATGACTTCATCCCTTGAACTTTATAAAATAAAACCAACTCAAGTAATTCCGAGCTTGTAAGTTCCTATACCAACATATCAAAATCCCTTGATTGCCATCCACTTAGATCAAAATCATAAAGCCAATTATGTAAGAAATAGAAGTCGAAGACTAGTGTAGGTCACTCGATGTCACTCCACACAAATAATTGAGCATAAAACAATGAAGCTCACCCTTAATCCTCGATAAAGAATGAAAATGAAAAAATTGTTTAAATGCAAATTTTGAGAATCCAAACCATATCTCACACCTCATGTAGGTGTTTAAGGGCAGTCACTCAAGCTAGTGCAAAAATTGACTCGAAATGCAAGTAAAACTCACTAGCCTTGGCAATTGACACACTTCACAAGAACTAAAAACATGTACATGCCGATCAAAAAGGTCTTTATAAGCTTGTAACCAGGCTAGGGTGATGGGTAGGATAAATTTTGGGATAATGTGGTGGTAAATGTGGGCTATACGCATATGAAAATCAAGAACATAATCAACATCTCCAACATTCAACTCCAGCATCAAACCAATTCTTATTGAATTCACATCACACCATAAAACTTTCAATCCAACAACACCAAAAATCACAAGCTTTTCTTTCTTTCTTCTTTTCTTTTGATTTTCACATTTTTTCAAAATTTTCAACCCTTTTTTTCATTCTTTTTCAACACTTTCAAAACTTTTCAAAATTTTCAAAATATGTAGGTTCACGACTCTTATTGACATGTCATAGAAAAAATCATCACACATACATAACTGGGCTAAATATGAGATATAACTTTTCAATCCTTTATTGCAAAAACTAACCTAGACATTGGTATGCAGAGCCTTATTGTGAAACCTATCATTGAACTTTAACAAACATTTATTCTGGCATTCTTTTCCAACTTCCTCCAAAACTCCCATCAAATGCACATTTAACAACACAATAACTCCGTAACTCCCCTAAGCCAAGCTCGGGCATATATCAAACAATGAAGCACGGCTAAAAAGGGTTGTAATGTGGCTAAAATGCAATTGAAGGGTAAAAAGCTCAAGACAAGGATAAAGGGAAAATTTATGATGAAATGCTAAAATTGAATCATCTGAAAGCTCCTAAAAGAAATGAATTATGCGGCAAACTAAGTTTGGGCATATAATGTATTATGCAGCAAGGCTAATAAGGCTTGTAATGTGGCTAAAAATACAATTGAAAGGGATAAAAGCTCAAAACATAGGATCAAGGGAAAATAAATAGAAATGAAATTCTGGAGACTCGAAAAAAAATGAAGGCCTTTTATCATGCGCAAAATATAAAAAAACCACAACTAAAGTTACTAGAATCCAATGTCAAACCCAAGATCATAATTGCACCGGGAACTAAGCACACATGAAAGAAATATGAATAATATATATATATATGCAACAGTGGCTCAAATCCTCCTGTTAACACAGTTCAAGCCCAAGACCCAAGCAAGGTTGAGAAGATTTGACTATTACAAGGAAATCAAGCAATCAAATTCAAGTCATAACCAACAACTCACACATGTGGATCCATCTGCAGTCAAGAGTCATAAAGTTTTCAAAATAAAAACAAGCGGTACAGAAGTAATCAATTCCAACAATAAAACTCAAGTTGGGACAAGAATAATCCATTAATCAAACTCTCTCTAAAATTAACCTACAAAAACAGTACAATCTTTTTGTGTTGCAAGTAAACTCCCATTCTTAGTGAACAGTACAAACCAAGCAACGATCCTAGGAAAGCAATAAATCTAAACTAAGAAAGCAATTAAACTAACTAAACGCACCAAAAACAAAAGAAAAAGAAAAGGAAGATGTCGGAACGGTCTAACCAAACCAATAAAATTCAATTCCCAACAGGAGTCCAAATAAAGCACTAAATCCAAAATACATCCTGCTTGAAGTTAAACCTGAAAAGGAAAGAAAACAAACCAAATAAAAAACTAAACTAACATTTTTGTAGTTTTTTTAGTTTTTTCTGATTTTTTTTGTGATTTTTTTTTCAAAGCAAGAAAAATAAAGCTAACCCCAAACCGAATTTTGTCCCGTCCTAGGATAAATAACCATGAAAACAAGGGAAGGAGGTGAAGTCGAGCTCTACTGACCGAGGCCCTAATACCTAGGATAGTACTGGTCATAGAATGGCTAGTAAGGATAGGAAGTAGGGTCGGAACTAGGATCATAAGTGGGTGGCTAGTTAGGATGGTTCGGGAAGCCTTGGACCGTCCCAGCCTCAAAATTGCTCATATGCTCCTGCCACTCGACTCGCTGCAACAAATCAACATCAGAATGGAGTCCTCAAAGAGAATGATCGACCTTGTCAAACCGCTGCTAGTTATAGAGATGCATGTCATCAAGGCGGTTCATCGGGGGTTTCATGTCAAAAGTGGAGGAGGAATGGCCTGCATAGCTGTGTCTAGGAGGCATTGGTCGTGGTAGGGCTGGATGGCGCTGAGGGCGAGCTTGGCCGCCTGCCTGCTGGATCAGGTTAACCATCTGAACTGCTCTTTTTTCGGATGTTATCAGGTGGAATCCTCCAGGAGTTTTGTCCGTCTGGGTGCTCCTGATAGGTGAGGCTGACATAAGCATTAGGCAAATAGCACCATGATATTTCCCGAACACACCAAACAAATCTCTCTCGATGCCCTCTCTGATAACAATTTTCCAATAAATTTCCTCATTTTCCTACAAAACATAAGCATGAGAAACAAGGATTAGAATTCTATTCAAGCAAGTTTCAAAAACATAAAAACCAAAACCATGGCAAAATGAAGTCATAGAATATGAGATAATGCAAGTAATTAAGGCTTCATGATCAATAAAGCAATCAAAACATTGTAGTCATCAAAAAGCTAAATACACAAACAATGTTGAGCAGAATTTTCGGCATGACCTGTTTGTAAAATCAAAGGAACCAATGAAAACTACAAATTCTCATAATAAACATGACCATTATCAAAACCGAAAAAAATCCATTCCAATAGCATCAAATGAATTCTATGCAACCAAAAACCAACATCCTCAAGCTCATAATTCCATTGAAATTTCAAAGGCAACCACCAAAAATCAACTTCAAACAAAATATAACATTATGATCATCCAAGACAACTCCAATAATACTTTGAAATCAATAAAAACTAGTTAGAACTAGTAGCAACTTTCAAACAAATTTTTAAGCATCAAAGTTCACATAATGAAGCTACTAATAAAAAATCATGAATAAAATTAGAGCAAAAATAAGCATATTATTCAATACATAGCATGATTTGTAATTATTCTAAGCACTTTAAACATGAATTTAACTAGTTTAACACTACTAATCATCAAAAATTTCCATCAAAACCTTACGCATCAAAATTAGCACAAAACTTCCAATTACTCAAAGTTAACAATTCTAAACATGACATTAAAGCATAAAAACAACAATTAAGCATTCATAAACATCAATAATCAAGTTTAAAATTAAAATTAAATTGGTAATTAAAATACCCAAAAATTAGAAATTCATGAAAACTTCATAAAACTTCCTAAAACATGGATAAAAAGGAAGTTATACCTTAATAGATGACAGTAGAGTAAGAAAGTGCAAGAAAATTGAAGAATATAACCCAAAATCAAGCCAAAATTGATTCGAAAAAATTCGAACTCTAGGTGATGTGATTCGTTTTATTTTTTTCGAATTTTGACTCCAAGAGGTTGTTTATATGAGTGAGAGGAGTGTTTTGTCAAAATTTGGAGTGATTTAGAGTTGTATGGATTGGGGGTTTGAAGTTTGAGATTTTGGGGTTTTAATGGTGAAAGGGAGGAAGAAGAAGAAGATAGATTAGTGGAGAGAGATTGGGTGGAAAGATTTAAAATTAATAATAAAAGATATAATAATATTAATAATAATAATAATAATAATAATAATAGATATGATAATAGTAATAATAATATAAGAGTAATAATAATAGGGTGGGGGGCGTAAAAAACACGAGTGGAATGGAGTACGGGGCCCCACACGAAGAAAAATAAGAAAAATAAAGTCCGAGCTGTCACATAGAATAAGTTGGTTTTGTGCGCTGCGCCTGCATGGTGCCTGAAAATGACTCTTTCGCTGATTTTTTTTTCTTTTTCTCCCTAATTAGTATATGATATTATATATTATTAATACTTAAACTTAAAGCACGTTTTAACTTCTAATCTCTCCTTAATTACCCCAATTAAGCATGACAACACTTAGACCCTTAGCTATGCTTCAAAATTCAATCTAAAAACTAAACTAAACTAAAATAAACTACGAAAACAAAGAGAAAACACACTAAAACAAGAAAAAAAAAGCACGCAGAACGAGCTCGAGTTGCCTCCCGAGAAGCGCTCTTTTAAGGTCACTAGCTTGACCATGGCTGCATTAGTGATCAAGGTGCTGCTGGATCATCGAGTTGGATGACTTCCACCAAACCGGTGACATCTCCTTCATAATATGGCTTCAATCTCTGACTTAAACATAGCCGAATTTGCTCACATTTAACACCGTAAAAGGGCCACTCCATCTAGATTTCGGCTTTCCAGGGAACAATTGGAGCATTGAATTAAACAATAGAACTTTATCGCCAACTTTAAATTCTCTTTTCATGATTCGTTTATCGTTGCCACCTTTTTGTCTTCTCCTTATAGATTTTGGCACTATCATATGCTCCTAACCGAAATTCATCCAATTCATTCAACTGTACTAACCGTTTTTCTCCAGCAAGATTTGCATCCATGTTTAGTTCCTTAATTGCCCAATAAGCATTGTACTCGAGTTCTACACGGAGATGGCACGCTTTTCCATAAATCAATCGATATGGAGAAGTGCTAATTGGATTCTTTAAAGCTGCTCTATATGCCCATAAAGTGTCATGAAGCTTACTACTCCAATCTTTTCTCGATTTCGCAACCGTCTTCTCTAAGATGGACTTGATTTCTTGATTCGAAACCTCTACTTAACCATTGGTTTGTGGATGATATGCCAATCCTATTCTGTGGTAAACATCATACTTTTGTAGCAGTTTATCTTACCTCATGTCATGGAAATGCGTTTCCCCAATACTGATGATAGCTCTAGGGACTCTGAACCTAGGAAAAACAACCTGCTTAAACAGTCTCAAAATAGTGTTAAAATCAAAATAGGGGGTAGTAAGTGCTTCCACCCACTAATTAGAAACATAATCCACAGCAACGGATATGCAACGATTACCATTTGAAGAAGGAAAAGGACCCATATAGTCAATACCCCAAACATTAAAAGTTTCAACTTCTAAGATACCTGTTTGAGGCATTTCATGCCTTTTTGAGATATTACTTGTTCGTTGGCTCGAATGACAAGAAATGACGAAATCTCTAGCATCCTTAAGTATTGTTGGCCAATAAAAGCCCGATTGTAATACCTTGAACATCGTTATAGTGTGCCCAGCATGTCCTTCGTAGGGTGATGAGTGGCAATGATGAACAATTCCGTAAACTTCCCATTCTGGTACACAACTGCAATATAAACCATCTGCACACTCACGAAACAAGTTAGGGTCATCCAAAAAATAACTCCTAACATCATGTAAAAACCTTTTTCGTTGCTAATAAGTAAGATCGGGAGGTAAGACTCCTCCAACTACATAATTATCATAGTCATCAAACCATGGAGTATTAGAAAGCACAGCTAAAAGATGATCATCAGGAAAAGAATCATCAATGGGGATTGAGATCTCCCCATTTTCATACTGAATTCTAGACAAATGGTCTGCTACCACATTTTCTGCACTTTTCTTATCACGTATTTCTAGGTCAAACTCTTGAAGGTGTAAAATCCATCTAATAAGTCTCGGTTTTGCTTCTTTCTTTCCAAGTAAGTACTTTAGAGCTTCTTGGTCAGTATAAATAATAACTTTCGAACCTATAAGATAAGAACGAAATTTATCCAAAGCATACACTACAATAAGCAATTCCTTTTCAGATGTTGCATATTTAATCTGAGCTGGTTCTAAAGTCTTACTAGCATAGTAAATTACATGCAAAATCTTATCTTTCCTTTGACCTAACACTGCACCTACAGTATAATCACTAGCACTACACATAATTTCAAAAGGCAATTCCCAATCAGGTGATTGAATAATAAGTTCTGAGATTAGTGCTTGTTTGTTCAAATTAAAAGACTCAAGACATTCATCAGTGAATTTAAACTCAGTGTCTTATAATAGCAATCATTTTCGAAAAATCTTTAATAACTCAGCGATAAAACCCTACATGACCTAGAAAATTTCTGACACCTTTCACACTTACTGGTGGAGGTAATTGTTCAATAACTTGAATTTTACCTTTATCAACTTCAATACCTCTTTCAGAGACTAGATGTCCTAAAATAACTCCTTCTGTCACCATAAAATGTCATTTCTCCCAATTAAGGACCAAATTCACCTGTTCACATCTTTTAAGCACTTTAGTCAAATTAGCCAAACATGAATCAAAATCGGTACCATAAACACTAAAATCATCCATGAAGACTTCCATAATAGACTTTATGTACTCAAAAAAGATAGCCATCATACAGTGTTGAAAAGTAACAGGAGCATTACATAACTAAAGGGCATTTTACGATAAGCAAAAGTACCATAAGGACATGTAAACGTTGTTTTCGATCTATCATCAGGATGAATAGGTATTTGAAAGAAACCTGAATAACCATCTATATAAGAGAAGTATTTGTTCTTTGCTAACCTTTCTAACATTTGATCAATAAAGGGGAGGGGGAAATGATCCTTTTTAGTGGCAACATTTAACTTTCGATAATCAATGCACATTCTCCAACCTGTAACAACTCTAGTAGGAATTAGTTCATTCTTATCATTACACACAATAGTTGTTCCTCCCTTCTTAGGGACTACTTGCACTGGACTTACCCATTGAGAATCTGGTACATCATAGATGATACCTGCATCAAGAAGTTTAAGAACTTCTTTCTTTACCACCTCCTGCATATTAGGATTAATTCTCCTTTGTCCATGTATACAAGGCATATAGCCTTCCTCTAAGAATTCTATGCATGCAAAAATCAGGACTTATGCGAGTCAAATCATCAAGTGTATAACCAATAGCCTTTTTATGAGATTTAAGAACAGTTAATAGCTTTTCAAGTTGACTATCAGTAAGCTTAGAACTAACTATGACTGGATACATCTCATCATCATCTAAGAAAGCATATTTCAAGTTAGAGGGAAGGGGTTTCATTTCGGGTTGTGTTACGTCCTTGACAGAACATGATTGTTGAGGCAATGAATGATACCTTTGGCTCTCTTCTGGAGTCATCTTCTCACCATTCAATTCATGAGCTATGGCATCGATTTCAGAATCTTCTTCACCTGCATCAACATCCAAACATAAAAGGGCCTCCATAGGATCCTTTGAAGGGATCGAGGCATGTCATCTAAAACAAACTCATTAATAGCATCAATCTTATAACATGACTGCTCTATCATGGGGTTTTATCATTGCATTATTAAGATTAAATGTTACTTTATCGTCTCCTAAAGAAAGGGTTAGACTTCCATTTTTAACATCAATAACATCACTTGCAGTATGTAAGAAAGGTTTACCAAGTATGATGGGGATATGAGCATTCTCATCAATATCCAAGACAACAAAATCGACAGGAATAAAGAACTTTCCTACTCTAACATGCACATCTTCTAAAACACCCTTAGGATATTTTACAATTCTATCCGCCATCTACAAAGTAACATTAGTGACTTTTAACTCTCTCATGTCAAGCTTCCTACAAATTGATAAGGGCATAACACTGACACTAGCTCCTAAATCAGATAAAGCCTTATCAATAAATAAAGGACCAATATTGCATGGAACTGAAAAACTGCCCGGATCCTTCAACTTAGATGGAGATTTATTTTGAAGGATCGCATTGCACTCCTTGATGAGTGCAACTGTCCCTTTTATATTCAACTCACATTTCTTGCTCAAAATATCTTTCAAAAAGTTAGTTTAAGTAGAAACTTGAGTAATCAAATCAGTGAAAGGTATAGTAACTTGCTAGTTTTTACCTATTTCAAGGAATATTCGAAAGTGATTATCATTCTTACTCTTGGTTACCCTGTTTGGAAAGGGCAACGGCACCTTTGAGGGAGGAATTGTATCGGTAACTGAATCAACTGCAGGAGCTTGCTTCTTTGTTGTTTCCTTTGCCTTTGAGGCTTCATTCTCCTTTTCTACAATTGCTTCTTCAAGGTCTTCAATTACAACCGAACTAGTCCTCTTTGTTCCCTTTGCAGCATTGTTAGTATCATCAGTAGGCATTTTAGGACTTTCATAAATAGTACCGCTCCTTGTGGCATAAAATTGTAATGATCACGAGGTGGATTTGATGGAGCATTTGATGGAGAAGGTTGAGGAGGAAGTTGCCCTTGTTGCCTTTGAGCCGATGATTGAGCGATTTGTGCAACTTGAGTTTCCAATTGCCTATTGTGAGCTTGCATAGCTTCCATGGCTTTCTGCATCTACATCATCATATTCTTAGTTCCGAAATCTCATTTCTAGTTGGCTGTGGAGCTGCTGGGAGTGGTGCTAGAGGTGGTGGCCTATTGAAACCTTGTAATACCCCACATTTTCATGTATTTTAAGGAAGTATTTTTGTATTTTATTCGTATAATTTTAATATTTTCGTTGAAAAATTATGTTCAATAGGAATATTAAATGAAAAAAAATAAAATAGATAATAATAAAATAAATAAATAATAATACAAAATAAGTTTTAATTAAAAATAATTATTTGTGTTTATAAATAACATTTTATGTTTATAAAATATTTTAAAAGGCTTCTAAAAATAGAATTTTCAAGATTTCCTAATTTATTTTTAGGCAAGGGCCTAAAGGTAATTTCCACTTGTTAGGATAAGTATGGGTTTTTCCAAATCCTACTTTGGGGCCTATAAATACCCTTTAAAACCCAAATTTTCAGATTTCATTCATCATTATTTGACATTAGGAGATAGAAAAAAAAGGGAAGAGGGAATTTCTGGAAAAAAAAAAGGAGGAAGATCGTTTTTTGGGAGTCATGCCTCGGGATCCGTGTCGTCGCCACCTCGCGACACTGCACACCACCGCCGACCACCTCGCACTCCTCCCCTGCTTGGTATATTTTTGGACCTTTACCGAGAATTGATGACTTGTTTGATCAATTAAAAGGGGCTACTGTGTTTTCAAAGATTGATTTGAGGTCAGGATACAATCAATTGAGGATTGCTACCAAGGACATACCAAAAACTGCTTTTCGTACGAGGTATGTGCACTATGAATTCACTGTTATGCCTTTTGAGTTAACCAATGCGACTACAATTTTCATGGACTTAATGAATAGAATTTTCCAACGATTTCAGGATAACTTTGTGGTTGTTTTCATTGATGACATCTTGGTGTACTCTAAGAGTAAAGAAGAGCATGTGGAACATTTGAGAACAATTTTGATGACATTGAGAGAGAATGAATTGTATGCTAAGTTCTTGAAATGTGAGTTCTGGTTGGAGAAAGTAGCATTTTTGGGGCATATTGTGTCTATAGAAGGAGTTGAAGTAGATCTAGCCAAGATTGAAGCAGTAAAGGAGTGGCCTACACCTAAGAATGTAACGGATGTACGGAATTTCTTAGGGTTAGCAGGTTATTATAGGAGGTTTGTGAAGGAATTTTCAAGGATTACTAAACCAATGACGTTGTTAATGAAGAAAGACTGTATGTTTGAGTGGAGTGATAAGTGTGAAGAGGCATTTCAGACCTTAAAAGAGCGTTTGACTACAACTTCAGTGCTGACTTTGCCAGATGGAAGTGATTCTTATGATGTGTATAATGGTGCTTCTGAAAATGGTTTGGGATGTGTGTTAATGCAAAATAGAAAGGTGATTGCATATGCTTCAAGGAAATTGGAACCATATGAGGCAAACTACCCTACTCATGATCTGGAGTTAGCAGCGATCATGTTTGGTTTAAAAATATGGAGACAATACTTGTATGGGGTAAAATGTAAGATATACACAGACCACAAGAGTTTAAAGTAATTTTTCACTCAAAAGGATTTAAACATGAGACAGAGGAGATGGCTTCAGTTGATCAAGGATTATGACCTAGATATCCAATACCATGAAGGGAAAGCTAATGTGGTAGCAGATGCTTTAAGCCGTAAAACGAGGCATGGAGTGAATACCTTGGTAGTTGCTAATGAACTATGTAAGGATATAGAAAGATTAAGCTTAGAAATAGTGAAGGAGGGAGAGTTGGAAGGAATTTTTTGTAATCTTAGTATCCAACCAACAATATTAGAGGAAATTAAGAAGAACCAGGAGGGAGATGTGAAATTGGTCAAAATTGAGGAAAAGTTGAAAGCAGGAAAAGCTATGGACTCTAAGATTCATGAGGATGGAAGTTTAAGGTATAAAGGAAGGTGGTGTGTACCACAGAAGTGTGAGGATCATAAACAAAGAATCATGGAGGAAGGTCATAATACCCTGTATTCAGTGCATCCTGGAGGCGATAAGCTGTATAAGGATTTAAAGAAGATGCATTGATGGCCTAGGATGAAAAGGGAAGTGGCTGAATTTGTGAGCAAATGTCTTACTTTCCAAAAGGTCAAATTTGAGCATAAGAGACCATAAGGAGAAGTCCAACCACTTGAAATACCAGGATGGAAATAGGATTGCATATCAATGGACTTTGTGACTTGCTTGCCAAAGTCGAAGAATCAAAATGATACCATATGGGTTGTGGTGGATAAGCTTACTAAGTCAGCGGTGTTTATACCCATGAAAGAGACTTGGAAAATGGAACAACTTGCAAAGGCTTACATAAAACATGTTGTGAGGCTACATGGAGTACCAAAGGGTATCGTGTCGGATAGGGATTCTAGGTTTCTTTCGAAATTCTGGAAAAGTGTCCAGGAAAACTTTGGTACGACATTGAAGATGAGTACAACTTTCCATCCAGCAATTGATAGACAAACAGAGAGAACCATACAAACCTTAGAGGACATGCTAAGGGCTTGTTTAATGGATTTTCAAGGGAATTGGGAGGATCAATTGGATCTCATTAAGTTTTCATACAACAATAGTTACCATGCAAGTATTGGCATTAGGGGTGTTAATGAGATGAGACAGCTCGTGAGTTACTCGCGAGCTACTCGGTCAACACTCGACTCGAATAAGCTTGGCTCGAGTTCGAGCTCGATATATAATTATATATATGTAATGTTTTTTAATGTATCCGAAACAAATTTTAAAAATTATACCCTTAATGGCTTAAGTTCTTATGTGTTGATTTAGCCGTTCATTTATTTCCATCTCAACCGTCAAAATTTAAGCTAATAAATAAAACTTAAAAAATAAAAAATTGTTTATTTATTTAAACAATAAAAAATTGTTCTAGATTTCTTAAAGTTGTAAAATATTTATTTAGGACATAACTACATAAATTTGGAAGTTTTTAAGATAATTATGTAATCTTTTGTTTCTATTAGTTACTTCTAAAGACAATTATGATAAATTTATTTTCAGGTTACTCATTATTATGAATTTGAGCTTCATTCGATTTGAGCTCGAGCTCGAGTGGAGCTCACCTTACGTCCTACCGAGTCGCTCCATTTTAAAATCTCACGAGCTTTCGAGCTCGAGTCGAGCTAGAGATTTAAGTTTCGAGTTCGAGTCGAGCTCAATGATACTCGAGCTCGACTCGCATCATTAACACCCCTAATTGGCATGGCACCTTTTTAAGCTTTGTATGGAAGGAAGTGTAGAAGCCCCTTGTGTTGGAATGACATAAGTGAGACAGTGATTCTAGGACCTCAATTGATTGAAGAAACCACGGATAAATAAGAGTAATACAAGCAAAGATTTAGGCAGCACAAGATAGACAAAAGTCCTATGCGGACCAAAAACGCCAAGAAGTTGTGTTTGAAGTTGGCAACAAGCTGTTACTTAAGGTATCACCAATGAAAGGAGTAATGAGGTTCGGAAAGAAAGGAAAATTAAGCCCAAAGTACATAGGACCCTATGAGATCTTGCAAAGGGTTGGAAATCTAGCCTATAAGTTAGCATTACCAATGGAGTTGAGCAAGGTTCACAATGTCTTTCATGTGTCTCAACTAAGGAAGTATGCTCGAGATGAGTCACATGTTTTACAGCCTGAAACAATAGAGTTAGACCAAAGTTTGACTTATAAAGAGAGGTCAATTAAGATCCTAGACAGTAAAGTCAGGGATACTCGCTCGTAGAAAAAGTGTCAAAATAGTGAAGGTGTTGTAGTCTAACCAAGAAACCGAAGAAGCTACTTGGGAAGCTGAAGATATGATGAGAGAAAAATACCCAGAGCTATTTCAGGTTAGTAAGTAGAGTTACGGGGACGTATAGTAACTCGATTTTTAAGGGGGGTAGAAAGCGACCTATTTTCGTGCGTTTTTACCCTCAATTTTGCAAGTTTTTATGAGTTTTACGACCTTTTAGTAAGAGTTTTATGTTTGTCTACTAAAACGTTGTCAAGTAAGCTAAGTGTCTAAGGTCTACAACAACATAGTATTATAATGAGGAAGTTAAGTAAATGTAGTCTCTATTCAAATTCCATACACTAATCTACACAAAGTTTCGGGACGAAACTTCTTTTAAGGGGGGTAGACTGTAATACCCCACATTTTCATGTATTTTAAGGAAGTATTTTTGTATTTTATTCGTATAATCGTAATATTTTTATTGAAAAATTATGTTTAATAGGTATATTAAATGAAAAAAATTAAAAAAAATATAATAAAATAAATAAATAATAATACAAAATAAGTTTTAATTAAAAACAATTATTTGTGTTTATAAATAATATTTTATGTTTATAAAATATTTTAAAAGGCTTCTAAAAATAGAATTTTCGAGAGTTTCCTAATTTATTTTTAGGCAAGGGCCTAAAGGTAATTTCCACTTGTTAGGATAAGTATGGGCTTTTCCAAATCCTACTTTGGGGCCTATAAATACCCTTTAAAACCCAAATTTTCAGATTTCATTCATCATTAGTTATGATTAGGATTCCAAAATCTAGAGAGAGAAAGAAAAAAAATAGGGAAGAGGGAATTTCCGAAAAAAAGGAGGAAGTTCGTTTTCTTGGGAGTCATGCCTCGGGATCCGTGTCGTCGCCACCGCACGCCACCGCTGGCCACCTCGCACTCCTCCCCTTGCTTGGTATATTTTCGGACCTTTTAAAAAAAAAATCTCCTTTCTTTTTGATTCAATCTTGCAAATTCATGTTCATATTTATGTTTAATCATGATTTTATAAGTTTCAATCATGTTTTAATAAAGTAATGATTTGCTTTAAGGCATGAATTAATTTGTTGTTCATGAAATTTTAGATTAGGGTTTATAAAGTATGAAAGTTTTGATCTTTATGAGTTTTTCATGACTTGAAAGTTAATAAATAAATCTGAAATTTTTATAAAAACAAGTTAAAATAAGTTTTAAGTGTTAATATTATGCTTGTATGATCACATATTAATTCTATGATGTTACATATAATTTTTAATAAGTTTCATGAAGTTTAAAAGTGATTTTAAGCATGTTTAACATGCTGTCCAGATTTTATAAAGTGAATAATTAGGCTTTTAAAGTATGTAATTAGCATGATTTGATCATATAAATTAAGTAATACATTGTATGATTGATTTATGTTGTTTTTGAAGTTTTTCAAGGAGTTTTGGTAATTTTAAATTGCTGTCCACTTTTCTAAAGTGGCATAAAATTTATATTAAGGTTTTGTAAAGCAGAAATAAGTCCCGAAAACCAAGTAATCATACAATAGAAAATTAAAGTGTAGCATGGAATTGAATAGAGACCATATAAGGAATGTTTTGGACAAGTTTCCAATATAGAAGTTAGTTTATAGTTGTTGTAGAACTTAGTCAACAAGGTTTTAATTTAGTTTCGATTTTCTCTATGTAGGAGACTTTGATTTAGTCCACTTTTAGAAGTTGTGTCGCAGCACCACTATTTTACAAGGTACGTAAGTACTAAAGACAAACATAAGAGCTAGAATTTATGCTTGGATGATCCTTTATGATATGAAATATTGTTATGCTTGTTTGAATCATGAATTTATGTGCATGACAAGTTTTATTAGAAGCATGATTTTATAGTATGTTGACATTCCATGTTAAATAGCAATATAAATATTTTTATAGGATTGAATTGGAATGTTATGATCAGTTTAATTTGGCCACAAGTTTATTAACAAGAAAGGTAGTTGTGAATTTTTATTCACGTGATTAAAAGGAGTTATGAGCAATTACATGTTGCCACTCACAGTTTAATGTGTGGTCAAGGAGGAAGTAAATATTTAGCCACTCACAGTTAATGTATGGTAAAGGAAGTTCAGTTTAATTAAAGGACACACATTAGTTTAATTTTGAATCACCTCAAATTATTGAAGATCATTAATATGGCTTGCTTGATGTGATGCATGTTTTTATGTGTTGTTGCATCTGAGTCATAACATTGTTAAACCGGTTAATCACGTAAAGTGTAAGAGGATTTGCATCAAAACTCTTGAAACGTATATACCTTGAGTATGAACAATGTGGGGAGTTGTATGGAATAGTGATCTATGACTTCTAATTGGAGTACAAGACGTTGTACTCTTTTATATTTATAATAATGCGCTAGAATTTCGTCACTTTAATTTTACTGACCAAAATGTGTTACCAACTAAGTGTTATCTTTTAAAAGTGTTACAATGGAAGTGTTACGTACCATAAAGTGTTACGTTAAAGTGTTACCAATTAAAGAATGTTATTAAAGAAATGTTACATATCATAAAGTGTTACATTAAAGTGTTACCTATTATAAAATGTTGCCTTAAATTGTTACATATTATAAAGTGTTACACTAAAGTGTTACCTTTGAAAAAGTGTTCCCACTTCAGTGTCACCTAATGTCATTTATGTTGTAGTAGGTATAAGGAATAGTGATGGAACTGAATGCAATTTGGCAAAGAACTTATGCATGTAGTAGGTTGGACCCAATTTTGGTTGATACTGCTGGTGCTGAGATTGAGCAGTTGCAGTGGTCGTCTTCGCAGCCTGATTGGGTTGCTATTGCGTTTCCTAATAAGCTTCAGATTTTGAGGGTTTGAAAAATTATTGATTGAATTGATTAGTTAATGACCGATTTTTGTTGTTTGGGTGTGTTTGTTTTTGTTTATTGGTTATTGGAAAGGTGTAATCTATAAGGTTTACTTGTAGTATCGTTCAATTATTATTTATGGAAGGAGGAATTTTGTTGCTAGTCATTTGTTTAATATTGTTATTGTTATTTTCTTAAACTTTTCATACAAAGAATCGGATTATTTGATTGAAGAAGAATAGGGTAGTGGTTTTGGTTTAAACCGGTAAGATGATGCTTTGCTTATTGTTTTTTTTTTTTAAGTTTAGTGCAATCAATGTGGATTTGGATGGGTGTGAAGCAACTCTAAGGGTTGGGTGGGTGTGTCCATACGAAATTCATTTTGACCGATGTTTAAACAACCCACCGGAGGTGAAAGAATACCTCCACTGTGCTGTAACAGATGCGATGCGATCGAAGAAGTTCATTTTAGCTCTATGCCTTGAAAGGTATGCCATTCTTACCTATAACTTGCACAAACTTAACTATATTCTCTTAATTTGAGTTAGGCTTGTTAGTTAACTTCCTATTTGAAATTGTGGTTTTAGTAAACATTTAGTACTTTTACTCATATCCCCTTCAACTCACACGGTCTACGTCTTTGACTCATGTCGTACGGAACCACCAAAGAAGTATCACGTCTTGACTTGGGTGAATAGGTATAGTGTAAAATGACTAATTGTTGATCAAGTTTAGTAATTCATATATGTTTACTCATTGTTGACTCATATTCCTTTAAATTGAATACTGTATAAACCAAAGTTACAAAATGACTATTTTGACTTTGTTTTATTGGTGGTGTACATTGTAGTGTCTTAAGGAAGGTGGGTGCAACCCCAATAGGATCGATAACTAAGTTGCTGTATGTAGAGTTAATATTTGCATAACTGGAGCTACGAAGTTTTTCTGTTTGTAGCTTGTTTAAGATGTTCATTTTTCTTTGTTATTTGGTTTGTACGTTGTTTAACATGTGCATTTCTTCATGTGAATGTTTATTAGTGTGCCCAACAACAAAACAGCGTTGAGTGTGGTTACTATGTAATGCGAAACATGTTAGACATCGTATTGAGTTGCACGGAATCAGATGATTTATGCACGGTATGATTGATTCAGACTTTATGCATGGTATTTATTCTTTTTTTTTTTTTTTGATTTGTTTGAATATGCTAAATTGTATGTTGGGCGGTTTATGCAAGTGTCGGACAAATCGGGTAGGCTTTGCATGAATCGGCCATGTTTTATGTATGTTGGTGGTTATTTGAAAGTGTTTGAGCACCTTTTGGTTGTTTTAGGAAAGTATCGGACAACTCGGGCAGGCCTTGCATGATTTCAGCACGTGTCGGCCTGGTCGGGCACTTATTGGCCGATTCGGCCTTGTCTCATGCTTGTTGTGTGCGTTTTGGTGTTCACGGCCTTGTTGCTATTGTTGTTGTTTTTGTGTTCACTGAATAGTGATGTTCAGCTGTTGTGCTTTTCTGCTGGTATGTTACTGCTCTTTTGTTCTACACTGGCTATTCAAACCCTTATTATTGTTATGTTGTACCCTATTTTTTTGGTGCAAATGTAAGCGTTTGCCTAGATCAGCTCAAACAACTAAAGAACCAACAAACACAATGTTACCAAACATTGTCCACCCATAAAGATCCATCTCTAGTGCACAAAAATGCAAAGCAGCTTGCCTACGTGCCATCTCTTCCTTTCCCTTTTCCTCCCTCCCTTTCCCTCCCAATTTTTGTTACCAAACACAATGTTAACGTCATCAACAAGTTTTTGACAGTTATACTCAAAATTGACCAAAACTAGTAAAGGAAACAAATAGTTAAAACTACAACCAAGAGTGAATCAAAAAAGCTACTAGAGAATTGGCAAAGATACCAAGACCCTTGTTAATTTTCACTCTAATTCACATATGGGTAGATTACAAATAATAAAATTGAAAAGAAAAACTTCAAACATCTTTAAAATCAGCAAGAAAACCTTTCCCAATCCTACCTCCAAAGGGGAATTCTGAATTCATCTATATAAAGACCCATCTCTATATATGACAAAAATATGAAGCAACTTCCCTATATACTCTAAAGCAAAATGTCCACCCATAAAGATCCATCTCTAGTGCACAAAAATGCAAAGCAGCTTGCCTACTTGCTCAAAGAAATATGTCTGCCTTTGTTAGGCTAGGCATGATCCATGATACTGCCTGACAACTTATCATGCTAAACTATCAAGTTACAGCAATTAGAATTAGAAGAAGTGTGTAAGCTTAGAGTACTTAGCGTGTAAGTTATGGACACTTATGCTCAGGCTGAGGTTTTATGGGTTAGTTAGAGTAATACCAAGAAGCTTAAGGCTGCTGAAGAACTAAGATAAACTCAGTTTTGAAGACTAGAATAGCGTCCTAACACTTAGAGACCGATGGGTTAGATAGTCTCATGCTGTTGTTGCTTTTCTCCGGTTAATGTTGTGCTGTTGTATTCGCTACAGTTCGGGGCTCACTCAATTAAGTTTGGTGAATCTTTGTTTGTGTTTGTTGTGTGTAATGACCTTGACTTTAATTTGTTCTGTCGTTATGTGTCACCTTCATTGCCGTTGTGTTATTGTAGTGTTTTTTGTGTGAAATATATTTGGTCTATCACATCTTATGTGTATATGTGTAATGAAGGTTGTGACCTCAGCAAGTCGACAAGGGCCTTTCAGCGTTCGTGAAATTGACGAAGTCCGAGAGAAGTTGGCTTCATTTATTGCATTATACTGTTTAGAGTAACAATCTATCCAACTTTAATTAATTAGTTTCTTAATGTAATATACACTTATATATAAATGTTCCTAATTATTCGTAATGATGTGACGATATATCTCCGATGAACTCCATCGTAATTATAAATGATGTATTAAAGTGCATGTATTTTGGATTACCCCTAATTTGCTTATATCTAATAAATATTATTATTACTATTAATTTTATTAATTTGTTTTAACTCTTAATTAAAGTCCTTATTAATATTGTTGTTACTTTCTAATAAATAATAAATATATAAATTAAATTAGTTAAATTAATATAATTATTATTTATTATTTACAATATACAAAATGATAAATAAATAATCAACAAAAAATAAATTTAAAAACCTTTTTACTCTAGTCATATTAAAAACCCGGATCAAATAACAATTTCAATTCAAAGTGGAGGGAAAACACTTTTTTGCTCCGGTTTTTTGGAAAAACCGGAGCCAAAAACCTTTTTTTGGTGGGAAAATTGGAGTTTTTGCTCCGGCTCCTTAAAAAACTGGAGCAAAAAGTCTAACTTTTTTGGAGGGAATTTGATTTTTTGCTACGTTTAGAAAGAACCGGAGAAAAAAACTCCATTATTTACTCCGTTCATGACCGGAGCAATAAGTCACATATATATTGCTACTATCTCATCTACTCTGGTGAAGAACCAGAGCAAAAGGGGGGTTTTTGACCGGAGTAAATGACAGTTTTTCCACTAGTGATTTGACTAAATTCTACAGCAACTCTAAACTAACTTTTAGTGTTGAAAAATCAACTAAAACCTTTCTTATATCATCACTATTCAATTTCATACTTTATCCATAAATTTTCTTTTTAAAAACCCTTGTTTTACATTATTTTCCGAAAATGGCAGTTTTGAAAAACAACTTTAAAACTCTTTTAAACCCTTTTAAAATTCATGTTTAGACCTTTTTTTTTTTTTTGAGTGGATTTCATGTTTAGACCTTAAAACAACATATTTATGTTCTAAGAGCATCATGTAATAATACTTAACAATTATTTGAAACAAAACTAATATTTTTACTACTTATGTTCATACTTATACAAAAACTACATCAATAATAGAATACTTTAAAACTCTCAAAAACCATTGTAAAGTCCATAATTTGATAATAACACGTCATAAAAATGAACTATAATCATAATATAAGATATCAGAACTTTAAAACATGAATACTAAATTATTTTTCATAAACTAATAAACCCTAATCACAAAATTTCATCAACAACTTTTAAAACATAATTATAAATTCATTAAACATGATCATACTACTAATCATCATGCATAAAAAAAATTATAAACATGATTTAAACAAGAATTAGAATTTAAAATAAAGAAGAAGAAAGTTGCGTTGCTTTTTTGTTTTACTCGAAAAAACGAAAGGAGGAGGGATGAGGAAGGAGGAAGGATCAGTCGTCGCTGGTGGTATTTGGCGGTGGCTAATGTTTTTAGTGACCTCTGGTGGTGGCCGGCGAGAGGGGTTAGGATTTTCAGGTTTTAGGGTTTCAAACATTTATTTTTTTCTGAAACTCAAAACATGAAAATTAATTCTGAAAATTCTGATTTAAAGGGGTATTTATAGGCCCAAAATCGGTTTTGGTGAAATTACTAAAATACCCTTAATGATGGAAATTACTTTTATGCCTTTGTTTTAAAACAATTAAGGAAACCCTCTAAAAACTCGATTTGAAAACTTTTAAAACACTTCAATAAATATTAAAAATTTAAAATGTCAGAAAATAAATTATAAACTTTATAAAACCTTGAAATAATTATTTCAACTCCTTAATTAATTAAATTTCGTTAATTAATTAATTTATTAAACCTTTATTTTTGATAAAAACACCAAAAATGCACTTAATAATTATTAAATTTAAATTCATAAAATGCTTAAAAAATGAGGTATTACACCTACTATGAATTTCTTGAACCATTTTATGACACTAATGGAAAGAGGTAGTTTGGATTAAAGATCTTCGTTGGATGCTACTTCATAGAGGAAAAGGTTACTCATGCTACTAAAAATAAGTCTGAACCAAACGATCTGAATGCACAAGGACTTAGGTTACTATTTGGACTAAAAAGCACTACACCTCCTGAATAGGAACTCTTCATGGCTATGAATCCTAAAACTTTTGACCCCAACGGTCTCATCAGTCTTGCAAGGCAAGTAGTTCATGGATGGTGCAAGACTATGAAGATCACTACTCCGATCCATAAGGAAGGACTATAGACTTTAATGTAGGAGAAGGTTGTGTGTTTGAGTCTAGTTCCGAGTTTGATTCTTGATGAAGAGGTTTTAAGGCCTAATAGGAAATAAACCATTGATGTAGTATAGTGTGGGATAAAACACGGGGAGTAACTAATCCAACAAAAGCCATCTATCTTTTATTAAGGGTATTTTGGAAGTTTTTGAGGAAATTTTGGGTTAATTAAACTAAAACTGCCAACTATAGCTAGCAACAACAAAAAGAAGGAATAAAATTTCAAATTAATTCAAGGAAACTAACATCTAAAGTCTATGGTTCCAGATTTATGTTGTTTTAGGGGATTTACTCAACACAAGTCAATAAATAATCAAGTCAAGGGGAATGAAAATCTCTCATTAACATGTCTAAACCTCCTCTTGGAGTGATCTAGACTTGGGAGAACGATTCATCAATGGAACCTTCTCTCGAGGTGATCCATTCACTTCACAAAACCCACCTTTGAGCACAAGAGGTATCTACAAGGGTGATTCGTAGGTGCAACACTCAATATACTAATAATGCCTTCCCTAATGACTATATGCAAGGAAAATGGGTTGCAAACATCTCATAGACAAAGCATCACAACACAAAAATACATGGAAATTAATTAGTGCACCATAGCCAAAATCCAAGCTGCATTGACACCATAAATCAACAACCCCAATCTTAATCAAACATCAACATTTGTAAAAATCCCAAAAATCAATCATAAACCCTTCCTCATAGCCTCTAGAAGAAGACTACTTAATTCAGAAGAAACTTTCAAGGTTGTTCTATGGAAATCCTATTTTGTGAATTAGGACGGATTTTTTGCTTAATGAATAAAAGATACTATGCTTAATTTCATGAAATATCTACTAATTAAGGGTTGACTTTTAATTGAAGTTAATCTTAGGAAACTAGAAACATTACTAGGTTGTTTATGCAATTCCATGCTAAATGTTTATTGTTTAAATCATCATCATTAATTATGTTTAAACAAGAACGGAAAAGGATGTTCTCACCTAAATATGATAATTCTTGGACAACCAGTTAGGTATCTATTAAATTGAATTAATCTAAAGTGATTACCCTCATTGTTGGAATTAATCTAAAGTGGTTAGGTATCTATTAAATTGAATTAATCTAAAGTGATTACCCTCATTGTTGGAAATTATATGTGCATTAATAAACTCACCTAGTAATTCCCTAGCGTGCTTTTACTTTAGAGCTTTAACCGGAAATATGATTGATGTAGTTCGATATTATAATATTAATGAAATTGCAATGAGATCAAGTAGAGGCTACTATACGCGGGGGGATAGTGTGAACTACTCTTGTCCTTACCCTCGTCCCGGAATCTAGAGATATGAGACCTTCTTATCCTTGGCTGGTGATTTGACTTCGGGCTAGACCTAATGCGGTTCTGTGAGCTCCCGAGAAGAGCACAGTGGCAACTTTTCTAATTGGGTTTTGAGTTTCTGGACTCACTCCCCAAGCCAAGCCTACTCACACCCCCCCCCCCCCCCCCCCCCCGCGATAGTAGCCTCTACTTGATCTCATTGCAATTTCATTAATATTATAATATCGAACTACATCAATCATATTTCCGGTTAAAGCTCTAAAGTAAAAGCCCGCTAGGGAATTACTAGGTGAGTTATTAATGCACATATAATTTCCAACAATGAGGTAATCACTTTAGATTAATTCAATTTAATAGATACCTAACCACTTTAGATAATTCAACAATGAGGGTAATCACTAGATTAATTCAATTTAATAGATACCTAACTGGTTGTCCAAGAATTATCATATTAGGTGAGAACAACCTTTTCCGTTCTTGTTTAAACATAATTATGATGATTTAAACAATAAACTTTAGCATGGAATTGCATAAACAACCTAGTAATGTTTCTAGTTCCTAAGATTAACTTCAATTAAAAGTCAACCCTTAATTAGTAGATATTTCATGAAATTAAGCATAGTATCTTTTATTCATTAAGCAAAAAATCCGTCCAATTCACAAAATAGGATTTCCATAGAAACAACTGAAAGTTTCTTCTGAATTAAGTAGTCTTCTTCTAGGGCTATGAGGAAGGGTTTATGATTGATTTTGGGATTTTACAAATGTTGATGTTTGATTAAGTTGGGGTTGTTGATTTATGGTGTCAATGCAGCTTGGATTTGGCTATGGTGCACTAATTAATTCCATGTATTTTTGTGTTGTGATGCTTGTCTATGAGATGTTTGCAACCCATTTTCCTTGCATATAGTCATTAGGGAAGGCATTATTAGTATATTGAGTGTTGCACCTACGAATCACCTTGTGAGATAACTCTTGTGCTCAAAGGTGGGTTTGTGAAGTGAATGGATCACCTCGAGAGAAGGTTCCATTGATGAATCGTTCTCCCAAGTCTAGTCACTCCAAGAGGAGGTTTAGACATGTTATGAGAGATTTTCATTCCCCTTGACTTGATTATTTATTGACTGTGTTGAGTAATCCCCTAAAACAACATAAATCTGGAACCATAGACTTTAGATGTTAGTTTCCTTGAATTAATTTGAAATTTTATTCCTTCTTTTTGTTGTTGCTAGGTATAGTTGGCAGTTTTAGTTTAATTAAACCCAAAATTTCCTCAAAAACTTCCAAATACCCTTATAAAAGATAGATGGCTTTTGTTGGATGATTACTCCCCGTGTTTTATCACACATATACACATCAATGGTTTATTTCCTATTAGGCCTTAAAACCTCTCATCAAGAATCAAACTCGGAACAGACTCAAAACACAACCTTCTCCTACATTAAGTCTATAGGCCTTCCTTATGGATCGGAGTAGGTGCTTCATAGTCTTGCACCATCCATGAACTACTTGCCTTGCAAGACTGATGAGACCGTTGGGGTCAAAAGTTTTAGGATTCATAGCATGAAGAGTTCCTATTAGGAGGTGTAGTGCTTTTTAGTCCAAATAGTAACCTAAGTCCTTGTGCATTCAGATCGTCTGGTCAGACTATTTTTAGTAGCATGAGTAACCTTTTCCTCTATGAAGAGCATCCAACAAGATCTTTAATCAAACTACCTCTTTCCATTAGTGTCATAAAATGGTTCAAGAAATTCATAGTGGTGTATACCTCATTTTTTAAGCATTATGATTTAAATTAATAATTATTAAGTGCATTTTTGGTGTTTTTATCAAAAATAAAGGTTTAATAAAAATTAATTAACGAAAATTAATTAATTAAGGAGTTGAAATAATTATTTCAAGGTTTTATAAAGTTTATAATTATTTTCTGACATTTTAAATTTTTAATATTTATTGAAGTGTTTTAAAAGTTTTCAAATCGAGTTTTTAGAGGGTTTCCTTAATTGTTTTAAAACAAAGGCATAAAAGTAATTTCCATCATTAAGGGTTTTATGTAATTCACAAAAACCGATTTTGGGCCTATAAATACCCCTTTAAATCAGAATTTTCAGAATTAATTTTCATGTTTTGAGTTTCAGAAAAAAATAAATGTTTGAAACCCTAAAACCTGAAAATCCTAACCCCTCTCGCCGGCCACCACCAGAGGTCACTAAAAACATTAGCCACCGCCAAATACACCAGCGACGACTGATCCTTCCTCCTCCTCATCCCTCCTCCTTTCGTTTTTCGAGTAAAAACAAAAAGCAACGCAACTTCTTCTTCTTATTTTAAATTTAATTCTTGTTAAATCAGTTTATAATTTTTTTTGCATGGATTAGTAGTATGATCATGTTTAATGAATTTATAATTAGTTTTAAAGTTGTTGATGAAATTTGTGATTAGGGTTTATTAGTTTATAAAATAATTTAGTATTCATGTTTAAAGTTCTAATTCTTATATTATGATTATAGTTCATTTTTATGACGTGTTATTATCAAATTATGGACTTTACAAAGGTTTTTGAGAGTTTTAAAGTATTCTATTATGATGTAGTTTTTGTATAAGTATGAACAAGTAGTAAAAAATTTAGTTTTGTTTCAAATAATTGTTAAGTATTATTACATGATGCTTTAGAACATAAATATGTTGTTTAAGGTCTAAACATGAAATCCACTCAAAAAAAAAAAAAGGTCTAAACATGAATTTTAAAAGGGTTTAAAAGAGTTTTAAAGTTGTTTTTAAAACTGCCATTTTCGGAAAAAATGTAAAACAGGGTTTTTAAAAAGAAAATTATGGATAAAGTATGAAATTGAATAGTGATGATATAAGAAAGGTTTTAGTTGATTTTCAACACTAAAAGTTAGTTTAGAGTTGCGTAGAATTTAGTCAAATCACTAGTGGAAAAACTGTCATTACTCCGGTCAAAAACCCCCCTTTTGCTCTGGTTCTTCACCAGAGTAGATGAGATAGTAGCAATAAGTCTTGTAAAGATAGATATGTGAACTATTGCTCCGCTCCGGTCATGAACGGAGTAAATATGGAGTTTTTTCTCCGGTTTTTCTAAACGTAGCAAAAAATCAAATTCCCTCCAAAAAAGTTAGACTTTTTGCTCCAGTTTTTAAGGAGCCGGAGCAAAAACTCCAAATTTTCCCACCAAAAAAAGGTTTTGGCTCCGGTTTTTCCAAAAAACCGGAGCAAAAAAGTGTTTTCCCTCCACTTTGAATTGAAATTGTTATTGATCCGGGTTTTTAATATGAATAGAGTAAAAAGGTTTTTAAATTTATTTTGTTGATATTTATTTTTATTCATTGTATATTGTAATAATAAATAATAATTATATTAATTAACTAATTTAATTTATATATTTATTATTTATTAGAAAGTAACAACAATATTAATAAGGACTTTATTAAGAGTTAAAACAATTAATAAAATAATAGTAATAATAATATTTATTAGAATAAGCAAATTAGGGGTAATCAAAATACATGCACTTTAATACATCATTTATAATTACGATGGAGTTCATCGGAGATATATCGTCACATCATTACGAATAATTAGAACATTTATATATAAGTGTATATTACATTAAGAAACTAATTAATTAAAGTTGGATAGATTGTTACTCTAAACAGTATAATGCATAAATGAAGCCAACTCTCTCGGCTTCGTCAATTTCACGAACGCTGAAAGGCCCTTGTCGACTTGCTGAGGTCACAACCTTCATTACACATATACACATAAGATGTGATAGACAAATATATTTCCACAAAAAACACTACAATAACACAACGGCAATGAAGGTGACACATAACAACAGAACAAATTAAAGTCAAGGTCATTACACACAACAAACACAAACAAGATTCACCAAACTTAATTGAGTGAGCCCCGAACTGTAGCGAATACAACAGCACAACATTAACCGGAGAAAAGCAACAACAGCATGAGACTATCTAACCCATCGGTCTCAAGTCTTAGGACGCTATTCTAGCTTCAAAACTGAGTTTATCTTAGTTCTTCAGCAGCCTTAAGCTTTTGATATTACTCTAACTAACCCATAAAACCTCAGCCTGAGCATAAGTGTCCATAATTACACGCTAAGTACTCTAAGCTTACACACTTTTCTAATTCTAATTGCTGTAACTTGATAGTTTAGCATGATAAGTTGTCAGGCATATCAGGATCATGCCTAGCCTAACAAAGGCAGACATATTCTTTGAGCAAGTAGGCAAGCTGCTTTGCATTTTGTGCACTAGAGATGGATCTTTATGGGTGGACATTTGCTTTAGAGTATATAGGGAAGTTGCTTCATATTTTGTCATATATAGAGATGGGTCTTTATATAGATGAATTCAGAATTCCCCTTTGGAGGTAGGATTGGGAAAGGTTTTCTTGCTGATTTTAAAGATGTTTGAAGTTTTTCTTTTCAATTTTATTATTTGTAATCTACCCATAGTGAATTAGAGTGAAAATTAACAAGGGTCTTGGTATCTTTGCCAATTCTCTAGTAGCTTTTTTGATTCACTCTTGGTGTAGTTTTAACTATTGTTTTCCTTTACTAGTTTTGGTCAATTTTGAGTATAACTGTCAAAAACTTGTTGATGACGTTAACATTGGTTGGTAACAAAAATTGGGAGGGAAGGGAGGGAGGAAAAGGGAAAGGAAGAGATGGCACGTAGGCAAGCTGCTTTGCATTTTTGTGCCCTAGAGATGGATTTTATGGGTGGACAATGTTGGTAACATTGTGTTTGTTGGTTCTTTAGTTGTTTGAGACTGATCTAGGCAAACGCTACATTTGCCCCAAAAAAATAGGGTACAACATAACAATAATAAGGGTTTGAATAGCCAGTGTAGAACAAAAGAGCAGTAACATACAGCAGAAAAGCACAACAGCTGAACATCACTATCATGAACACAAAAACAACAACAATAGCAACAAGGCCGTGAACACCAAAACGCACACAACAAGATGAGACAAGGCCGAATCGGCAATAAGTGCCCGACCAGGCCGACACGTGCTGAAATCATGCAAGGCCTGCCCGAGTTGTCCGATACTTTCCTACAAAACACCAAAAGTGCTCAAACACTTTCAATAACCACCAACATACATAAAACTGGCCGATTCATGCAAAGCCTACCCGATCTGTCCGACACTGCATAAAACCGCCCAACATACAATTAGCATATTCAAACAAATCAAAAAAAAAAAAAAAGAATAAATACCATGGCATAAGTCTGAATCAATCATACCGTGCATAAATCATCTGATTCCGTGCAACTCAATCGTGTCTAACATGTTTCGCATTACATAGTAACCACACTCAACGCTGTTTTGTTTGGGCACACTAATAAACATTCACATGAAGAAATGCACATGTTAAACAACGTACAAAACAAATAACAAAGAAAAATGAACATCTTAAACAAGCTACAAACAGAAAAAATTCGTAGCTCCAGTTATGCAAATATTAACTCTACATACAGCAACTTAGTTACGATCCTATTGGGGTTGCACCCACCTCCTAAGACACTACAATGTACCACCACCATAAAAAGTCAAAATAGTCATTTGTAACTTTGGTTTATACAGTATTCAATTTAAAGGAATATGAAACAATGAGTAAACATATTGAATTAATAAACTTGATCCACAATTAGTCATTTACACTATACCTATTCACCCAAGTCAAGACGTGATACTTCTTTGGTGGTTCCGTACGACATGAGTCAAAGACGTAGACCGTGTGAGTTGAAGGGGATATGAGTAAAAGTACTAAATGTTTACTAAAACCACAATTTCAAATAGGAAGGTAACTAACAAGCCTAACTCAAATTAAGAGAATATAGTTAAGTTTGTGCAGTTAAGGTAAGAATGGCATACCTTTAAGGCATAGAGCTAAAATGAACTTCTTCGATCGCATGCCATCTGTTACACGCACAGGGAGGTATTCTTTCACCCGGTGGGTTGTTTAAACATCGGTCAAAATGAATTTCGTATGGAACACCCACCCAACCCTTAGAGTTGCTTCACACCCATCCAAATCCACATTGATTGCACTAAACTTAAAAAAAAAAAATAAGCAAAGCATCATCTTACCGGTTTAAACCAAAACCACTACCCTATTCTTCTTCAATCAAATAATCCGTTCTTTGTATGAAAAGTTTAAGAAAATAACAATAACAATATTAAACAAATGGCTAGCAACAAAATTCCTCCTTCCATAATAATAATTGAACGATACTACAAGTAAACCTTATAGATTACACCTTTCCAATAACCAATAAACAAAAACAAACACACCCAAACAACAAAAATCGGTCATAACTAATCAATTCAATCAATAATTTTTCAAAACCTCAAAATCTGAAGCTTATTAGGAAACGCAATAGCAACCCATCAGGCTGCGAAGACGACCACTGCAACTGCTCAATCTCAGCACCAGCAGTATCAACCAAAATTGGGTCCAACCTACTACATGCAAAGTTCTTTGCCAAATTGCATTCAGTCCATCTATTCCTTATACCTCCTACAACATAAATGACATTAGGTGACACTGAAGTGGGAACACTTTTTCAAAGGTAAACACTTAGTGTAACACTTTATAATATGTACATTTAAGGCAACATTTTATATAGGAACACTTAATGTAACACTTTATGATATGTAACATTTCTTTATAACATTCTTTAATTGGTAACACTTTAACGTAACACTTATGGTACGTAAAAATTCCATTGTAACACTTTTAAAGAAACACTTAGTTGGTAACACATTTTGGTCAGTAAAATTAAAGTGATGGAATTCTAGCGCATTATTATAATATAAAAGAGTACAACGTCTGTACTCCAATAGAAGTCCTAGATCACTATTCCATACAACTCCCCACATTGTTCATACTCAAGGTATATACGTTTCAAGGTTTTGATGCAAATCCTCTTACACTTTACGTGATTAACCGGTTTAACAATGTTATGACTCAGATGCAACAACACATAAAAACATGCATCACATCAAGCAGCCATATTAATGATCTTCAATAATTTGAGGTGATTCAAAATTAAACTAATGTGTGTCCTTTAATTAAACTGAAATTCCTTTACCATACATTAACTGTGAGTGGCTAAATATTTCTTCCTCCTGACCACACATTAAACTGTGAGTGGCAACATGTAATTGCTCATAACTCCTTTAACACGTGAATAAAAAATCAAACTACCTTTCTTGTTAATAAAACTTGTGGACCAATTAAACTGATCATAACATTCCAATTCAATCCTATAAAAATATTTATATTGCTATTTAACATGGAATGTCAACATACTATAAATCATGCTTCTAATAAAACTTGTCATGCACATAAATTCATGATTCAAACAAAGCATAACAATATTTCATATCATAAGGATCATCTAAGCATGAATTCTAGCTCTTATGTTTGTCTTTAGAATTACGTACCTTGAAAATAGTGTGCTGCGACACAACTTCTAAAGTGGACTAAATCAAAGTCTCCTACATAGAGAAATCGAAACTAATATTAAACCTTGTTGACTAAGTTCTACAAAACTATAAACAACTTCTATATTGGAAAACTTGTCCAAAACATTCCTTATATGGTCTCTATTCAATCCATGCTACATTTAATTTCTATGATGATTACTTGGTTTTCGGGACTTATTTCTGCTTTACAAAACCTTAATATAAATTTATGCCACTTAGAAAGTGGACAGCAATTTAAATTACCAAAACTCCTGAAAAACTTCAAAAACAACATAAATCAATCATACATGTATTACTTAATTATATGATCAAATCATGCTATTACATACTTAGAAGCCTAATTATTCACTTTATAAAATCTGGACAGCATGTTAAACAGCTTAAAATCACTTTTAAAATTCATGAAATTATTAAAAATTATATGTAACATCATAGAATTAATATGTGATCATACAAGATAATATTAACACTTAAACTATTTTAACTTGTTTTATAAAAAATTTCAGATTTATTTATTAATTTCAAGTCATGAAAACTCATAAGATCAAAACTTTCAACTTTATAAACCCTAATCTAAAATTTCATGAACAACAAATTAATTCATGCCTTAAAGCAAATCATTACTTATTAAAACATGATTGAAAATTATAAAATCATGATTAAACATAAATAGAACATGAATTTGCAAGATTGAATCAAAAAAGGAGATTTTTTTTTAAAAGGTCCGAAAATATACCAAGCAAGGGGAGGAGTGCGAGGTGGCCAGCGGTGGCGTGCGGTGGCGACGACACGGACCGAGGCATGACTCCAAGAAAACAAACTTCCTCCTTTTTTTCGGAAATTCCCTCTTCCCTATTTTTTTTCTTTCTCTCTCTAGATTTTGGAATCCTAATCATAACTAATGATGAATGAAATTTGAAAATTGGGTTTAAAGGTATTTATAGGCCCCAAAGTAGGATTTGGAAAAGCCCATACTATCCTAACAAGTGGAAATTACCTTTAGGCCCTGCCTAAAAATAAATTAGGAAACTCTCGAAAATTCTATTTTAGAAGCCTTTAAAATATTATAAACATAAAATATTATTATAACACAAATAATGTTTTTAATTAAAACTTATTTTGTATTATTATTTATTATTTTATTATATTGTTTTGTT
>PYUH01000138.1:2472442-2523964 GCA_016808085.1 Suaeda aralocaspica
GGGGGGGGGCACATTATGACCGAGTTTGTCCTTACCCTTGTCCCCAAATACATGAACTAGTGATCGACTTAACTTTGGAGTTAAATTGCCTTCTGACTAGACATCCCAGTGTCGTGAGTTACCAAAAAGAGCTCAGTGACTACTTCTTTACTTGAGTTTCAATACTCAACCCTTAGCCAAGCATACTCATACTATGCAAGAAACATCCAATGTCCGTAAAAAGGAGACGTGACCCCACACAAGCTCCGAGTCCACAACATCTATTATATATTAAGTAAAATATAAAATATTATTGTACATTAAGCGTAATCAGATTCTATAATTTAACAGGAAAAAAAATCCTTTGCATACATTAAATTTTTTGCATAATTTTTTTTTAAAATTGTATTCATATTTGAGTACCAGGTCCTACAGCTTGGTCTTGGACTAAATTGAACCTAAAACCTGGAATCACCAAATTCCATGGGTTGGGGACTTGACCGAACCCCTAGCTTAGTGGTGTTCATGACTTGGAAAAAAGTTTAACCATTATGCGGTTATGGTGTTTTGGGGTTGACGATCGATGGTGCTTGGTGCCTTTGTTGGTGAGGTTGAAGATGTTGGGGTGATGATATAGAATTGGTGATAAACAAATTATGGTGATGGTGATGGTGATGGTGATGTTGAAAATGAAGATTTTTGGTAATGGTGAAGATGGAGATGGTATAGTAGAGAAGTGAAAGGGATGACACATATATTAACAACAATTTGTACTTTGCAAAGGTCAAATTAAAGTGTAATTTAAATTAATTAGTGGGTTAATAATGTTTTAGTAGAGAGGGAAGTTAAATTTATCACATTGATAAAGTGGAGTGTATCAAGCAATTTTGAGGCTAATAAACAAGCAAAAATAGAGGGCCCCTCACATTTCTTACATGGGACCCATTACCTATGAAGCACGGGGTCGGCTGCCTACTGGGGGAACCCGTCTTGGGGACGTCTGGGGGTCGGGGACGGTACGGGGACGACACAAAAACGTCCCGGGGTCGCCATCAATCGGGTGGGGTCGGGTGTGTTACTTCGGGGACGGTTCGGGGTCGGCTAAGATAGAGCAAAGGCGTCCCCACCCTTTTGAAGGTAAAAGTCCAATTTTTAAAAGTAATAGGCTAATATGATGAAAAATAGTAATACCAGTAATCCAGTATAGCACAAAACTAAACTGCCAAAGTCAGTAGCCTCTAGGGTTAAATTATCACAAAACCAAAATAGCCAAAGATCAGATTTTGAAGAAGAAGAAAGCAGCGAGTTAGAGAGACGACGGACGTCGGCGAGTTTGAGGGACGACGGTGATTTCATTAAATTATCAACTGCATTCATTTTTGAAGAAGAAGAAAGTTCAGATTTTGAAGAAGAAGAAGAAAGCGGCGAACTCAACATTCATTACTTCGACGGACATCAGCGAGTTCGAGGGACGACGGTGGGTAGCTTTCAGCAAGTTAGTTCTTTCGATTTAAAATTTTCTTGTTTTGATTATATATTTTGTCACTCAACTGATTTTACTTGTTTGATTGTACTGAATTACTGATTTTACTGTTTTCGATTATAAATTTTGTCACTCAACTAATTTTACTTGTTTGATTGTACTGAATTACTGATTTCGATTATAAATTTTGTCACTCAACTGATTTGCTATTTCATTTATAATCTGATTTAACTTGTTTAATTGTACGGAATTACTGTAAATTGAGAATACAAAATCAACAACAATGAAACTTTTAATTAATTTTTGATTATATGAATGAATTGTGGCAGTGAGTTTTTTTGGCCTATGATATGTATATATATGAATGAACTATGAAAATTAGTTGAATAATATGTGGAATATCAATTGTGCAGTTGGTTTGATTGTTGTTTTGTAATGGAAAATGAACAACAAAGTGGACAAGTTGGTAGTAGCAATGGTAGTGGAGCTGGGTCTANGTAGCAATGATAGTGGAGCTGGGTCTGGTGCATCAGTTCAAAGTGGGGGTCGTGGGGAAGCTCCACTATGGAGCTATGTAACTAGATTAGAAAAACAAGGTGCAGTAGGAGGAACATGGAAATTTCAATGTAATTTTTGTAATAACATTCGAACCGGATCTTATTCTAGAGTACAAGCACATTTACTTGGAATTTCAAATAGAGGAATAGCAGCTTGTAAGAAAGTGGGTAGAAGTGAGTTACTTGAAATGAAAAGGTTAGATGAAAATTATGAGAACAAAAAGTCTGACTCCGGACCTAGGAAAGTTCCATTGCCTAGTGAATCCGGTATTCAGGCTTATTCTACCTTCAAGAAAATAAAGTCTAGCTTCTCACCTATTACTCAAGCTTTTGGTATTCAGTCTAGGGATCAATTAGATCAAGAAATTGCAAGGATGCTTTACACAGGAGGGTTGCCATTCAATCTTGCTAGAAATCCTCATTACTATAAGTCTTATTGTTTTGCTGCTAGTCATAACATTGCTGGATACGTGCCTCCTGGTTATAATAAATTACGAACAACCTTACTTGCCCAAGAAAAAGCCAATGTTGAAAGGTTGTTAGAACCACTTAAATTAACATGGAAAGAAAGGGGTGTCACAATTGTGACCGATGGTTGGAGTGATCCCACAAAAAAACCCTTAATTAACTTTATGGCTACTTCTGGAGCAGGTCCTATTTTTCTTAAAGCAGTGAATTGTTTTGGTGAAGTGAAAGATAAATTTTTTATTGTTGATTTGATGAAAGAGATTATCAATGAGATTGGTCATGTAAATGTGGTGCAAATTATAACTGATAATGCAGCTAATTGTAAGGGGGCTGGAGAGCTTATTGAGAGTATATTTCCTCATATTTATTGGACTCCATGTGTTGTTCATACTCTTAATCTTTCATTAAAGAACATTTGTTCGCCAAAAAATATGGTTGGAAATGAGGAAACATTTGAGGAGTGTAAATGGATAACAGAAATTCATGGGGATGCAATTCAGATTAAAACTTTCATCATGAATCACAACATGAGACTTGCAATCTTTAATAGGTTCTCAACACTTAAATTGCTTTCGGTTGTCGATACTCTTTTTGCCTCCATCATTGTCATGCTTAAAAGATTAAAACTTATCAAACAAGGTCTTCAAGCTATGGTCATAAGTGAGGAGTGTTCTTCTTATCGAGAGGATAATACAAGAAAAGCAAATTTTGTGAAGGAAAAGATATTGAATGATGATTGGTGGGATAAAGTGTGCTATATTATTGATTTCACAAGACCTATATATGACATGATTAGATTTTGTGACACTGACAAGCCATGTCTTCATTTGGTATATGAAATGTGGAATTCCATGGTGGGCAAGGTGAAGGTTGAGATCTTCAAGAAAGAAGGTCGTTCAATGGAAGATTGTAACACCTTTTTTGAATGAAATGTGGGATTCCATGGTGGGCAAGGTGAAGGTTGAGATTTTCAAGAAAGAAGGTCGTTCAATGGAAGATTGTAACACCTTTTTTGAAGTAGTGCTAAAAATCTTAGTGGCTCGATGGATGAAGAATAACACTCCTCTCCATTGTCTAGCTCACTCTTTAAACCCAAGGTACATGGTTTTTTATATAGTATTGAAATTTTAATTTAGAATTCAATTGTTTTGGCTTAATTACGTTTTTTTTTTAATCATATGTATTGTAATTTGGCTTATGGATTAAGTTTTATATCTTATTTTTTTCATGTTGAAGATACTATTGTGATGCATGGTTGAATGAGGATTCCATAAGAATAGCTCCTCATAGGGATGGAGAAATTTCAAGGGAAAGAATGAAGTGCTTTCGAAGATTGTTTCCTAATGATGATGAATATAGTAAGATATTAGATGAATATGCTTAATTTTCAATGAAGAGTGGACCTTTTGAAGAGTTAACTTGTATGTCAAGAATGTCAACTATGGATCCAAAAAATTGGTGGGTTAACTTTAGTGCTCAAACTCCTCTCCTCCAAACCTTGGCTTTTAAGTTGCTTGGTCAACCTAGTTCATCTTCATGTTGTGAGCGAAATTGGAGTACTTACCAATTTATTCACTCACTTAGAAGAAACAAGTTGAGCCCAAGTAGAGCTCAAGACTTGGTTAACATCTACAACAACCTACGTCTTTTATCAATCCGATCAATATGAGGATGAAAAGACCAAGATGTGGGATGTTGGTGGGGACACGTTTGATTCAATGGAGGATGTTGGATTCTTAGAGTTTGCAGAACTTTCACTTGATGAGCCGGATTTAGAGAACGAGCCCATTTGAACCTAAAACACATGTAAAGGCTAGTTTGAAATAATCTAGAGGTTGTAACACTTGTAATTATGCATTTTAGGGATGTTTAGCTTAGTTATAGGTTAAAATGTAGCCTTATATGAAAAATGGGCACAATAGTAGCCATTTTGAGCCATTTCGAGCCCATTTGAACCTAAAACACATGTAAAGGCTAGTTTGAAATAATCTAGAGGTTGTAACACTTGTAATTATGCATTTTAGGGATGTTTAGCTTAGTTATAGGTTAAAATGTAGCCTTATATGAAAAATGGGCACAATAGTAGCCATTTTGAGCCATTTCGAGCCCATTTGAACCTAAAACACATGTTTGTGGCTAGTTTGAAATAATCTAGAGGTTGTAACACTTGTAATTATGCCTTTTAGAGATGTTTAGCTTAGTTATAGGTTGAAATGTAGACTTATATGAAAAATGGGCACAATAGTAGCCACTTTGAGCCATTTCGAGCCCATTTGAACCTAAAACACGTGTAAAGGCTAGTTTGAAATAATCTAGAGGTTGTAACACTTGAAATTATGCCTTTTAGGGATGTTTAGATTTTTTATAGGTTGAAATGAAGAGATATATGAAAAATGGGCACAATAGTAGCCATTTTGAGCCATTTCGAGCCCATTCGAACCTAAAACACATGTAAAGGATAGTTTGAAATAATCTAGAGGTTGTAACACTTTTATTTATGCCTTTTAGGGATCTTTAGCTTATTTATAGGTTGAAATGAAGAGAGATGTGAAAAATGGGCACATTAGTAGCCATTTTGAGCCATTTCGAGGCCATTTGAACCTAAAACACATGTAAAGGCTAGTTAGGCATAATGTAAAGGTTGTAACACTTGTAATTATGCCTTTGAGGGATTTTTAGCCTATTTATAGGTTGAAATGTAGACTTATATGAAGAATGGGCACATTAGTAGCCATTTTTAGCCATTTCGAGCCCATTTGAACCTCAAATACATGTAAAGGCTAGTTTGACCCTGAAATAAGCCATCTATTTTGTTACATTACTCTGGCTTTTATTGTTTACAATGTTTGTTGGGTTGATTTAAATTCAAATCTGTATAACTAAGAATAACCTCCCCCCCCCCCATATCCCCCTTATCGTGTTTTTAATTTTTATTGCGTTTTGTAGGAGACTTACCAAAAGAAGCTTGAGGAAACAAGTAGTGACGGGAGTCACAGAACGCCCGATGAGTTATATTGGGAGGCATCTGGTGGTCGTAGCAAGAAAGGTCGCGTGAAGGGTCTTGGTAGTGGTGCGGACCTGTATTACAGCTCTTCGAGGAGATCTGGATCATCGAAGCAGTACATGCCATCTGTATTTTCTCAAATGAAAGATCATTTAGAGAAACATGTGGAGAAGGTGCGGGAGGAGGTGCGGGCTGAGGTTGTGGAGAAGGTGCGAGCCGAGATTGAGGCAATGCAAAGGACACAGAAGGAGTTTATGGAGCAAATGATGAGTCGACTCGGTAGCGACAGTTGTTCACCTTTCCAGATTCAACCTCGGGACTCACCAGACGACGAGGGCAGTGGCGTCGGGCAAGGGATGCAAGTGTAGATAGATACCTTGTTCCATATAACATAGCTTAGTGCCTTTATTATGATTGTTAAACTTTAAAACTGTGAAACTATTTAAAACGGAAATACTTTGTATGCATATGTTACATTTGAAATATATAATTATCGGAAAATGTAAATTGTCCTTATTTGATTAGAACACATAACGTGGCAGATCATACAGGTTACAGGCTCACAGGCACAAATACAAATAAGCAATCAAAACATTAAAAATTAAAAAAATCCGTCAACTTTTTTTACGGCGGAATATTCCGTAGCAAAAGTGCATTATTATATTTTTGTTAAAGTTTGTGAGGGAATTTGCGAGGGAATATTCCGTCGCAAATTTGCGAGGGCATTTTCCGTCGCAAAATAGTTCGTTTGCGAGGAAATTTTCCGTCGCAAAATAGTTCGTTTGCGAGGAAATTTTCCGTCGCAAATTTGCTAACATTGCGAGGGAATTTTCCGTCGCAAATTTACGAGAGAAAGTTCCGACAACAATCCGTCGCAAATAATTTGCGACGGAAAATCCGTCGCAATCTTGGAAATTTGCGACAAAATTTTAGCGAGGGACAGTTTGCGACGGACTTTTTCATTTTTGCGACGGAATTTGTCCGTCGCAAAATAGATGTTATCTTGTAGTGAGAGTATAATTGTAATTTTGATATCCAAAACTTACTTAACAAGGAAAGATATTGAAATGTTGGAAATAATTATAAATTCTCATAAGAGAAAATAGTTCCACCTAAAAAACGAAGTAGTAGTTAAAAATCACCTCGCAGTACTAACTTATTAATCACACCTCAAAATCGACTGCTAACAAAAAAGGGGAACTATACATTAAAAACAAGTAAAAATGCAAAATATTTATAAAAAAAATGCGGGAAAAGGAAAGAAATTATTTATATAGGCTATCTTATTGTTATCTCATGTCTGTGCTCCATATTCCCTTTGACGACGAACTAGTAATTCTTACAACTCTTTTCTTAGGCTGCTGTTTCTTGCTTGCGTTCGTTTCTTGAATGCTTTTTTTCATCTTCACTATGTCAACTTTAACTATATGATGATCAGATGTTCCCTTAGATGATAAAACTGCGTATGATCCGGGCACAAATTTATATTCTAGGCCAGGTGATCCAAGTATGTAGTCAAGCCGAGTGCCATATTTGCATGTACCTTGAACACCTAATTATAGTCGAGTAATATCACAGTTTGGTTAGAATAAAACTAAGAAATGAACATAAATATGCTAAGTACGATGCTGAAATTATGGATCAAAGGGATTGTCATACTTTGGCCTTTGGCAATCATGACTACTGATTCACATTCGCCTGCAAAGTCCTTAGAATCTGTGTACTGCTTGTGTTTCAGAAATCGCATTACTTCTGCTTTTGGGGTTGGCTTTCCAGCGTCTTCACAGTACTGATAACCAAATATAACATGAATTGGTGAAGGTTAGGCGCATTAGTAAAATTGAGAAATACAAGTTCTTGTTTCGGAATCAATCGTTAACCCCCAACTTTTTAAAAACAACAAAGAAATATCATATAAATCTGCTACATTATATTAGGTACAACTTAGCAAATCAAAATTCAGTCATTGTTAGTTTGTTACTATGGGATAAGGGGCAAATTTTCAGACATCATATAAAATTATTGAATTTTGTTGCAACTGTTCCACTTAATTATCCTGACATTTTATGTGCAAAAATATGATTCATCATATCGAAAGTCAAAATATTAAAATTAAACCAGAACAAATGGAGCGAGTAATCACCTTGGACAGCATATAGATAAATTATCCTGACAACCACTTAGAATTAACCATAAATTGCATCAGTAATCCCTCAACACCACATTCAGTAATGACAAGTGAAGGAATTACAAGTACCTTTATAATGTCAGTCCATCTTTCTTGCGAGTAATCACCTTCGTCTAGTGAATTAAGACCTCCAGCTAAAATATGAGGTTCGTTATTGTTAGCCTCGATTATAGAGTTAATCTGTTTCATTCTCCAATTTTCATCTAAATGATCAAGATGAGTACAGTAGAAATTCACTTCTCCCACTTGAGGTACATCAATTGTTGTTTTCAGCAAATTTCTGCATACAAACATCATATTTGTCAGACTGGATTGTAATTTTTTTTTTCAGTTGGTTTTTGCAATATCAGTTCCTATGTCCATAATTAGTTGTCACGTCGATATTATCAATAATTTAACGGCGGAAATCAACCACAACATCAGAAATATCAGCATACGTAAATAAAATGTTGTGTGTACATACTGCACTGCTATATTAATCAGTGTATTAAAAATAGATCAGAGCACATATGCACAATGGTCCAATTATACTGTCAGATATAGTTGAAGTAGGTAAACTTCAGCAACACAATTAGGCCTGAACTGAACTAATTGGAGCTGAATTGAACTGAACTGAAAGAAAAGTTAAGTTTTTTTATGAAAGATTAATGAGTAAAAAAATAAAAAAAAAGATGAGCTGAACTGAACTGATTTTAAATTGAAGTAAACAGATCCTGCCAAAGTACATATCTAGAGCACCTCTGGTCGAGAGGAGGCTAATTTAGTAATTTTACAACAAAAAAAAATTTAAGTAAAAAACACGTATTTTTAGGTTCAATTTTTAAGTCACAATTTTTATCGAGTTATGATGCAAATTTTCAAATCACAAAATTGATTTTAAATTAACTAAGAAATATATGTTTTTAAATTAGAATGCTAAGTTTCAAATAACCTATAGTGTTTTTATATCACAACTCTGGTCAGTCAGTAACTCGTTTCCAATGAAGTCCTCTAATCTTAACTGAGATTTAGTACTCTGTAGGATTTTTTTGGTAATCATATGACAGCTAATGAACTACACAAACAAAGATATAGTCATGGCGCATTACCCCTTAATTTTTTAATTTTATAAGTATTGATTTGCTTGAAATCATTGCCTAGGGAATTGATCTAACAATTGTAATCTAAGGGCAACAAGTTGGTACTTGGTACCAAGCAAAACTTGACTTTGGATGATATTAATCCATAGAATTTAATTTTTGCTTACTTAGGAAGAATACTGTGCATAACTCCAAGGAAATTATTTAAATCTTAGAGAACTGTTTCACCCAAGAAAATTATAATCCGTACACAACTCAACTTTAAATATCTTAGTGGGAAGATCCAGCGTAAGTTACGCCCCCTTTATGGAATGTAATCTTATACGGAGTAATTACAACAACCACAATAGTAAAATACGAACTAGTAAAAGTGAGAGTGAGACTCTGAGAGGTAGTTTAGGTGAGAAGTGATACACATATAAATATTGTATGTGGGTTCTTAGATACAATATTAATCACAATTGAACACCTCACTAGCACAAAAGAAAAATTGAAAATTTATTGAAGATAGATTTGTTAAAGATAGACCTTTTAATATACATTGTCAGCTCAAATTGTACGTTATATACAACAATTGTATGTGTAGCCTTTACCAGTTTAGGTGGTTAGAAGTTTTCTTTAGATTTTAGGAGATCGTGTCATCAATTCTTGTTAGTTACCTTTATGGCTTGGCTCCTAAACACAAAAACGAAAAAAAAAAAAAAAAAGCTATTAAAAGTGGGACAATTATTTAATTACCACGTATATATAAAATAATTTTACATGTGTTTAGAATACCTTTTTTTAACTAAAATTCGCTCAACGAAAACATAATATTGGCCTTGCATTTTATAAAACGATGATTTTGAACAAAATAATATTATCACCAAAATAATATACTTTGTACATAAAAAAAAACATTATAAAATAAATAGATAAAATTCAAAGTTAGATTATAATATAAACAATTTATATTACTCGTATAATTATCGTTATTATTATTTTTAATTTGTTGTTGTTAATGTTTTTGTTTTTATAACATTATCAACTAGGTTGCACGGACACACCTCTAATCTGCCGTACCCCGTGTCCGGACATACGTTGGACTCGCGTACCCACATTGACGTAACTGATTAGGCTCATTCGAGTATCTCATAGCTTTAGAGTTATTTTTCCCTCTTTAATTGTTTATATCTTTTAGGTTTTTAGTAGTTATTATGTTTAATAATCATATCATTATCACCAAATTTGATATTTACCTCTATATTCTGTTGAATTAAGTAGAAACTTACATGTTTTCTTATTGTTTTTTCACGTACCCGTATCCTTAGTTTTTTTAATGGCGTTTTTCCATACCCGTTTTGTGTCCGTACCCGTACCAGTATTTATTTTTGTGCAACCTAGATTATCAATATCATTAAACATAAAGCACTGCTTTAAGATCATTTCGACTAGCACAATCAATATCATTAGTTATATCACATAAAACAAATAATTAGCAAAAAAAATATATATTAAGCTGGACGGAACTGAACATAAATTAAACAAAGGTAAACATGCCCTCATTAAAGGAAATAGAGCATGCATCCCTCTTTATAAAAGTTGCTTTTCCTCCCTAGCTAGGCTTACAATCATCAAATATTTGAACAATACAAAAGTTTTATTAGGTAAATAAAACTAATAAAAGTTTTTTATTGTTCAAATATTTGATGATTATACCCAAAAAAATAAAATAAAAAAAAAGGTACTTACTTCCTCCGTCTTTTTGGTTACAACATTTTAAAAGTTACATTATTTATTTTTTAAACTTTGATTTAATTTTATAATCAATGTATAAAGAGGAATATAGTCAATATCAATTTTGTTTAATTCGTCTTGATGTGCCCTTTATTAATATATTTTTTTTTATAATTTATACAAATATATAATTAGAGTTATAAATTGTTAAAACAAATATGTCTCGTCAAATGTGATAAGTGAAATATTGCAACTAAAGAAGAATAAAGGAAGTATATATTTGTATTGTAGCAAGTATTTGAACCTTCTAATCTTCAAACGTAGTACAAATATCCCTAACAAACTTTCTAGATGTAACGAAACACAACAATACAAAAGGGAATATACTTCTATATTGACAAAAGTAAAATGACATTCTGAACATCAAAAAACACGCAGAAAGTGTACATTATAAATTTATAATTTTAAATGTGCGTGGAAATAACTTTTTCCTTAATTTATCTCAATTGCTAGCTTTGACTAAAATAAATAAAATACCTTCTAATGCATGTGGTTTTAACCAACTCTACTTGTCTCTAGTGGTTTTGGAAGTACTTTTAAAATCGGGTCAATGATCAAGGTTTGGTTTAGAAGAGGTAAAAATTAAAGTGAAGTAAAATATAGTGGAGAAAAAACGATCAAAAAAGAGACCAAAGACTCAAAGAAATTATTGTGAAGGAAGTGTGAATAGATTATTTGAAATTGGTTTGATCCATTGTACCTTACTTAACATGTTTAATTTAGTCTATACTATCTCTATTTTACATTATTTGCAACAATTTAACATATAGTAGATAAATAATGTTTTATCGTTGTAGATAATGTGAAACAGAAGTAGTATTTGATTAAGGGCCTGTTTACTTCAGCTGAAAACAGCTATTGATTGAAGTTGAGTTGAGCTGAAAGTTTTTTATGAAGGATTAATGAGTAGCAAAATATAGGAAGAGATGAAGTGAACTGAAATGAACTGAACTGATTTTAAGCTGAATTAAACAGGCCCTAACTACTTAACTCAAAAAAGTACCTAGTATAAGTAAAATCATCAAATAAATCACGTTACATTTATCAGATACAAGTAACAAGTAACATCATCTAAGCTATACAATGTTATTACATCTATGCTTATTTGTACAAAAATGGAGGACATCGGAGTAATGGATGTAAAATGTAAATGCACAATGAACCTTTTTATCTTAAGGACCTAAGGTAAGATGGAAATAATCTCTCATAACAATGGAAGAACCTTCGTGCTCAAGTAACATATCCTTTCAACTTTTCAAGACTTTCATGAGATGCTTTAAGAGTAGGTAATTAGTAGGTTCTGCTTTTTCAAACTAAGAAAGTAATAGAATCATTGAATATTAGAGTAGGTTCTTCTTTTTCATTTATTTAAGAGTAGGTCGTTGAATAATAGATGATGCAAGGAAACAACTGCTTCAAAGCTAATGTATGTACTACATCTACATATCACCAACACGAATTTTGTTACAGCTGTTAAGGACATTGACACCTTTTTTATTTCACTTTACTTTTAAGCCTTCTATATGTTTTTTTGTTACATACTCGTATGAATGAATTTATGTACTACCAACATTCACTAGACACTTAAAAATGTGACAAACATTTTCTTTCAAAATTATTCCATAATACGATCGTAATAATAGGTAATAATTTATAATGGGTAATTAGTAACTTCACCATCATTATTAATACCAAACTTGGGGTCTGTTTACTTCAACTTAAAATTAGTTTAGTTTAATTCAGCTCATCTCTTCTCCTATTTTACTACTCATTAATCTTTTATAAAACCTTTTAATTCAGCTCCAATCAGTTCAATTTAATTCAATTTAGTTCAATTCCCCTTAGACAGGCCCTAGGTACTAATAAAGATTACTAATTGAACTATGGCGTACATTTGATAAATAGTGGAAAAACTAGTTTGTAGAAACTATTAGTATACTTTAGAACAACTTAAAAATAATGATCTAAATTTGTATGCATATCAAAACAAAAGCTTATAACCAAAAAAAAAATCAGAGAAAACAACAATTACAAAAAAATAAATGCAACAATAAATCACCAAGAAAAACCAACCAATAGACAAAAACAGAGAAAACAGAGCAAAAACAGAGAATTTTCAAAAAGCAAAAGAAAAGAAAAAACCTGAAATCAGAATGATCAAAAATCTTCTGAACATTCCAGTTTTTGATAGGCCATTTAGAAAGCACAGCATTTCCATACTCAGGTGCCCAACTGTCAGCGAACACATAATTCATCCCTAAAGCAGCAGCTAAGTCAGATAACGGTCTCATTTCATTGCTTTCTTCAGCTTTAACATCTTGTAAAGCAAGTATATCAGCATCTAATTCTCTCAAAACATCAACCACTGCTCTATTTTGATACCCGTTGTTTGCCAAATGACCACTTGAAGTAGGAGTAGGAGTTTTCGCCTCGTCGAAAACCCCTACCCTTCTGCTCCTCCCAAGTGATATCTCATTATCCGGCAAATTTATTGACACCCTTAACTTTGATTTCACATATTTTTGCTGTCTGGTTTTCAAATCAGATGTGTTATTATTAGTATCAGTGTGGATTGAAGATGGGTGTAAAGGAGATTGTTGTTTAAGAATTGATTTCGGGCGATGATTGAATGATTTTGGAGACATGATTTGGTGATCTTTAGTAGAGTAATTGGAGTTAGTTGTTACAGCAGGTGCCATGGAAAAAAAAGCAGCGTTAAACGAGGCGATTCTAATGGGTATGTCAGAACAAGCAGTGTTATTATTATTAATATTGAGTTGAGTGTTTGGATAAACTGCATTATTACAATTATTTTTGGGAGTTTGAGGCTTTTGTTGTTCGTGTTGATGATCACAATTATTATTATTATTATTATTATTATTATTATTATTATTATTATTATTATAAGGATGATGTTGGGATTTTCTTACAATGATAATGGGGTTGGAATTACGACGAGATGAGTGAGTGCGGAAACGAAGACTGTTGCAGAGGAGTCGGAGGTTTTTGTTAAGGAGTTTTAGCATTTTTGGAGATGATTCGATACAAATGATTGCAGGTTGTCACAGAGAAAAAAAAAAAAAAGAAGGTGACTACTTTTTGATTTATTGATGATTGTCGTTGAAGGTGAGAACCCCAAGCTTTTATAAAGGGTGTAAGACAGGGTTGTGCAAAAGCGGGTATCCGCAACTTCGGATTTTAGAAAGTGCGGGTACCTGACTTTACGGGTAGTGAATTTTACTATCCGAAATCTATTTGAAAATTTTGGGTACCTTCATATCGGATACTTGGAATATGTGGGTCGGATAAGCGGGTAATCGCGATTCTATTTTCCTATTGTTTTTTCAAGTAAAATATAGTTGGAAAAATTAAAATATTTAAGTTCCTACTTCAAATTACAAATTTGTTCTTTTTTTACAAGAGTGAAAGCAAAATGAAAATAGAAAAAACATAAAATACATAGTACCTCACTTCATAATAAAGAGGCAACATAGACTATCATTAAGACATGGAAAATAGCAAATTAATAAAATCAAAAACAAAAGCAAAAAAAATTAGAAAAGCAAATATATTAAAAAAAAAAAAACAGAGAGAGAAAGAAAAAATAGAAAAATCAAAGCTACATAAAAAAGCGAGAGTAAGAATTACAGCAAAGCTAAACTAAAAAAATTACAAAAACAAAGCTAACCCAAATAACATGAGAGGGAAAGAGAAATAATAAGACTACGATAGTAAGAGTGAGAGAAAAAGGAGTTGAGTTGTGCGAAAAATAAAATAAAATGGAGAATCTAAACTAAAAAAATTTAGTAAAAATAAAAAAATATAAAAACTGAACCGGGTATCGGGTACCCAGAACAACAAAATCTGATACATGCACCCGACCCGAAAAATTTCGGATACCCGATATGCGGGTACCCGACTTGTGAGAATTGATTTTAGCCCCAAAATTACCCGTTTTTAATGATCGGGTATTGCGGGCATCAGGCCGGATGTTTCGGGTCGGGTTTTCTTGCACACCCCTAACATGGGGCTGTATTTTTTTTAAGCATGACTAGAGCCCGTCAAACAATTTAACAATTAAGTTAATTTTGCTTTATTTTCAATTCAATTGAACTAGTTTTTTACGTTACTCCCTCCGTTCCTCTTTTTCCTTTTCCATCACTGTTCACCACTTCGTTATGGTATATGATATAATAATAATAGTGGGTTAAATTGGGGTAATAATTGATGAAAGAGAAATAATTTGCAACGAATCAAGTGGGTGATGTGTGAGGTCTATATATCTTGATAAAAAAAATATTATAAACCTAATAAAGTTTTATGGTAAAGAAAAATATGGAACATCACAAAACAACATATTTAAAGAAACATAGGGAACGGAGGGAATAGTTAAGTTTGGTTCGGTTTAACTAATTCAAAAATCAATATAATTTAGATGATTTTAGAATGTATATAGTTGAGTAGTAAAAACAATTCAGTCCAATTAGTTTTTAATAATCATAATTTTATTTTAATTTTGATTAAATATTAAATGTTACTAATATTTGAGAAGAGATTGTTGTAATATCTTACATTTTCACGTATTTAAACAAAATTTTTTTGTATTTCATGCGTATAATCTTCGTATTTATTCGTATAATTGTAATATTTTTATTGAAAATTATGTTCAATAAAAGTATTAAATAAAAAACAAATTAACAAAAATATAGTAAATAATAAAGTCTTGGTGAAAAGTATTAATTGTGTTCTTAAATAATATTTTTATTATTAAAAATATTTTAAAAAAAACTTCTAAAAATAGATTTTAAAGGTTTCCTAATTTACTTAGGAGTGTTTATGGGCCCCACCAAAATCCTACTTTGAGACCTATAAATACCCTACAAAACCTAAAATTTCAAACTTTTCCTGATCATACTAGTCAATTAGGATTCAAAAAAATTAGAGAGAAAAAAGGAGAGGAAAAAAAAAACTTGCAAGTTCGGAAAAAAAAGAGAGAGAAAGTCGGAAGTTCAAGAAAAAAATTTTTTTTAGAGTGTGCCTCGGGATCTGCGCCCAGCTGAACCCCTCCGCCGGCCACAGCACCACCGCGGCAGCCACCGCCGGACTTCCTCCCCTTCGTTTGGTATAATTTCGAACCTTTTATACAAAATTTTTTTTTCTACTTCTTTATTTTTGATTCAATCTTGCAAATTTATGATTATAAATTGTGTTTAATCATGTTTTTATAAGTTTAATTATGTTTTTATATAAGTATGAATTGTTTTAAGGCATGAATTAATTTTGGTAATCATGAAATTATAAGTTAGGGTTTGAAAATTATAAAGTTATGATTTTTATGAATTTTTGTGTTTCAAACTTTAATGTTATGATCATAGATTATTTTTGGGTGAATTTATGTTGATGTTATTAAGTTTAGATTAATTTTTAAGAGTTTTAAACTTGTTTTATAAAACTGCCAAATTTTATAATCATGAATTTGAGTTGAATAAATATTGTAAACATGTTTTATCATATGAAAAATTGTTCTAAAGCCTAGATTGAATCATAAACATGTTAGTAGATTGTAGAGGTGTTTTGACATGAAATCATGATGTTTTCATAAGTCTTTCATGACTTTAAAGTTTAGAAATAAATCTGAAATTTTAATAAAAACAAGTTAAAGTGAGTTTAAATTGTCCAAATTACACTAGTATGATCACACATCAATTCTATGATGAAATATATAAATTTTAGTATGTTTTATGATGTTTAAGAGTGGTTTTAAGCATGTTTAACATGCTGTCCAGATTTTATAAATTAATTAAATAACCTTTTAAGGTATGTAAATAGCATAAATTGATCATGTAAGTAAGGTAATACATCATATGATCGATTTGTGTCACTTTCGGAAGTTTTCAAGGAGTTTTGATAAATTTAGATTGCTGTCCACTTTTCTAAAGTGGCATGAAAATTTTATTAAGGTTTTATAAAGTATAATTAAGTCACGAAAACTAAGTAGAATTGCAGTAGAGAAGAAAATTGAAGTATGAAATTGAATAGAGACCAAATGAGGAATGTTTTGGACAAAGTTTCCAAATTTAGAAGTTGGTTAAGGTTGTTGTAGAATTTAGTCAACAAGGTTTTTAATTTAGTTCGATTTTCCTTGTGTAGGAGACTTTGATTTACTCCACTTCTAAAAGTTGTGGCGGAGCACAACTATTATACAAGGTACGTAAGTACTAAAGGCAAACATAGGAGTTAGAATGCATGCTTGAGAAATTCTTGTTTACATGAACCTTGTATGCTTGTTCTGGATCGTGAATTTATATGCATGACAAGTTGTTAGTAGCATGTTTTAATGTTAATGGCATTCCATGTTAAATAGAAAGTTTAATATTCATAAGCTTGAATTGGAATGTTCTGATCAGTATAGTTTGGCCAACAGTTATATGAATAAAGGAAAGAAGTTAATTTTAAAGTTGATTAGATACTTAATCAACAAGAAAGGTAGTCGTGAATTTTGTTCACCTAATTAATAGAAGTAATGTGCAATTATTTTATATATAATACCACTCTCAGTTTAATGTGTGGTCAAGAAGGAAGCAAGTTATTAGTCACCCACAGTTAATGTGTGGTATAGGAGATTCAGTTTAATTCAAGGACTCACATAAGTTAATTTGGAATCACCTTAAAGCAAAGATAATGAATATGGTTGCTTGTTTGTATGCATGTCTTCATGTGATGTTGCATTAGAGTCATAACATTGTTAAACCTGTTAAATCACGTAAAGTGTAAGAGGATTCGCACCAAAACTTTTGGAACGTATATACCTTGAGTATGAACAATGGAGGGAGTCGTATGGAACAATGATCTATAACTTCTAATTGGAGTACAAGACGTTATACTCTTTTATATCATAAATGCGCTGGATATCCGTCACCTCGTGTGACATAGGTAATACCTTCTTGGAGTTGCTCCCAAGTTGGTGTCCAATAGGGCGATTTTAAAGGAAAGGAAACCCGTTCGATGCCGAATCCAAAATTTAAATATAATAATAATCTTATTGAGTCCATGTACAGGTAAGAAGGTTGTCAAAGGTAAGTTGAGTGCATGTTTTATTTCTTATTGTTATTGCATAGTCTTTAGTAGTTATGTACTCAGCTTTGCTGACTGCTTGTTTTGTGTGCATGGCTTTATCTTTGACTTGGTCCTACGATGACCCACTTGTGGTGAGTAGTTCTCTAGTAAAAGGAAAGTTGCAGGTATAAGTGGGCCGCATGAGTCATTTCATGATGGGATAAAGTGAGAGCGCTATATGTGGTTGTAGTTTTACTTTATTTCAATTGCTTGCTGAGACTAATGTTTAATTGATTGTTTGGGATTTTGAAAGACTTCTGATTAGAAATTTTGGTTTGGTTTTAAAGGGCCGTTAATATGGTTCTGAAGTGTAGTAAATTTAAAGTTGATTTTATTTTTAAGTTGTTTGAAGTTTAGTTTTAAATTGTTTTTGTTTATAAGACTTCCGCTGTAGTAATTTGATAAATGCCTTAGCCGTTATCACGGTGGCGGTAATACTTTGGTTTTCCCATATATATATAGTAGTTTAATAAACGTAATATCTACTAGTTTAACATGTTTTCCGGAAAAATAGGAAGTAGGAAGTTAGGGAAAATTCAGGGTGTTACAAAGTGGTATCAGAGCTTAGATTTTGAAATAAAATGAATTTTATTTTGGAGGGTACCCTAAGTTTTAATTATTTTTGGAAAGAGAAATTTCTTAAATTGGAAACTTTTGAAAATGGAATCTTTCTAAAAATAGTAATTTCCTAAAATGGAAAGTTTTGAAAATAAGTTATGTGTACAGGTATGCAAGGAATTAAGGTATGTATTATGTGTTATCGCTTTAATTTCATGTGGTGAGTTTGGGTAGGAAGTTGGGCATGTAGGATAGACTTTGTTTATGTTCTTTCATGCATTGAAGTTTGTAATCAAGGTGATGCTTATGTGTATAGTTGGGTGTAATCAAAATTGTATGTTAGCCACAAGACTTTCTTTTTGCAGAACTGTTAGTTGTTTGTTTTGTTCTTTTGGGAAGGATGGACCATTAGTTTTAAGTTTTGTGCAGGATGACACATAATATGCCTAGTAAGTATACTCAGATGGGGACATTGGAGAAGAGAGATTATGAAAGTCCACCTCAATACGTTTAGAAGATCCGGTTCTACTGTTGGTACATGAGTACGGTGTTGAAGTTACCACAATGGGATCAACCTGACCAAGTAGCCGTTTTGATTGTCAAGTGTTTACCCGACCGTCCACCCTACTTAGAAATTAAGGTGAAGTATAGTGATTTTCATTTTCTTGGAGGCCTTCCAAACTATTCTAAGTATAAGGATGTTGTTGGTCAATGGGGTTGTGACTGGAGGTTCTTGGAGGGGTACATTGCTAAGAAGGAAGAGGAGTATCAACAAATGAATGCGAATAAGGAGACCCCGCCCGCACCAAGCCCAACAGATAGTTAATGGAGTGAAGACCAAATGGAAGAGGAGACTCCTACAGGTTCGAAGACTGGTGGATCCAAGGATAGTTCATGCTATGAAATTGTGGACCCAAACCCAGTAATCCCGGTATATGTTGACTTGATAACTGAATCTGAAGAAGAGGAAGAACAATCAGATCCTGAGGAAGACATGAAAGGAGAAGGAGAGGAAATTGATGAAGAAATGGGGGATGATACTAAGGATGATCCAGAATTCGTACCGAAGAAATATGTTATGTCGAGAGACAAGAAGGATAATGTTAATATGTAGAGACTATGTTTAGAAATAGTTAACTGTTTATGTCTACTATTTTAATGCCTAGTTCAACACTATAAGTTATTGTTTATCTTAGTTTGAATAAGTGTCAGTGAGCCATAAGAAGTAATGGAAAAGTTGAGTAATAAAATTATTTGATGAGTAAAGCCTTAAGTAGAATAGAACCAAGGGAATTATTTTTATTTCTTATATGCTTTATTCTTATTCTAATGGTTGTGTAAACAATCAAGACAAAAGTGAATCACTCACTCTAAAAGAATGAAATTTCTTTTATGAGATGAAATGAAAAAGTGTTTTATGATTTAAGTCTCTGTGTCCTAACTTATTGTTAGACTTAATTTAATACGAAGGTCTTTTCCTCTACAGGAGAAATAGAATGGCTGAACGTAACAACAATAAGCTGAATGAAGTAGTAAGGCAATTAGCTACTGTAGCTAAACAGTTAGCTGCCAGAGGAAATGGAAATGCTAGTGACCCTGCTGGGGAACTCTTCAAGAAAATTTCTCAAAGCAAGCCACCCACTTACCAAGGAGAGCACAATCCGACTGTTCTAGAGGAATGGTTGAGAGAATTTGATATGTGCGGTTTTTATTGTGTTTTTCCCCCTTGTTTCGGGCCAATTTTATGCCTAATAGTTGTGATTCTGGCTTGATTTTAGCTCGTTCAGTGTTCTTTGGCTATTTTGAAGTGTTTTGCCAAGTTTGATTGATTCCCGGCGATTTTAGAGCTTTTTGGTTTGATTTTATCATTTGCGGTTGTTATGCTCAGTTTTGGTATGTTTTGTTTTTTAAGAGCTCAGAAACCGAGTTTGGAAGGAAGCTGGGAAGCTAGGACGGAACGAGAATGACATGTGCATGGGAATGCGTGCTAAAGAAGTTATGGAAACAAGCCATGAAGAAGCTATGAAGAAATAAGAAGAAAAGGAAGCAAAGAACTGACAGGTCTATGCGCCTGCATAGATTCCTTATGCGCCCGCATTTAATAAACCTGCAGTCTTCACTGGGCTTCTAGAGGGTTGATGCGGGCACACAAAATTGCTATGCGCCCGCATCAACGGTTTTTCGTAAATTTTGTTGCTTTTATTTTCTTCATGCTTTGACTTTGTAAGCCTATTTTTTTGGGTATTAAGGGCATGATTTCCTAGGCTAAAACACTTTATGCTTTTCAAAACTTAGAATTACTCTCTTAGGGTTGAATTAAGCACTTTTTCTCCCTAAAAAATTAGATTAGGTATTAGGGTTTGTTCTCAACATTATTTCAATTCAAAGTTCTTCAATTCGGCAATTCCTTTTTCTTTTATTCTTTTTTGCATAGTTTAATTTATGCTCTTTAGTTTCATTAGTCTAATTAGTTTAGTTTATTTTTTGATGTTAATTAGTTTAATTGTTAATTATTTCATGAATTTAATTATGAATTCTATGATTATAATTGATTTGATTTCTATGTTCATGAGTGAGTAGCCAACTTTCTAGGGTTAGGGGAGCCTTGAGTAATTAATGGACTAACCAATTTAGATTTTTTCGACTTTGCAATTAATAGTCAAATTCCTATTATTGGCTTGTTTGTTTACAATTGAATTGTGCGCAGATTTAGTTGTAATATTGGTAATTGTCGAATTTGAGGTCGAGAGGTAAAAATACCACAATAAGACCACTGAATAATAGGCGGAATTAGTCTAGGCATGAGCGAGAGCCGCTAGATGAGTTTTGAGGGAGTCTGAGTTCGAGAGAATTAGTGAGCCCTAATTTGATGATAATTGTGAGATTGAACGATCTTTGTTAGTGAATCTATTAGTTGTTCTTGGTGACTCGAATAACCCCAGACCTTAAATATTAGTTTTAACCACCATCATTTCCCGTAGTTAATTAGTAGTTAATCAGTAGTCAATTTGTTAATCAATAATTCTCAACTAAGGCCCTTTACACGGTTTAAGCTTTTTAGAACTAATAAAGTTCAATTGCTTCTCAGAGGATTCGATCCCTACTTCCCTAGCTACATTAGTTAGTGTTGTCCGGGTATTTTTGATAGGTGTGCGATAGCCTCGTCAAATTTTGGCGCCGTTGCCGAGGAGAAAATTTTTAATTCTATTCGCTGGGTTTATACTGTTTTCTTTTTTTTTTTTTCCTTAGTCTCAAAGAACTTTTTGGTTCTTTGAGGCAGTTGCTTATCTTTGCTCGGAGTTGCATATGGTGCAGGTTTACAGGTTTATGCAAACCGACTACGAGCCTGATATTTTTATTTTCCCTGAGCCCGAGCAAGTGTTTCTGAAGCGGTTGAGACGTAGTAGACGCCGAATATTTCTTCCTTGATCCGTGGAGGAAACCGTTTTTGTTTTGTCTCAGTTTTTCGAGTTCACCTTCAACCCGTTGTTTGGAGGGTATTTAGAGGTCGAAATGGCTGCCGAAGGAGAAGGACAAGGTAGAGGACCACCGCCGCCACCTGCGGCCCGTTCATTGAGAGACTATTCGTTGCCTAGTAAGGAGTCTATGGCTGGAGGTTATTCAGTACCCGATACTGATGCTCCTAATTTTAAACTGAAACCGGCTCTTGTGAATGTGGTTGAGTGAAATCAGTTTTCAAGGACATTGAAGGAGGATCCGAATTTACATTTGCAGAATTTCCTTCAATATTGTGATACTATCAAGCAAATGAACGTTTCTAAGGATTACATTAGGAGGAGAATGTTCCCATCTTCGTTGAAGGACAAGGCTAGAACTTGGTTGAATGATCTTAATATGGCTACAATCACTTATTGGGAGGACTTGGCTCTTGCTTTTCAAAGGAAGTATTATCCACCACAGAGAACTGCTTTACTGAGGAGCCAAATTACTAATTTCAATCAGGAGACAGATGAGTCACTTTATGATACTTGGGAACGGTTCAAGGAGTTATTGAGAATGTGTCCTCATCATGGGCTTGAGAAATGGTTTCTGGTTCAATCATTCTACAATGGTTTGGGCAATGAGAGTAGAGCTTTGTTGGATTCTGCTGCTAATGGTCGATTCATGAATCAGGAGGTCAATGCAGCATATGAACTGATTGATGAAATTGCCACTCATAATCCACAGTTTGGTAACCTTAGAGGGCATTCGAAGAAGGGTGGAAAACATGTAGTTGATGATTAGTATGAGAGTTTGGCTGCACAGATCAATGCTATAAGTCAGAAGCTTGATAAGATTGGTACTATAGCCCCTCCACCATCGCCTGTAGCTGCACTTTCGGGATGCACTGACCCTTTATGTGATTCCTGTGGTTCATTCGGTCATAGTTCCCAGCCATGTACCAGTTCAGTAGAGCAACTGTGTGCTTTCCAAGCCTACAAGAACAATCCATTTTCCAATACATATAATCCGGGCTGGAAGGATCATCCATACTTTTGCTACAAGAACACTAGCAATGTGCGGAATCCTCAACAAACTATACCACCTCAGCAAGCACACCAGCAGATGCAGAGATATGTACCACCATACCCACCACGTTTCAGCAGGCCACCACTATCAGCACCACCATTGCCAGCTAAACCTAGTAGTGAAATTTCAGAGCTGAAAAATATGATGTTGCAGATGCAGAAAAATATGGAGGCAATGCAGGCTCACAACAAGCACCTGGAGACACAGATAGCTCATATTGCACAATCAACTGCTCAAAGGTAACCAGGCTACCTTCCATCACAACCTACACCTCCAGTATCACAGGTATCACAGAATCCCCCGAGGGACCATGTCAATGCCATTATTTTGAGGAGTGGAACTGCTTATGAGGGCCCGAAAATGCCTACTAATGATGTTAATTTTGATGTTGCAGGTGGAGCTAAGAAGACCGGTGATGTGGTGATTGAAGATTTAGAGACAGTTCCAGCTAAGGAAACTGAAGCACCTAAGGAGAAGGTAGATGACACATCGATTGATACGATCCCAAGGTCACAGGTTAGGTTGCCCTTTCCGAACAGGGTGATCAGGAGTAAGAATGATAATCATTTCGGTAAATTTTTAGATATTGTGAAGAATTTGCAAGTTACTGTGCCTTTTACAGATTTGATAACTCAAATTCCTACTTACACTAAGTTTTTGAAAGATATTTTGAGCAGGAAACGTGAGTTGAGTATGGTGGAGACCGTAGCAATTACGGAGGAGTGCAGTGCTATATTGCAAAACAAGTCTCCACCTAAGCTGAAGGACCCAAGAAGTTTTTCTATTCCTTGTAACATTGGCCCACTGTTTATTGATAAAGCTTTATGTGATTTAGGGGGTAGTGTTAGTGTCATACCTTTGTCTATTTGCAAAAAGCTTGATATGGGTGATTTGAAGGTCACTAACATTACCTTGCAGATGGCAGATAGGACAGTGAAGTACCCTAAAGGTATTTTAGAGGATGTCCCAGTGAGAGTCGGGAAATTCTTTATTCCTGTTGATTTTGTTGTGTTAGATATGGATGAGGATGCTCATATTCCGATTATACTTGGTAGACCATTCTTACACATTGCAGGTGCCATTATTGATGTCAAAAATGGTAATTTGACTCTTTCTGTAGGAGATGACAAGGTTACCTTCAACTTTGATAGTGCATTGAAGAGTCCTATGATAGAACAATCATGTCATGCAATTTATACTCTTAATGAAATTGTTCTTAATGACTTGCCTCGATCCCCTAATAAGGATCTTCTAGAGGCTCCTTTGTGTTTAGATTCTATTGCAGGTGATGAAGATGATGCTAATAACAAGCTATGTCAGTATCAAAAGAAAAGAAAATCCCGTCCCAAGAAACGCCGGAAACCTCGAAAACAATCTTCTCATGCTTGTAATGTGAATACGACAAATGATAGGGTTTGTACCAAGGAACGTGAGGCATTTGTGCAACCAATAACTCCTAATTGATTTAATTGCCTAACTATATGGGGTTCACGTTCACTCTTCGATCCTCCATGAGCTATGAGGTAACATGGTCAAGCTGATGACCCTAAACAAGCGCTTCTCGGGAGGCAACCCGAGCTTTCTATCCTTTCTTTTTAACTCTTTTTGTATGTTTTTGGTGTGTTTTAGTTTATTTTCGCAATTTTTAGTTAGTTTGTGTTAGTTTGTGTTCGTGTTTTTTGTGTGTTTTAGGTATAATTGAGTAACTAGAGGTTTTCAGTAGAATTCCGAAGTCTAAAGTCTAAGTGAAGGTCAAGGTGAGTGAAAAAGAGAAAGTGAAAATTTGTTAAGTGTCAAAGAGAAGAAAACAAAGTGATCGGGGTGAAACAGGGTAGATGCGGACGCATGGGGGTTTTATGCGCCCGCATCTAACCCCCAGAATTCCAGAAAAATAGTGAAGAGGGTTGATGCGGACGCATGGGAAGTTTATGCACCCGCATCAGACCTCCAGAAGTCCAGATTTTTTCCGACCGCACCTGTGCAAGAACGTCATTTTGAAACGGTCATAACTTTTTCTTTAAGACGTTTCACGAGACGTATGACCTACCGTTAGAAAGCACTATGAGTCTATTTTCCAAAGAAGCAAGAATCAGCTTAATATAAATTATACTTTGTCATATATGATCGAAACATTGCGAGGTGGTCAATTCTCAATCCGTGTATGCTACACGCAATAGCATTTACCATCCATGCCTCTTTCTTATCCTTGCAAAACTTCTTCCTCTTACCCATATACATCATTTTACACTCCCATGACTCCCTAAACCCCTACACCGTCTCTCTTCCCTCTTACTTTACTCCCTTCAGCACTGAGGACATTGCTGAGTCCGGCATGGGGGAGGTATGTTTTATTTGCTTTCTTAATATAGCTTTTATTGCTTTCCATTGTAGTTTTTACTGCTTTTGTAGGACTATTGCATGATTTGTACTGTCCATTAGGGGCGGGAGTTTACATGTGACCAAATAAAAAATGTACTGCTTTCTTAGTTTAGTGTAGTTTAGTCTTAGAAAGAGAGTTCTTAGTGAATAGCTAACCGCTCGTCCCGGTTTTTGTTGTTTATGAGATTTGACTTTTCATGTACCCATGTGCTTAAATTTTTGAAAACTTCATGATGCTTGTATTCGGATGAGTTTACTTATGTGATTTGCCGGGCATGACTTTGTCGTAAATTGCTAGCACTCCTTGTGTTTGTCAACTCTGTCTAACCTTGCTCGGGTCTTGGACTTTAACAGTATTAACGGGAGGATTTGAGCCACTTTTGATCTTATAGGCTACATTAAATTGTATTCTTTTCGTGTGTGCTTAGTTCCTGGTGCATTTATGATCTTGAGTTTGCCATTGGACTTGAATAGCTTTTGATTGAGGTTTTGTTGCATGTTGCGCATGATTAGAGGCAATCATTTGTTTTTAGAGCTTTCAGATACATCATTAGGATTTTCATGTTAAACACAGTTTCCCCTTGATCCTGTGTCCTTAAGCCTATATCCTTCACAAAATTTAACCGCATTACAACCCTATTTGGCCTTGGTGTTTGATGACATGTTGTATGCCCAAGCTTGGCTTGGGGGAGTCATGTGGTGGTTTGTGTGGTTGTTGATTATTGTGACGGTGTTTTTGGAGGATTTGGTGAAGTTGTGAATTTTTTATGTACATGAGGTTCTATAAGTTTCACATTAAGGCTCTGCGTACCAATGACTGAAATTGTGTTTTAAAACAAAATTTGTTAATTTGTAAATGTGATTTGGAGTCCAATTATGTAGGTGTGATGGTTCGGGAAACTAAAGTGAAATAAAAATGAAAAAGGAAAAAAAAAAGCAATGAAATTGAAAAAAAAAAGGTGAAAAAAATCAAAAAAACAAGTTGAAATTGAAGTAAATGAAAATTTTAAGGTTTAGTATGATTTGGTTGGAATTGGATGATGGGAGACATTGATAATATTGTATGATGTGTTGGTGAGTCTCCGATGTTTTATATGCGTATACCCCGCATTTTCCGCCACATTATCCCAAATTTATCCTACTCTTCACCATAGCCCTACATTACAAGCTTATAAAGTCCTCTTTGATCTTCATGTGCATGCTCTGGTTGATTGTGGAAGAGTCCTCTAGCAAGGTCGTTGAGTATTAATTGCATTTCGAGTCAACTTTAGGATTGAGTGTATACCTTTAAACACTTGCATGAGGTGTAAGATGTGGATTTGGGTTCCTCAAAACTTGCATTTAAACACTTTATTGCATTTGCATTCCATCTTCTCATGGTTGGGTGGTGAGGGTGAGCTACATTGTTAGATGCTCAATTATGTCGAGTGACAACCCGTGAGCTACTCTAGTCATCGATCCATTAAACTTGCTTGGTTGGCTTTATTTGACTTGTGTTTAGGAATGTGCAGCATTTGACTTGCTTTGATCTTTGTAAACTCAGGTGGATCCTTGAGTTGTGAGGCATATGATTTTATGGGGTGAAAGTCGTTTCGTTGTTTTCGCTCGGGACGAGCAAAGGCTCGGCTTGGGGGAATTTGATATGTGCGGTTTTTATTGTGTTTTTCCCCCTTGTTTCAGGCCAATTTTATGCCTAATAGTTGTGGTTCTGGCTTGATTTAGCTCGTTCAGTGTTCTTTGGCTATTTAGAAGTGTTTTGCCAAGTTTGATTGATTCCCGGTGATTTTAGAGCTTTTTGGTTTGATTTTATCATTTGCGGTTGTTATGCTCAGTTTTGGTATGTTTTGTGTTTTAGGAGCTCAGAAACCGAGTTTGGAAGGAAGCTAGGAAGCTAGGACGGAACGAGAATGACATGTGCATGGGAATGCGTGCTAAAGAAGTTATGGAAACAAGCCACGAAGAAGCTATGAAGAAATAAGAAGAAAAGGAAGCAAAGAACTGACAGGTCTATGCGCCCGCATAGATTCCTTATGCGCCCACATTTAATAAACCTGTAGTCTTCACTGGGCTTCTGGAGGGTAGATGCGGGCGCACAAAATTGCTATGCGCCAGTATCAGCGATTTTCCGTAAATTTTGTTTCTTTTATTTTCTTCGTGCGTTGACTTTGTGAGCCTAATTTTTTGAGTATTAAGGGCACAACTTCCTAGGCTAAAACACTTTATGATTTTCATAACTTAGAATTACTCTCTTAGGGTTGAATTAAACACTTTTTCTCTCTCAAAAATTAGATTAGGAATTAGGGTTTGTTCTCAACATTATTTCAATTCAATTCAAAGTTCTTCAATTCGGTAATTCCTTTTTCTTTTATTCTTTTTTGCTTAGTTTAATTTATGCTCTTTAGTTTCATTAGTCTAATTAGTTTAGTTTCTTTGTTGATGTTAATTAATTTAACTATTAATTATTTCATGAATTTAATTATGAATTCTATGATTATAATTAATTTGATTTCCATGTACATGAGTGAGTAGTCAACTTTCTAGGCTTAGGGGAACCTTGAGTAATTAATGGACTAATCAATTTAGATTGTTTCGAATTTGCAATTAATAGTCAAATTCCTATTATTGGCTTGTTTGTTTACAATTGAATTGTGCGCATATTTAGTTGTAATTTTGGTAATTGTCGAATTTGAGGCCGTGAGGTAAAAATACCACAATAAGACCACTGAATAATAGGCAGAATTAGTCTAGGCATGAACGAGAGCCGCTAGATGAGTTTTGAGGGAGTCTAAGTTCGAGAGAATTAGTGAGCCCTAATTTGATGATAATTGTGAGATTGAACGATCTTTGTTAGTGAATCCATTAGTTGTTCTTGGTGACCCGAATAACCCTAGACCTTAAATATTAGTTTTAACCACCATCATTTCCCGTAGTTAATTAGTAGTTAATCAGTAGTCAATTAGTTAATCAATAATTCTCAACCAAGGCCCTTTATACGGTTTAAGCTTTTTAGAACTAATAGAGTTCAATTGCTTCCTAGAGGATTCGATCCCTACTTCCCTAGCAACATTAGTTAGTGTTGTCCGGGTATTTTTGATAGGTTTGCGATAGCCTCATCAGAATCCAATAAATTGTTTGGGGCAGTTGAGTGTCCAGAGGAGCTTAAGGTGAACCATGATGTTTACTATCTTAGGGGAGAAGCTGACTTATGGTGGTCACAGAATGAGGCTGTAATAAGGGCTTTACTAGGATTCAATTGGGAAATGTTCCAAGAGAAAATTCGTAATAAGTTCTACCCCGTGTTTCTTCAGAAACAGAAGGCTGAGGAGTTCCTAGAACTTAGGATGGGGAGTATGTCTGTTACTGAGTACTACTCTAAGTTTATAGAGCTGTCTAGGTTTGCTCCTGAGGCTGTGGCGGCTGAGAGGCTGAAAGCTAGTCGTTTTGAGAGGGGGTTACCCTTAGACTTACAATCACAACTAGCTGGACAAATTTTTGAATCCTTGGATGACTTATATGGTAGGGCTGCACACTTGTATGCCATAGACCAAAGGAAGAAGGAAGTACAGAAGGAGAGTGAGACGAGGGAGAAAAGGAAGGATGGTGGAGGAAACTTCAACCAACAAGGGAATCATGGTGGATATAAGAGACCTCGTTACAACAACTTCCAGGGTAATAGGGGAAACTTTGGGAAGCCTAATTCTGGAAATTGGAATAGGACTCAGGTGGCTAGTCAAGGAGGGCGTGTGTACTTTTGCAAGAAGTGTCCCAACAACCACCCAGGAAAAGACTGTGCAAGGAACCCAGTGACTTGTAGGTTGTGTGACAAACTTGGACACCGTGAGTATGAGTGCTTCTCTAAGAACAAAGGAAAGGAGGGACAGAATTCTCAAGCTAGGGGGAATTTAGTTGGGGGACAACAAAAGGGTTTCCAAGGAAATATGGGAGGAAAGGTGAACTTTCAAGCCGGAAGTAGGAATGGGAGTGGAAATGGAGGAAGGCAGCCTAAGACCTCAAACACTGGGAAGCTGAATGTTATAGCTCGAAGCGAAGCGGATGCTAATAAGGATGTGATCACTGGTACTTTTTCTATTCATTCCTTACCTGTTAAAGTTTTGTTTGATTCTGGTGCAACATACTCTTTTGTTTCCAGTAAACTCTTAGAAAAGTTAAAACCTGTGTTGGGAAAATTAGATGCAGTAGACATGTCAATAGTGTTACCTTCGGGACAAGAAGTGCAATGTTCAATGAGATATCAGGATGTTCCTATTGTAATTGAGGGAGTGGAGTTTAAGACTAACCTGATCGAGTTTGATTTAGGTGACCTAGAAGTGATCTTAGGAATGGATTGGTTGAGTAAACATAAGGCTGAGATTCAGTGTGAACCACAGAAGATCTCGTTGGTGAATAAGGGTAAGAAGGTGAGTTATTGGAGGACAGGATGACCGAAACACAACAAAATAGTGTCAGTAATGAGGTTCGCTAGGTTTGTGAAAATAGGTTTTCCGATTTACCTTTGTAGTGTGTAGAATGTGGATCAGATTGAGACTGTTAAGCCTGAGGATATTGAAGTAGTGAAGGACTTTCTTGATGTGTTTACGAAGGAGATTCCGGGAATGCCACCGAAGCGGGAGATTGACTTTACTATAGACTTAGTCTCAGGAACAACACCTATTTCCAAAGCACCCTATAGGATGGCAACTGCGGAAATGAGCGAATTAAAAGAGCAGTTGCAGGATTTGTTGGAAAATGGGTATATTAGGCCTAGTGCTTCACCTTGGGGAGCACTAGTACTGTTTGTGAAAAAGAAAGATGGGAGTTTGAGGTTATGTATTGACTAGAGGGAGCTGAATAAAATGACGATCAAGAATAAGTATCCATTGCCAAGGATTGATGACTTGTTTGTGTAGGGACCCCGGATTTTAGGGTCCCAAATTTTTTGGTCACCTTTCCCAAACCGTCCATAGGTCAAGTTAGACCTAAAAAATTGGCTTAAGGAAAGGTGAAATGGACTTTTTTAGAAGTATTTTGCAAAAAAACAGGAGCGCAGGAATTTCAGTCGCGCTAGCGTGGTAGCGTGACAGAGTTTGTCACGCTGACTGTGCAGCGCTACAAAGTTTGTCACGCTGCAGGTGTAGCGCGGCAAGCTTTGTGACGCTGCGACGTTAGCGTGACAAAGTCTGTCGCACTACGCTATTTTGGTGTTTTTTTTTGTTTTTTTAATTATCTTTTTTCGAGTGAGATAATAATATACGAATACGGACAATAGTAAGGAGTCGCCAATGCGTTTTAGGAATCAAACTCATAAACCGTGTATTTAGATTGATTACGAATGGGACACAAATACGGGACGATAATCTAAATTGCACGAATAACCCTTTCGATCCCATGGGGATTACTCCAAGTTATGATCTTACGAACCAAAGGTTGGATTCGGGGGTGAAGTGTAATCCCCCGCATTTTTAAGACCTTATATTATAATTTTATACGATTATAATATATAGTTTTATGAATTTCGGAAAATAAAGTTTATTTATATTTTATGGCTTAAAATAATTTATTTTACAAAAGGTTTTATTAGAAATAGTAATTATTTTTAAAGGAGGTTTTGAGTATTTAAATTTAATTTTCAAAAATAGCAAAAATAATTATGGGTTTTATTTTAATTATTTTCGGACCATATTAGGCCCAAAATGGGGTATTTTCGGTTTTTCCAAGGCCCAAAAACCGCTGCAAAGTACACAAACAGAAAAAAATAAAACTGCAGTTTTCCTCTTCGTGGAACCAACTTTGAGCCACCACCACAACCACCACACTTCACATCTGCCGCCACAACCACCACCACGTGACAGCCCTTGCTGCACTCTACCACCAGGTACCAAGATCCGCCACCCATGCAGCCACCAAGGTGGCCAAAAACCACCTCAAAGTAGCCCACTCACCATGGTTTTCGAAAATAAGAAAAAGAGAGAAAAAAATTATTTTTCCTTCCCTATTATTTTTTAAAAAAATCGAAAAAGTGTTTCCCTAATGTTTTCAGGTAAATAAAAGTGTTTTGATGTTTTAAATTATTTTTAAAAATGTAGTTTGGGAATTTTATTTAATAGATTAGTTTTATGTCAAAAATGGATTTTTAAAAAACCAATCATAGAAATTATAAATAATCGAAATTTAGCACGAAAAAATTTTTAGAGGGCTGGATATTAGTTATATAATGTTCATATGAGGGTAGTCGAATTTTAATGGTATTTTGTATTTTAATGCAGGAGGAGAATTTTCCGAAAGAGCAGTAGTTTAATTAAGAAGGAATTTAGGAGCGAGAGGATGTGCGACATATCAAAGACTAATAGCATGAAAAAATTGGTTAGTATCTATAGTATGCGTGTTAAATTTGTGAGCAAGAAACGATCATGCAAGCCCCCATGAATTTTATAGGGGTTGAACCGAAAATTGCTGGTTATGTGTAAAATTGGTTATAATGAGGTTTTAAGTGTTGAAGTATGCTCGTAAAAATATTTGAGACATTATGTGATGTTGTAAAGTTGTGTTAAATTCTCGTACTTATATGAAGTATAAGCAGGTCAAATAATTTTATTAGTCAGTTTTCAGTTTGGGTTTTTACCGAAAAATATTGGAAGGTCTAAAGATCGAATCTGACTATGAGATTTTAATGTATTCCAGAGCATAATAGAGTTATTAGAGTTGGTTTCGCATTAAAAGGTTTTCCAATATTTTTAAATAATTTTAGATTAGTTTTAGACATATTGGACTGTTTTAAATAAATTTTTAAAATATTTAAAACAGTGTTGAACTAAGGTTTCTGAAGGTTGTTGTGTTAATAGGAGAATAAAAGGAATTATAAAATGGTTCTACAGACCCTAGAGGATTTATAGTAATAGCTTGGATTTTTAATTGTTTTATCGCTAGTTTTAGGTTTTCTAGTTTAAAATCTACTAAAATTCACATAAGACCTTTCAGCCACGAGATTTGGTTTGAGACTGTATTTAGGTAGTAAAAGTGTTTGGAAAAGTGTTTTCGAACCTATTTAATTTTTAATAATTATTTCAGATTATTTCTATTTCATTGCCTAGTTTTAAAACAAATGTTTTCAAAAAATAATTTCTAGAATAGCAGTTTGCTCAAAATGTTTCAAAAGTCATTTATATTAATGGAAGGTTACTAAAAAGAGGAAAGATTCATTAACAAGTTTTGGTAAGTGTTTGATGTTTCTTTTGTTTATGTATGTTTCGACGTCTGACGGTTGTATGTTTGACTTTTCGGTCGTGTTTTAAGTTATGTTGAATTCTGGACAGTAGCGATATGAAGCTTAATGTGAGGGTTAAGAGTCTAAAATGACATGTTTAAGTGTTTTGAAGTTGTTCATGAGTTATAATGCTTTATGCATGTTTTGAGCAAGTTTTGACCAAGAAGTCTGTTTACCAAGACAAATCAAAGTCAAATGCTTATTAAGTCAAGTTAAATAAAGTTGAGTAAAGCAAAGTTAAGTAAACAATTATGAGCAAGGTATTTTTTAAAGGGAACGTGAGTACTCATAGGCCAAATGAGGAGTACCATACGGGGGAGGTATGTATTGCCTAACGCCTGTACTTCCATAGGGGTGGACGATGCTTCACTGTTTAGTTTTGGAATTCCAAAAGAGTTAAAGAGTTAAGTTTGGACATGGGGGTGGTGGAGACCATGTACCATGGTTTTTGAAAGACTACGCTATCTTTATGTTAGAGTTCGGATTGTACAGGGGCGCTACCTTACTTGGTGACGACCGTCTTTCCAAAGAGCCCGTTCAGTTTCCTATATCCTTTCGAAGCAAGAAGGTTATAATCAAGATGAAGAATTTTGAACTTATGATTCATGGTCTTAAAATGGAAGTGAGATAGTCTTGTATGTGTATTTTGATGCTATGTGTGTGTCTTCGTGTTGTAGTGTTTTTGCTATGTTGTGCATATCAGCATGGTTGATGACACAGTATATATTCCATGTTTTCTTGTTCTGTTTGGTGTTAAGCAGATAAGTGCAGGTTGTTGAGCATAGGCATGGTGAAGGGGATTTTTTTTCGAGAGGAGTGGCTAATATTTGGTAGTTGTTTTGACTTTAGATTTTTTCTAGTGGTTTGAATAAGGCCGTGATGGTTTCCAAGTTGTTATTAATGTTTGACTTGCGTTGTAACAGATTCCGCATGTGAGTGTTTGACTTACCTTCCAAAATCACCGGTACAAAGTGGTGTGGTTTTCACCTAGACCTTAGCGTTGCAAAATAGTTTTCATTATAGTGTTGTGCCGTGGTTGGTAAACAGCTCACGTTCCTCTTGTGTTATAGGTTTGAGGTAAGTTAGAAAAGTGAGGATTTGGGGTGTTACATGAAGGTACTAATATGGCGGAGTGCGTCATATTAGCCCGTAGGCGGCCATTACTAGTTTTCTCTCAATTATACACAAATTATATAAAGAACCACAAAATAATAATTTACAACCTAACACAAAATTACTATTATTAAGGTGAAATCACATAAAACCTAATAATTTAGTCAAATCGTCGTTAAGATTAATTCAAGGTTCCTAGCATGATACAATTTGTCCAAAAATTATCTTAGTTTAATGTGATAAATTAATTCAAATTAAGCCCTTGAACAAAAACAAAATGAGAAAAGCGATAAATGAATCGGAAAACCAACAACAACAAATCCACAAGTTTGATTTTTAGGGCTCTCAGGAAACGTACCACTTCCCGTATGAAGATTGGAGTCGTCGAGTGTTAATTTGGGCACAGTCGAATTATTGTTTCAATATTATCAAAATTTGTAGCAACTTTTTAAAAATAAATAGCAAATAAATAATAAATAATTATTATAAAAAATAAGGTTGTTTAAAAGCAATAATCGGATTAATTAAGTATGAGGGAGAGAATAAATAAAAAAAGTTGTTGAGAAATGAAGGAAATGAAGATTTTTATAACAGCGTGGGAACCCTAATCGCGCTGGGCTGCTTGCGCGGTACGCGGAATCGCGCTGGCCCAGTAGCGCAGGAAACCCTACAACGCTACTAGGATAGCGCTGTTAACTTAGTCACGCTGAGCTGTCAGCGTTACTAAATTGATAGCGCTACTTTTTTTTTAAAGATCTTTTTTTTTTTACTTTTTATTATTATTATTATTATTATTATTATTATTATTATTATTATTATTATTATTTTATTCATTTATTTAAAATAATAGAGAGGCATTGGGATAAAAAAGGTCCGTTAAATAAGAATGGAAATTTTATAATATCCGAGATTTATTTTTATGCCCAAGTATACTCGATTCTCCAATCTTCTAGAGAAATGAGTTTTTTAATCATCATAGAGTCCTGCCGCGAGACAGGGGACTAAATTAGGTGTCTACAGTTAGCCCCCACTTTGATTGAGTCTGAGTAAGACGACAATCAAAGTATGCTCGAATCGTTTTTCGAGGCTTTCATATCCAGAGCCATGAGCTCCTTATTAACCAATGGGCGTAGCAAATTTTTAGAAAGCAATGGCTCTCGAAACTGATATTGAAAATAGATTTTAATAGATTCGCTTATTTATCAAAATATTTAACACTTAGCAAATAAATTAGTATTTTGAATAAATTTGATTTTTACTGGAATTTTTAGAAAAAGGTAATAAATTTGCTTATTTATTACTATTTCGAGTAAATTTGCTTAAAAATGTAATAAATTCGTTTATTTATTACTGTTTTGAGTAAATTCGCTTATTTACTGAAATTATTGAAAAAAAATGTTATAAATTCGCTTATTTATTAAAATAAATTCGTTCATTTATTACTATTTTGAGTAAATTCACTTATTTACTGAGATTATTGGAAAAAATATAATAAATTCGCTTATTTAGTACTATTTCGCGTAAATTCGCTTATTTATTGAAATTATTAAAAAAAATGTAATAAATTCGTTTATTTATTACTATTTGGAGTAAATTCGCTTATTTACTGATATTATTGAAAAAATGTAATAAATTCGTTTATTTATTACTATTTTGAGTAAATTCGCTTATTTACTAAAATTACTGAAAAAAAATATAATAAATTCGCTTATTTATTAAAATAAATTCGTTTATTTATTATTATTTTGAGTAAATTCGCTTATTTACTGAGATTATTGAAAAAGTGTAATAAATTCGCTTATTTACTGAAATTATTGAAAAAATGTAATAAATTCGTTTATTTATTACTATTTGGAGTAAATTCACTTACATTACTGAAAATATTGACAAAAGCTCACAAGGTGTTCATGAGATAACACCTTATCCTAATGTAATCCACTTTTGGAACATTTAGAATAAAGCATGAGAAAAGGATCATCATCAAAATCAAGTCCAAAGCAAAACAATACAGCAAAACTCAACGACCTGCGCCAGCCGTGTAGCGCTGTTGCAGCAACCACGCTGAAGAGGTAGCGCAGCAAGTCCTGCGGCGCTGAGCTTATCAGCGCGACTCCTTTACTCACACCCTTAGGTCAGCGTGCTACTATTTGCTGTGCTGTGTTGTGGTTGTTGTTTGATTTACAAATGTTGATGTTAAAATTATGCTGTGCAGGTAGCGAGGTTGGTTTATTAGCGCTTGGGGCGTAGCGTGGTTGGAGTGGTCACGCTTACTGGTAGCGTTGTTAATCAAGTGGCGCTACAGCTTTAGTGCTGGAATAGTAAACACGCTGGAAGTTACTTTTTTTTTGTTTTATTCCAAGCTTAATTTTGATAACTATGGGATAAATTTGTTCTTACATTAGAGGATTGATTGCTATAATTTATTCAATTTGTAGTCATAAGAATGTTTAAGCTTGTGACAATTTATAAACATATGTGTTTTTGTCGAATGATTGTCCTAATGATGTTAAAATGAAGTATAATGGTCCATGAATCATTTAAGAATTGTTCCGAGACTTTCATTACTCATGTCATGACCCATGTATTTTTGACATTTTAAAGAGTAGTAGGCTCTTAATTAGAGAGTGTAGTTGATTAGTCTTAATCAAAACTAAAAAAAAAATACTTCTTGAATAGTTTTAATTATAAGGGTAATGAGCTTTAATTAATAATCAAAAGTGAAAAAAATGCTCTTGATTAAATTATTTTATTTATAAGAGTAACATGCTTTATCTTAATTTAATAAAGAAGAGCAATGGGGCTCTTAATTAATTATCAAAAGCGAAAAAAATACTCTTGATTAATTTATTTTATTTATAAGAGTAACGCGCTCTTAATTTAATAAAGAAGAGTAATGGGCTCTTAATTAACAATCAAAAGTGAAAATGCTCTTGATTAATTTACTTTATTTATAAGAATAACGTGCTCTTAATTTATAACCAAAAATGGAAATGCTCTTAATATTTATGAAGCAACGTGCTCCAAGAATAAGAAATCAATTTTCCCATTATTTAGTATGATAAAAGTAAAAATGCTCTTAATTTTACCTCAAATGACATAGCGCAAGAAAACTAGTAGCTCCGCTGCTGTAGCGTGACAAACTTTGTTGCGCTGTGCTATGGAGCGCTGCATAATTTGTTGCGCTTGTTAAGTAGAGCTGAAAACGTTGTGACACTCCTCATTTAGCGCTACAAAGTCTGTGATGCTACGCTTTTTTAATTTCCTGGCCCCCCTTTTTTTGTAAAAGTTTTTCAAGTTTAACTTCATTAATTGTTCTTGTATTATTCATTACACCTTGGGTCTTTTATTTTTGACATATAAGTAATGAGCTATATTTTGAGACCGAGGGTCCGAGTAGGGGAAAAATGGCAATATTTTGTGGAGGGTTATCCGACTTACTCCCAAAAAATAATCGCCAAAATGAAATTTCAAGTGAGACAACTTCCATGTCTTTTTTTTCATAAGGGGCAACAAGCGAATGTCATAAGCTTAATGAGATTTTGAAGCAAATGTCATAAGCCCCCAGGGTGTATGTATGTAAGTATGCTCAAATTAGCTACAAATAAGCACGGGGAAAACAACCAAAAATGTGCACAAATGAACACGGAGGTGCCATAGCATGAGTTGGTATGAAGCAAGGGATGGGGGTGTCTCAACTTTGCCTAAATCGATTTTCTTTTTTTTGAAAAAAACATGATTATTTTTTTGTACGAGGAGAATGAGGAAGAAAGAATAGTAGAAGTTAAGGATCCAAAATTGATTACAGTTGTTGTATAATGTGTTTGACAGCGATTATGATTCAAAGGGGAATGATTTTAGCTTGCTCATTTGTTCTTAGATCATGAGCCATCATCTTATACTTTCGTGATTGTCTTGTTTGAGAAGTTTGTTTCAAATTCAACTATTGGCTACTAGTAATGTGAATCTCTTTAGAGAAATAAGAGATCAATATTATAAATGCTTGCTCAAGTTTTGAAGTGTTGAAGATGATAATGCTTGAAGTAGACGAGTTGCCAAGTTTATGAAGACCAAAACTAGAAGAGATAGAAAAGATTTTGGTGATGAGAGGATGATATGGAGTCAAAGTGATGCCTCATGCTGCCATGGATAGGTATAAGATAGCTATGAAAATTCATTCTTTAAGAGAAAATGAGGAAGTTGGATGATTTTGCGGAATAAAAAGGAACGAGTAAAGGAAGTATGTGAGTGTTTCAGTTAAAAGATGACACTACAAGATTTGATGATGATGAGCATGAGAAAGGAAAGAAGCTTGATGAAGAAGAGTATGTTTGGAAGAAAAGGAAAGAAGGATGATATGTGTAGAAGAAAATGACTTGCTTTATGTGACATTAAAGCAATTTTCTTTTAAAGACGGTTGTGCGTCCTAAAATAAAATAGTATCCAAGACCTTAGGGGGGTCTTGTATTCAAAGGACCTTTTTTTTTTCATGAGCCCTTACAATTTTACTCATGCTACATATCCTTAAGATGTAGGACTATTAAAACCGTACCTTATGAAAGGTTGCATACGTATCCAATTCGAGTTGGAATAAGGTCTTACGTAGCTCTTGCTTCTGAGTTATTGATGTGTTAAAGGTAAAGACACAAGTTTTTTGCAATTTTGTTACATCTCAAGGAGGGCTTTTTCAGGGTTGTATCGTGGCTAAGCTTAGGGTGTAAGAAAGAAATGGAAAAGAAGGCTCAAATACCCATAATTAACCCAAACTATGCTGCAAACTTGTTCTTAGACTTGAGCAACTCTATTAGTTAAAACTTTACTTGTTGACAACTTTTCATGCATTTCCATTTGTTTGCATTGAAAATCAGAGCTGCTTTAACATTATATATTTGCTTTATGAAGTTGCTTTTTAATTTATGTCCTCGTAGCATTCCCATCCCCAGGTTAAGTTTGATGTAGGTTAAAAGAAACAAGCTATGTGTTTAGGCACAAACGGGCTACCAAGAAAGTGGATCATAATGTAGATTATTCAATATAAGGGATAATTTTTAGGGTTTCAAAGGTGCCTCTTATGTTGGTGTATTGCATCTTTAAATAAACACTAAGTGGACTTGGAGTGAGCCCCCAATTTTTTAGACTTAAATTGAGCCTCAATTGAACTTTTAGGCTCGTGATGACTGGGCCTATGGTTAATAGAGTAAAGTTTTTGTTGGCCAAAAAAAGAATTTATTTGAACCACTTTGCTTTAATAACTTACCTAAGTAATTGACACATTTAATTTAAAGGATGTAAAATATAGAGTAAGTTGTTCAAGGTGTGGATGCGTCAAATTGAGGATGCATTTGATATGAACAACGTAGTCTATATTATGCCAATTATGCTTTAACTTGTTCTTGATTGCCATGTTGATTAACTCAACTTGATGAGTTCATTCACTTGTAATTGTTTAAGCAAGACATGATGAGTAGAGAGAGAATGTACAATTTGAAGATGAAATGAATTTCATTTTATTGATAGTTGAGATTAGTACATAGATGATACTTGGCAGCATAAGTCTCAAACTCTACCATGAATGGAGAAGAAAAGAAAAGAGAGAAATTAAACTAGGGAAGTGAATGGAGTTCTAGTTTTGGTCCAAATCATGTTTCTTATATGTATGCGTCTACATGGTCTTGAATAATGTTCTTCGGATTTTCTTGAGCTTGCATTTGAAGAATTTTAAATAGTAACCATAATTGATTGAAACTTCATTACATTTCAGTCCAAACTATAGACCTTGGGTCTATTGATCAATAGATTCTAAATCAAACATTTAGAAGTAGGTTGAACCATGGGCTCATAATTTAAACACTTAGAATGATGTGTCTGATGTAAAGGTGGGATGGAGAGTTTAGACAAAAGTGGTAGCCGATATAGCACATATTATCACTTTCTAAAGCAAACAAATTTTCTTTTGTTTACATTAGGCATTTTTTCATCATTTTGTATGCCAATAATATGTAGCAACCCTTGCAATTTCATATTATAATGATTGCACTTAAAAGAATGTGTCCACTTAGTATGTGTTAAAAGATAAAATGTTGAAAAACCAAAGTGGATTTTTTATTGAACCATAACGGGCTCTAAAATAACTTAAAACCCTTTTAGTTGGGGTTAATTATGATTTAATTGTGTATAAGTAATTTCAAATCAATACTAAATATTCATCAAAATTATTCAAATACATGACTTTTTAGGGCAAAAAAAAAGTTGTAGCGCTAGTTTTGTAGCGTGACAAAATTAAAGAAGTAGCACTAGCAAGGTAGCGTTATTAAACTTGTGACGCTAACAATGTAGCGCAATTTGAAGAGTTGCGCTATTTGTGTAGCGTTGTAGAGTTAGTTACGCTGCAAGTTTCTATTGATTTTTGCTAAGTTATCATTAAATTTGTATTTAATGGGTTTGGATTCATGTCCATGTTGCCCATATATACGTTATTTAGGCCTAAATGGGCCTATTATTAGACCGAACTTTTGAAAGATTGGTGATGATGTTAGTTGTATGTGAGTCATTAAAAACATTGATCAAAATCGTGCATTGTCAAGCAATCAGTAATTTTCAGATTATCATTATTGGATCCTTACAAAGAGATGATGAGGGAAGACAAAAAAAGATAGAAGAAAAATAGAAGAAAAAAGAAACGAGACTCAACAATTAGAGTTATAACAATCAAGGTTAATTGATGGGAAGCTCATAGGAAAAATAAAAAATTAATAAAAAATATAAATATCATAATTAACCTTGATGGATTTTTTTTTTTTGAGTTTTAGAAAAAAAATAAAAAAATTATTCTAAGTGTTTGATTTTTTGAAAATAATACAAGGGAAAGTGAGATAGTTAGATTTATTAGAAATTTGGAATTAAACTAGTAAAATTCTAAATGAAACGAATTAATTAGTAAATTTCCAAAAGATTCAAATTATATTAAAAATCTCAAAAGGTTAAAGTATTTTTGAAATCGTTAATATTATTTGAATTTTCTAATAAATGTTAAGTGTATAAGTTAGTTTCTATTTAATCAAAGATTCTATTAATCAAATCCTAAGAAGATCAAGGATTTGATTAATAATATCTTTTGCAATTTATTATTAACTAAATCAAATATATTGGTGCATAAAAATCTTTCAAGCAATCAAATGATATCAAAGAATATAATTTAAAATTATGGAAAATATTTTACGTAATCAATTAATTTAGGTAGCTAATAATATATTGTGATTAAAATTGATTTGAAAACCTCAGAAAATCTACATATGCACAAAATATAAAAAGCAAAACAAGCAACTTTATAAAACAAAAGGGAAGCAAATAATTACTAAATAATGTAGTCAAACTACGGTCAGTCAAAAGGGTCTTACATCTAAGGAGTGCGCTCCAACACTTTGCGGTATACTAACCGTTAGATATGAAGTTTCTCCCACCCAAGTACCATGGGCGGCTTAGAAATTGATGTAGTTGGGATAAGGTTCTATCTTGCTCGGTTGCTTAGAGACCATGGGCCCCACCAAGTCAATAGTTCCTCCCCGAAATGTAGAAGTATCACGGTAATCCTAAGGCATGTTTCAATCACATGGAGGCCAAGTGTATGTTACATGTGTGCAATATGACTAAAAAAATGCAAATGTTCTAAATATAATAAGTGTATAATTTGAGAGAAAATTTCCAAGCTCACCCTCTTTTATGTCCCCCAGAGTCGCCACTGTAGGGGCCGGATTTTAGGGTCCCAAATTTTTTGGTCACTTCCCAACCGTCCATAGGTCAAGTTAGACCTAATAAATTGGCTTAAGGAAAGGTGAAATGGACTTTTTTAAGAAGTATTTTTGCAAAAAAAAACCAGGAGCGCAGGAATTTCATCCGCGCTAGCGTGGTAGCGTGTCAGCGTTTGGCACCCGCCGGATGTGCAGTGCTACCAAAGTTGTCACGCTGCAGGTGTAGCGCGGCAAGCTTTGTGACGCTGCGACATTAGCGTGACAAAGTCTGTCGCGCTACGCTATTTTGGTGTTTTTTTTGTTTTTTTAATTATCTTTTTTCGAGTGAGATAATAATATACGAATACGGACGATGCTAGTAAGGAGTCGCCAATGAGTTTTAGGAATCAAACTCATAAACCGTGTATTTAGATTGATTACGAATGAGACACGAATACGAGACGATAATCTAAATTGCACGAATAACCCTTTCGATCCCATGGGGATTACTCCAAGTTATGATTTTTACAACCAAAGGTTGGATTCAGGGGGTGAAGGTACTAATATGGCGGAGTGCGTCATATTAGCCCGTAGGCGGCCATTACTAGTTTTCTCTCAATTATACACAAATTATATAAAGAACCACAAAATAATAATTTACAACCTAACACAAAATTACTATTATTAAGGTGAAATCACATAAAACCTAATAATTTAGTCAAATCGTCGTTAAGATTAATTCAAGGTTCCTAGCATGATACAATTTGTCCAAAAATTATCTTAGTTTAATGTGATAAATTAATTCAAATTAAGCCCTTTAACAAAAACAAAATGAGAAAAGCGGTAAATGATTCGGAAAACCAACAACAACAAATCCACAAGTTTGATTTTTAGGGCTCTCAGGAAACGTACCACTTCCCGTATGAAGATTGGAGTCGTCGAGTGTTAATTTGGGCACAGTCGAATTATTGTTTCAATATTATCAAAATTTGTAGCAACTTTTTTAAAATAAATAGCAAATAAATAATAAATAATTATTATAAAAAATAAGGTTGTTTAAAAGCAATAATCGGATTAATTAAGTATGAGGGAGAGAATAAGTAAAAAAAGTTGTTGAGAAATGAAGGAAATGAAGATTTTTATAACAGCATGGGAACCCTAATCGCGCTGGGCTGCTAGAGCGGTACGCCGAATCGCGCTGGCCCAGTAGCGCAGGAAACCCTACAACGCAGCTCAGCGTCACTAAGTTAACAGCGCTACTTTTTTTTAAAGATCTTTTTTTTTTATTTTTTTTTACTTTTTTATTATTTTATTATTATTATTATTATTATTATTATTATATTTTATTCATTTATTTAAAATAATAGAAGAGGCATTGGGATAAAAAAAGGTCCGTTAAATAAGAATGGAAATTTTATAATATCCGAGATTTATTTTTATGCCCAAGTATACTCGATTATCCAATCTTCTAGAGAAATGAGTTTTTTAATCATCATAGAGTCCTGCCGCGGGACAGGGGACTAAATTAGGTGTTTACAGTTTGATCAATTTAAAGGAGCTACGGTGTTTTCGAAAATTGACTTAAGGTCAGGATACCATCAATTGAGGATTGCTAATGAGGACATACCGAAAACAGCTTTTCGCACTAGGTATGGGCATTACGAATTCACTGTTATGCCTTTTGGGTTGACCAATGCACCAGCAATTTTTATGGATTTAATGAATAAACTCTTCCAAAGATTTTTGGATAATTTTGTAGTCATTTTCATTGATGACATATTGGTGTATTCTAAGAGCAAGGAAGAGCATGTGGAGCATTTGAGGACAATCTTGATGACATTGAGGGAAAATGAGTTATATGCTAAGTTCTCAAAATGTGAATTCTGGTTGGAGAAAGAGGCATTATTGGGACATATTGTGTCTAAAGAGGGAGTTGAGGTAGATCCAACCAAAATTGAAGCGATCAAGGAGTGACCTACACCGAAGAATGTAACGGATGTACAGAGTTTCTTAGGGTTAGCAGGTTACTATAGGAGGTTTGTGAAAGACTTTTCGAGGATTGCTAAACCCATGACATTGTTAATGAAGAAAGACTGTAAGTTTGAGTGGAGTAATAAGTGTGAAGAGGCATTTCAAACTTTAAAAGAATGTTTGACAACAGCTCCAGTACTGACTTTGCCAGATGGAAGTGACTCTTATGATGTGTTTAGTGATGCTTCTAAAAATGGCTTGGGGTGTGTGTTGATGCAAAATAGAAAGGTGATAGCTTATGCCTCGAGACAATTGAAACCATATGAGGTTAACTACCCTACACATGATTAGGAGTTAGCAGCAATAGTGTTTGCCTTGAAAATTTGGAGACATTATTTATATAGAGTGAAATGTAGGATATACGCAGACCGCAAGAGTTTAAAGTACTTTTTCACTCAAAAAGATTTAAACATAAGACAAAGGAGATGGCTCGAGTTGATCAAGGACTACGACCTGGATATCCAATACCATGAAGGGAAAGCCAATGTGGTAGCCGACGCTCTGAGTCGTAAAATGAAACATGGAATGAATACCTTGGTAGTTGCTAATGAGCTATGTAAAGACATGGAGAGATTGAGCTTGGAAATAGTGAAGGAGGGAGAATTGGAAGGGATTCTTTGCAATCTTAGTATCCAACCAACAATACTCGAGGAAATTATGAAGAGTTAGGAAGGGGATGTAAAACTAGACAGAACTAAGGAAAAGCTGAAAGCAGAAAAGCCTATGGATTTTAAGATTCATGAGGATGGAAGCCTAAGGTAGAAGGGAAGGTGGTGTGTACTACAGAAATGTGAGGATTTGAAGCGAAGGATAACGGAGGAGGGTCATAGTACCCCGTATTCAGTGCATCCTGGAGACGATAAACTTTACAAGGATCAAAAGAAGATGTATTGGTGGCCTAGGATGAAGAGAGAAGTGGCTGAATTTGTGTGTAAATGTCTTACTTGTCAAAAGGTTAAATTTGAGCACAAAAGACATCAAGGAGAAATCCAACCACTTGAGGTACCAGGATGGAAATGGGATAGCATTTCAATGGACTTTGTGACTTGCTTGCCAAAGTCTAAGAATCAGAATGATACCATATGGGTAGTGGTAGATAGACTCACTAAGTCAGCAGTGTTTATACCCATGAAAGAGACTTGGAAAATGGAGAAACTTGCAACGGCTTACATAAAATATGTTCTGAGGTTACATGGAGTTCCAAAGGATGTCGTGTCGGATAGGGATTCTAGATTTCTTTCGAAATTCTGGAGAAGTGTTCAGGAGAACTTTGGCATGACCTTGAAGATGAGTACAGCTTTCCATCCAGCAACTGATGGACAAACAGAGAGAACCATACAAACCTTAGAAGACATGCTAAGGGCTTGTGTAATGGACTTCCAAGGGAGTTGGGAGGATCGCTTAGATCTCATTGAGTTTTCGTACAACAATAGTTACCATGCAAGTATTGGCATGGCACCCTTTGAAGCTCTATATGGAAGGAAGTGTAGGAGCCCTTTGTGTTGGAACGACATAAGTGAAACAATAATTCTAGGACCTCCATTAATAGAGGAGACCACAGAGAAAATTAGAGTAATACAAGCAAAGATTCAAGTAGCACAGGATAGACAAAAATCCTATGCGGATCAAAAGCGCCAAGATGTTGTGTTCGAAGTTGGCGACAAGGTGTTACTTAAGGTATCACCAATGAAAGGAGTGATGACGTTTGGAAAGAAAGGAAAGTTAAGCCCAAAGTACATAGGACCCTATGAGATCTTGCAAAAGGTAGGAAAGGTAGCTTATAAGCTAGCACTACCAATGGAGTTGAGCAAAGTTCACAATGTTTTCCATGTGTCTCAACTAAGGATTTATGTGCCAGACGAGTCACATGTGTTGCAACCTGAAGCAATAGAGTTAGACCAAAGTTTGACCAAAGCTTAGAGATACTCGTAGAAAAAGTGTCAGGATAGTGAAAGTGTTGTGGTCTAACCAAGAAACCTAAGAAGCTACTTGGGAAGCTGAAGATTTGATGAGAGAAAAGTATCCAGAGCCTTTTCAGGTTAGTAGTAGAGTTACGGGGACGTAACTCCTTTTAAGGGGGGTAGAAAGCGACCAATTTTCGCGCGTTTTTACCCTCAATTTTACAAGTTTTTACGAGTTTTTATGACTTTTAAGTAAGAAGTTTCATGTTTGTCTAATAGAAGTTGTCAAGTAAGTGTCTAAAGTCTACAACAACATAGAAGTTTCTGTAACAAAGTATGAAGTAAAAGTAGTCTCTATTCAAGTTCCATACACTAACCTACACAAAGTTTCGGGACGAAACTTTTTTTAAGGGGGGTAGACTGTAATACCCCACATTTTCACGTATTTAAACAAAGTATTTTTGTATTTCATGCGTATAATTTTAATATTTTTATTGAAAACTATGTTCAATAGAAGTATTAAATAAAAAAGAAATTAACAAAAATATAGTAAATAATAAAGTCTTGGTTAAAAGTATTAATTATGTTCTTAAATAGTATTTTTATTATTAAAAATATTTTTAAAAAACTTCTAAAAATAGATTTTAAAGGTTTCCTAATTTACTTAGGAGTGTTTATGGGCCCCACCAAAATCCTACTTTGACGCCTATAAATACCCTACAAGACCTAAAGTTCCAAACTTTTCCTGATGATACTAGTTAATTAAGATTCCAAAAATTTAGAGAGAAAAAGGAGAGGGAAAAAAAAAACTTGCAAGTTCCGAAAAAAAAAGAAGAGAAAGTCAGAAGTTCAAGAAAAAAAAAATTTTTTTGGAGTGTGCCTCGGGATCCGCGCCCAGCCGGACCCCACCGCCGGCCACAGCACCACCGCGGCAGCCACCGCCGGACTTCCTCCCCTTTGTTTGCTATAATTTCGAACCTTTTATTAAAAAAAAAAAATTCTACTTCTTTATTTTTAATCTTGCAAATTTATGATTATAAATTGTGTTTAATCATGTTTTTATAAGTTTAATTATGTTTTTATATAAGTATGAATTGTTTTAAGGCATGAATTAATTTTTGTGATCATGAAATTATAAGTTAGGGTTTGAAAATTATATAGTTATAATTTTTTTGAATTTTTGAGTTCCAAACTTTAATGTTATGATCATAGATTATTTTTGGGTGAATTTATGTTGATGTTATTAAGTTTAGATTAATTTTTAAGAGTTTTACACTTGTTTTATCAAGCTGTCCAAATTTTATAATCATGAATTTGAGTTGAATAAATATTGTAAACATGTTTTAACATATGAAAAATTGTTCTAAGCCTAGATTGAATCATAATCATGTTCGTAGATTGTAGAAGTGTTTTGACATGAAATCATGAAGTTTTCATAAGTCTTTCATGACTTTAAAGTTTAGAAATAAATCTGAAATTTTAATAAAAAACAAGTTAAAGTGAGTTTAAAGTGTCCAAATTGCACTAGTATGATCACTACACATCAATTCTATGATGAAACATATAAATTTTAGTATGTTTTATGATGTTTAAGAGTGGTTATAAGCATGTTTAACATGCTGTCCAGATTTTATAAATTAATTAAATAACCTTTTAAAGTATGTAAATAGCATAAATTGATCATGCAAGTAAGATAATACATCATATGATCGATTTGTGTCATTTTCGGAAGTTTTCAAGGAGTTTTGATAAATTTAGATTGTTGTCCACTTTTCTAAAGTGGCACGAAAATTTTATTAAAGTTTTCTAAAGTATAATTAAGTCCCGAAAACTAAGTAGAATTGCAGTAGAGAAGAAAATTGAAGTATGGAATTGAATAGAGACCAAATGAGGAATGTTTTGGACAAAGTTTCCAAATTTAGAAGTTGGTTAAGGTTGTTGTAGAATTTAGTCAACAAGGTTTTTAATTTAGTTCGGTTTTCCTTCTGTAGGAGACTTTGATTTACTCCACTTTTAGAAGTTGTGGCGGAGCACAGCTATTATACAAGGTACGTAAGTACTAAAGGCAAACATAGGAGTTAGAATGCATGTTTGAGAAATTCTTGTTTACATGAATCTTGTATGCTTGTTCTGGATCATGAATTTATATGCATGACAAGTTGTTAGTAGCATGTTTTAATATTGATGGCATTCTATGTAAAATAGAAAGTTTAATTTTCATAAGTTTGAATTGGAATGTTCTGATCAGTATAGTTTGGCCAACAGTTATATGAATAAAGGAAAGAAGTTAATTTTAAAGTTGATTAGATACTTAATTAACAAGAAAGGTAGTCGTGAATTTTGTTCACCTGATTAATAGAAGTAATGAGAAATTACTTTATATATAATACCACTCACAGTTTAATGTGTGGTCAAGAAGGAAGCAAGTTATTAGCCACTCACAGTTAATGTGCGGTACAGGAGATTCAGTTTAATTCAAGGACTCACATAAGTTAATTTGGAATTACCTTAAAGCAAAGATAATGAATATGGCTGCTTGTTTGTATGCATGTCTTTATGTGATGTTGCATGAGAGTCATAACATTGTTAAACCGGTTAAATCACGTAAAGTGTAAGAGTATTTGCACCAAAACTCTTGGAACGTATATACCTTGAGTATGAACAATGGGGGGAGTCGTATGGAACAGTGATCTATGACTTCTAATTGGAGTACAAGACTTTGTACTCTTTTATATTATAAATGCGCTGGATATCCCTCACCTCGTGTGACATAGGTAATACTTTCTTGAAGTTGCTCCCAAGTTGGTGCCCAATAGGACGATTTTAAAGGAAAGGAAACCCGTTCGATGCCGAATCTAAATTTAAATATAATAATAATCTTATTGAGTCCATGTACAGGTAAGAAGGTCGTCAAAGGTAAGTTGAGTGCATGTTTTATTTCTTATTGTTATTGCATAGTCTTTAATAGTTATGTACTCAGCTTTACTGACTGCTTGTTTTGTGTGCATGGCTTTGTCTTGGACTTGGCCCTACGATGACCCACTTGTGGTGAGTAGTTGTCTAGTAAAAGGAAAGTTGCGGGTACAAGGGGGCATGAGTCATTTCGTGATGGGATGGAGTGAGAGCGCTTGATGTGGTTGTAGTTTTACTTTATTTTAATTGCTTGCAAAGACTAACGTTTAATTGATTGTTTGGATTTTGAAAGACTTCTGATTAGAAATTTTGGTTTGGTTTTAAAGGGCCATTAATATGGTTCCAAAGTGTAGTAAATTCAAAGTTGATTTTATTTTAAAGTTGTTTGAAATTTAGTTTTAAATTGTTTTGGTTTTTAAGACTTCCGCTGTAGTACTTTGATAAATGCCTTAGCCGTTATCACGGTGGCGGTAATACTTTCGTTTTTCCATATATATATAGTAGTTTAATAAACGTAATATCTACTAGTTTAACATATTTTCCGGAAAAATAGGAAGTAGGAAATTAGGGAAAATACAGGGAGTTACAATTGTATTTTTCACATTAAATTAAATTAGTTAGAGGATTTTGTTATTTCGTTAAAATTTCTGTGAGAAATTCAATTTATACTAAAATTTGGGTCAAATATATAAACTAACTAGATTTTAAACCCGTGCAATGCACAGGCTACTATAATATTTTATTTGAAAAGATTGACTAATGTTGTAGGTTAAAGTTAATTTAATCGAACATGATTGATTTAGAAAAAAAATTAATGCAACACTTTATATACTCTTTAGTTATTCTAGTCTAACTAACCCTTGATAACTATAACCATCATAATTGTAATCATTTAGCGAAAAAGAAGCACGTTATTCACTTACTCCTATAGTAAAACTATAATATCAATGATAACAATATGTTTGAATTAAATATTATAACATAAGGATCAATATCACTACGATATCCAATAAAAATCCAGATTTATATACTAACATTAACACTACAGTGGACACATAATTAGACCATCAAACCTTGCTCAGCAAAACGGAGTTGTTGCAACTAATTTGAAACGAAGGTAGTAGAAAAAATAATATTGCATATCTAAATGTTGTCTTGATAACTCATCAACAAATGAGACAAATGTGCAATGTGATTGAAATTTGAAAGTGTCAACTAATATAACTAAGGAGTAAAATTCAAACACAAATTAAAATGATACGAACTAATTGCTTTGCTAAATTAATTATTAGTATTGGTGATTGGGGCCTAATTGGAATTGAAGTATTTAGTTAAGCACTCCGTAAGTCTGTATTATGACTTTGCCACTCTAAGGAAATCAATCAACATCCTAAGGGCTAAGGAGATGTTAGTACTCCGTAACAGATTTCCTATATAATTATTTATCACAAATAATTGTATAATCATCTCTTTATAAACATCTCTGACCAACAATAATTCAACATATTTATCTCATAGTAAAATTACTATGTAATATGGTAAATAGATTTTTGTCTTGAACTTGATTCCCTTATATCACTTATGTGGCATTCCTAATGCATTGACTTTTATTTTTTCTTTTTCCAGAGATTAACTAATTTGTTATGATGTAATTTTTTTATAAAAACTCTACCTTTATGGTTTTTAATTGCTACATTTTCACAAAATGCATCGTTGAACTGAACATATTCATATGAGATCTTGAATGATTCATCTCGACATGTATTTTTTAATGACATAATTTCTATTATTTTTGCTGATAAATAATTAAAGATATTCACATTTTATGTTAAATTTAAATATGACGTATTTAGAAAAATTATCTTTTTCCATTAGGATAAATATACATTATCTTTTTAATTAGCTTGGATAAATATATATATATATATTAAATAATATCTTTTTTCATTAGATAGGATAAATTTACATAATCATATATATATATATATATATATATATATATATAGCCAACGATTTGAACGACAGGTAGTAGAAAAATAATATTGCATACTCTAAATGTTGTCTTGATAACTCATCAACAATGAGACAATGTGCAATGTGATTGAAATTTGAAAGAGTCAACTAATATAACTAAGGAGTAAATTCAAACACAAATAAAAGATACGAACTAATTGCTTTGCTAATTAATTATTAGTATTGGTGTTGGGGCCTAATTGGACATTGAAGTTTGTTAAGCACTCGTAAGTCTGTATTATGACTTTGCCACTAAAGAAATCAATCACCATCCTAAGGGCTAAGGAGATGTTAGTACTTCCGTAACGGATTTCCATATATAATTATTATCAATATATTGTATAATCATTTCTCTTAAAACATCCTTGACCAACAATAACTTCAACCATATTTTATTCATAGTAAATTACTATGTAATATGGTAACTAATTTTGTCTTGAACTTGATTCCCTTATATCACTTTATGTGGCATTCCTATGCATTGACTTTTATTTTTTCTTTTTCCAGAGATTAACTAATTTTAGTTGATGTAATTTTTTATAAAACTCTACCTTGGTTTTAATTGCTACATTTTGACAAAATGCACCGTTGAATCTGAAATTTCATATGAGATATCTTGAATGATTCATCTCGACATGTATTTGGCTTTGTAATAACTGCATATTGTCCGAGTAGGTGGTGGCTTGTGCTGATCATGACCATTATGAAGAGATGGGCACATCGTATGTGAAGGTAAATATGGACGTATTGATAGGAAATCTAAGTTTCTTTTCACGATTAGGATAAATGTGATACGATGTGCCGGCTTGTTTTAATTATGCGGGTTGGGAGCACAGAGTGATCTGAGAGTGTCACCTGGTAATATGTACGAATCGAGTGGGCGGAGAGAGGATTAGTAGGACAGGACGCATTAGGAGGTAATAGTATATATATGGAATATATGTTTGAATTAGTTTCACTTTGATCAAGAATTTTAACATAATCTTATTTCACATTTTGACTTGTTAGGGTGCATGTGATTCAGTTCAGGGTTATTTTAGTTCAAACCTATTTCATTATCAAATGTAGGTGATTATGGTGTACCATGTCGCAACATGTTCAAACTTCTGAAATTGATTGTCTACAAAAGAAAATAAACCGAGTTGCCGGAACATAATTCCGCCAATGATAAGTTCTGATGTCTGAGCACGTGCATTATTATTATTTTCATGGATCAGTTTCCGTTTACAGTGTGCATTTTATTTATACGTATTAGGTCATTTTATATGAGTAGTATATTATCTTCTTTGATTTATCGTTAATTTCATATATGTTTGCCACTTACTAGTGATAGTATCACTTATATTTTTTATTCCTCGGATAATGTACCTTTATGTATCGTTTAGTACTCATAATAGATTATATATATTATATTATATTATATTTATATTATATATTCGTGTGCTGTAT